>CM053623.1:394829785-394893661 GCA_028646595.1 Phalanger gymnotis
GAGTTTCAGAGTGGATAAAAGAAATTCCCAGGGCCACACAGAAAGTATGTGTCTAGGGCAGGATTAAAATCCTGATCTTCTTGTCTCCATGTTCAGTCCTCTGGCCAATATATCATACTGCTTCCAACTTATTACAAATAAGACCAAAATAAAGAAGTGGGTAGATGATTCATGGACCAATAGATTTGGAGGTTGGAGACAGTATTTCAACCAGAAGCCATATCAAAACCAGGAATTACATCATCATGTGAGACAGAGCTCAGGAGAACAACTGGGAAACCTGGAGTTTAAGATTCTTATAGTTTGGCAGGAGCCATGTAAAGGTGCAGAGTGGGCTGAGGGTTGTCTTGATTTGAGACATTCAGTTGACTTAAGGGTATATGTTTTATATTTGGATGTGGACAGCCAGCTCTCCTTTCAGTTTCTTCTGAAGTAAGAGTGTTCTCATTTCCCCTAGTCACATTGTTTTCCATGGCAATAGCCAAACGCATATGACATTGGCAGCCCCACCTGCCACTCATATCTGTGGTTCCAAGAAGCTGTAGCATGTGAAGCACCTATGCCCCAGAAAAAACTATCTCATCAGAGAAACTAAACCAGCTTGAGGGTAATTGACCCACCTTAAGTCCGTCAGTGAGTTAGTGGCCTGTCTACCCCAAGCATGTGAAGACTTCCCCCATCAGAATGGGGTCATGAGAATAATTTGTTCCAATGGCCATGAAGGCAGCCGAAGCAGGCACTGTGGAGTGCTCGGAGCTTGGTCAGACATGAAAGATGCCAAGGTCATCCACTACAAGGTCATCCTGATTTGTGAGCAGCCATTAGACTTCAACGACTCCAGAAGAGAGAGTGAGGCAGATGACTTTACACAATGGTGCCTCACTTAAATCCAATTTGCGTGCAAGTCAATACACTATCTGTGATGTCAATGGTCTTTACAAACAAAGGATGAAAAACATCAGCTGATAGTCCACATAGTTGACATAGCAAAACTCAATGATAGCAAAATTATGTGGAACATCCATTACTGTTTGATGTGCTGGCTTCTCCAGCAGATTGTGTGATTATCATAGCTGAATTTTCTTGTCTTCAATCTTTCCCTATTAAATTCTTCACTGTTGCCTATACACACATGCCCAAATATCTCCCATTCTTAAGAAACCTTCATTTAATCTTCACTAGCTGTCATTGTATGTCTCTTTTCCCCTTTGTGGCCACATTTTTTTGGGAAAATTGTCCTCAATAAGTGCCACCAATTCCTCTCCTATCCTCTCACTTTCATGTAAACCATGAGCAGTCCGGCTTCTGACCTGATAATTCATTGAAACTGCTATCTCTTTCAAGATACCAACAATCTCTTAATTTCCAAATGTAATGGCCTTTATCCTGATTCTCCTTGAACTCATGGGCCATTTGATGTTGTTATTCATCTTTTCCTCCTGGATGCTGTCTCCTCTCTAGGTTTCCATGACACTTCTCTCCTGGTTCTCTTCTTTTCTGTTAGCCTGCTCTTAATCTCCTTTGCCATGGATAGTTCCTCATCCATGCCATGACCTCTAACCAAGGTATCTCCCAAAGCTCTGTCCTTGGCCCATTTCTCTTTTCTCTATATATTATCTTACTTGGTGATCTCATGAGCTCCCATGGATTCAATTTTCATCTCTATGCAAATGATTATCAGATCTGTATACTCAGCCCTAGTCTCTCTGTTTCACTGTGGTCATATATCTCCAAATTCCTCTTAGACATATCAAGCTGAATTTCTTGTAAGCACCTCAAATTTAATGTTCCCAAAGCAGAACTCATTATTTTCCCTTTCTAAACTCTCACCTTTCAGTGGTTCTTACCATTTTCAAGGCACCACCATCCTCTTGGTCACCCAGGCTCCCAACCTCAGCATCATCCTCAATTCCTCACTTGAACAAATCCACTTATCCAGTCTTTGGCCAAACCTTGTCATTTGTACCTTCACAACATCTCTCTTATACAACACTTCCTCTCTACTCATACAGCTTGCACCCTAGTACTGGTCTTCATCATCTTCAGCTGGACTAGTGCTATAGTCTCCCCACTGCTCCCTCTGCTTCTAGGCTCTTCCCTCCTGTTTCCACAATCTGGCTAGCAGCTGTTGTGGGGGTGTAAGATCCACCCACAGCCAGCACCCAGAAAGCTGCCAACCGCACAGGTTCTTTTGATCTGCTTAACTAAGGAAAGCAAGGTGAAGGGGTTTGACAAGCTTACTTTAATTCAGCACACAAACATCATTCACTTAGTTCAGGGGAAAAAGCCAGCATCCTGAACTTCAGAGCAAAATACAAACAAATTACAAATATCAACAGACAGACCCAATACAATTCATAGTTACCAACATCTAGGTTCAGCCCAGGAGCTCAGAACAAGGGTTAGCCCAGAGTCACGCACACCACCACTGCTGCAGCAAAGAGCTCCAAAGAAGAGGAGGCCAACCCCTGGTTTTATATCTTTTTCAGCATCAGGGGTGAGTCACACATGCTACTCACCTACGTGACCTAGAATCCTCACAAAGAGGCAGACTTAAACCCACATGGTCTAAGAGCCTCTGCTGTCCCAGACGTGTAAACTAGTCCCTCCCTGGAGTTAGCCCCACCTTGGGCCCCACCTTAGTTGCCAATCCACACCCACATAGGTTTTACACCTAATAGGGGTTTGGGCCTGTGGCTTAGTACTTAGTAAGACTCAATGAAATACACTGAATTACTCAAAGCAAACAAAAGCCAAACTCTTCAAGGGCACTTGTTGAACTAAGTGCTAAGGAACCCATTTTGCTTACCAACACACCTCCTCAATCCCTCCTCTGATTCTTTGCCAAGGAGATTTTTTCCAAAGCTTATCTGACCATATCACTCCCTGTTCCTACCTTTGCTCAAAGAGTTCTAGTCTCTCCCTTTTTTCTAGGGACAAATACAAATCCCTCTGTTTGGCATTTAAAAATAACCGGAATCCTTCTTGCCTCTCCAGACTGCTTTTATCTCACTCTCCTGCAACAACACTAGCCTGCTTTCTGTTCCTTGAACTTGACATTCCACCTCCACAGTCTCTGCCTTTACCCTTTGCCTGAAAAGGTCTCCCTCCCACCTCTACATCTTAGTGTCTCCAGGTTTTTTAAGGACTCTTCTCAAATCCTTCTTCTGTAGGAGGCCTTTCTTGTTCCTCCACTACCCCAGCTACAAATATCATCTCCTTTCAGAGTACCTTCATATAACACACACACACACACACACACACACACAAACACACATTTATACCTAGAAATTTACATCTTTCCATTAAAAATGTATGTTCTTTGAGAACAAAGATTGTTTCTTCTCTCTTTTTCACCTCAAAGCTTAACACGGTGCCTAGAACAGATGTGGGGAACCTGCAGTCTTGAGACCACAAGTAGCCCTTAGGTCCCCAAGTGATGCTCTTTGACTGAATCCAAATTGCATAGAACATCCTTATTTGGATTCGGTCAAAGGGTTGCACTTGAGGACCTAGAGGGCCACATGTGGCCTTGAAGCCTCAGGTTCCCCACCCCTGGCCTACAACCTAAAACATAATCAATGCTTATTAACTAAACACCTAACTGTGACTTGGTTTGTCCTAAACCCGAAAACAAGGGTAGGGGTATAAAGACCTTAAAGGAAAATGGGAGTCATTTTCCAAAGGTTTTAGTCAAACTAAAATAAATATCTTTATTTAAAGGGATTTTATCTGAGTTATATGATATGTAATTGTTATCACATTAAGAAAGCAAGGGCAACTGACCTGTTGGGAGTGGTGAAGCAGCAGCCCTAGGCAACAGTTCCAAGCAAGGCATTAACATTTTCCCCATTCTCAGGCTATAATGAAGGTGGGAGAAGTAGAACATCGATGCTGGTGTTAGAGGCTGGCCAGTTACACTGAAGGTTGTCTTTTAATGAGTGAGAGGAAGTCAGATTAGATATCTTTTTGCCTGAGTAGCACTGTTTTGAGGATCTGATGTTCATCCATTTCCTTCTGTAACTGTTTACTCTTATGTGCAAGTGTGTGTGTGTGCGTGTGTGCATGAGTGAGTGACCTGGGGGATGTCTTGTGTGCTGGGCCACACTGCCAATCTGTGCAAAGTTTGAGACAGAGTTTGTGAGATTTTCACAAATAAATCTTTATTTAAAGGTCAGAAAAAGTTGAGCCTTTGCCATTACCTTCTGAGTCCTTCTCTTTTGTCTCAAATATGCCTATATCAGAAGTCATGGGGTCCTATTGACTGGATTACTCATTAATGTCTGACAAATACTTCATGAAATTCCAAATCACAATTGGCCAATTGCAATAAGGCAAAAGTAAATATCTTGTCTTGGGAAACTCATGGATACAATATATACTCAAATGCCACAGATAATTTTGTGTAGTTCTACAGATGTTGTAATTATTCTGCAACTTACCCAGATGTGACTACTGCAAGTTTGGCATGTGTACAAGATGGAGAAATAAGCCTCCATTCTCTAACATAACTTAAAAATTTGATGCCAAGCATGGAATTCAGTTCAATTCAATATGTTAAGCAGAATGTGTATTTGATATAGAATCCATTCCCACCCAAAGATTCCAATCAGAGAAGTACTCCCATCCTGAATCAATATTCCAGCTGCTCAACTAAGTCCTGAAATGCATTTTATGTCCCCAAGATTGAGCTACAGCCAACATTATAACTAGTTCTGTCTGTACTATGTTATGTAGAAGCAGATATATTTTTCTATAAAGCGTGGATAATCTACCACCCTATCAACTAGAACCCCACAATTAACCATACTTGTTTTTTCCCATATTTCATTTTTAGGGGTCAAATAAAAAAGTTGGTATTCATTTACCAAGTACAATGTATAAACAAGCGGGTGCATACAGGAAGTAATTTGATGTTCTCTCCATATATTAGGTCTATTTCTCATTCCATTCTTTTGTATAAAAAATGAGGCAGTGAAAGACAGGGCTTCTCTAAATCTAATTTGTCCTTAAAAGGAAAGGACTTAACTATTTCTGTAAAGTTGCCCAGTCTGCCTCCTCTCTTCTTCCCTCTTCCCAGAGAAGGGATTCTTCCGAGATGGGAACCAGAAACACGCTTAGCTGGCACAGTCCAGATAAGTGGTACTAAGCCAAATCTGCTCTGAAATCTCTTATCATTGCTTGCTCCCACTCTGGCCTATTCATGAGGTTCTAAAGCCACCAAGCCTTGAATTCTAACTGACAGAAACGCCTGTGGACACACAGCACTCCAGATGATGACAACTCCTCAGGGGCAGCAGAACCAAGGCCACTAACTCATCAATGCTATTTCTCCTAGTTTCTCCCTTTCTTTTCTGGTATTCACTCAATATCCTCATGCCAGCAACACACACAACTTGCCACAACCATTGACCCTTTTGCCACCCTCTAATTTGCTGCTTTTCAGTCACATCAGTCACATCTGACTCCTCGTGACCCCAATCTTGGGGTTTTCTTGGCAAAGATACTGCAATGGTTTGCCCCTTCCTTCTCCAGCTCATTTTACATATGAAGAAACTGAGGCAAACAGGGTTAAGTGACTTGCCCATAGTCACACACAACTTAAGTGTCTGAGGCTAGATTTGAACTCACGAAGATGAATCTTCCTGATTCCAAGCCCAGTGCTCCATCCACTGCACCATAATACTCTATACTAGACCAGTGTCAGCTAGTCTCTTTGCCACTCCCCTCCCAGAGTGGATAGTGTTAGACTTAAAATGAGGAAAACCTGGGTTCAAACCCTACCTCAGACATTTAGTGACTGTGTGTCCATGGACAAGTCATTCTCTCAGAGCCTCAGTTTCCTCATCTTTAAAATGGGGATGATAATATTAGCTTTCCCTACTTCACAGGGTTATTGTAGGGAGAAATGCTGCTTGAATCTTAAAGAGATATACCAATGTGAATTATTAGAATTACAATCATCACTTCTGAACGACTCTGAATACTCCTGCAGGACTCTACTTAATCATTCTTCTGACCAGCTGCTCCCAGTACTGGAACATCCCAATTTAACAATTTCACTGTTAAATGACAGATATAAAGACTTAAAATCTTTTCTAAAAAAAAGATCCAAAAGTGTTTATAAGATATAAACTGTATAGTCCAACTTTTTGAAAGTGGTAATGAAAATTTTCCCTGTCATGCACATGCAAGTGTGTATGTGTATTTGTGAATAAGTGAATGTATGTGTATGTGTGTATGTGTATATGTGTATATGTAACTGAATGAGTATGTATATGAATAAATGAATGAGTATGTGTGTATGTAAATGAACAAGTGTGTATGTGAATAAGAGAATGAGTGTGTGTATATGTAAGTGAACAAGTGTGTGTGTGTGAATAAGTTAATGAGTATGTGTGTACGTAAGTGAATGAGTGTGTGTGAATAAGTGGATGAATATGTGTGTAAGTGAACGAGAGTGTGTATTTGTCAAAGCTAGAGGCATACAGATCATTGCATGTCCAGAATACTGACATTGTATAGGACTGGGATTATAAGATTCATAGCTGGAAAGAACCTTGGAGCACATCACATTGAATTCCTTCTCCTTTTACTGCAAACTCTGGGGTTTACTTTTACTGACCTGTATGCCAAACTATTTAAAAGAGAAGTCATTGTACATTAATCAATAAATATTTATTGAGTACTTATTCTGTATGAGCTTTTAGGTGCCAGATGTTTATTCTCAAGTAGCTTACGGTCTAGACAGGGAGACAACTCTCAATACCTGACAGTCAACGAAGGAAATGGGAGTATCAAAAATGTATGATTTTCAGAAACAGTCATGATAATTCCTTATATTCGTGGTACTTTTCCATTTACAAAGCATCTTCCTGTGTTTTAAGCACATTTATTCCTCAACGAGATAGACAAAGTTGGTTATCAATCACATTTTAGAAATGAGGAAATTGAGGCTCATGGGTTCCATGTCTTACCCATGGGTACACATCCGATACATTTGTAACAATGGCAGAGTCAGCATTCAAACCCAGGACTTCTGACTCTAGATCCAGGGCTCTTTTTACTATACTACACAGCTATTTTAGAAACATGGTAGCTGTCCAGAGGTAGCCTCAGTAAATACTTTAGAAGTGATAGTAATGGAAAGGAAGGAAACACACATACAGCCCTTTCTGGAAAATGTACTATCATGTGCAGTTATTTTACAAAATAAACTGTTTGATTGTGAATTAGAGCAAGGTCTTATAGAAACCCAAACCACTTCAGATGTCAGTGATAACAATTAAGAGAATGAAATGTCAGTTCTGGCTTGGAACAGTGGTACCTCAGGCCCCATTGTTCTATGATGATTGCCTAGTTCAAAGCATATCATTGTAAACCCAGTCTTGGAAGGAGATAGAGAGACTCCACAGAACATCATGGCCCTTTCTTCAGGTTTTTTTTTTTGTATGTTGTCATATGAGCAATGTCCAACACCCTTTCTTTTCCTGGTTAAACCCAAAGAGAATTAGAAGAGAGTAGAATATGTGCTGCTCTAGGAGGGAGGAAACCTGGGTTGTCTTCTTGCCTCTGCTACTTGGCAATCGTGTGATCATGGATCCCTTCAGTGCTCTGGACTTTAATTTCCCTAACCATAAGATGAAGAGGGTAGAATTGTATCAGTGTTTCCTAAGCCATTGGTTCATAGTAATTTTTCTTGACTTGAAAAAATACATAAAATTTGGTCAATATCTTTTGCGTTTATATCACCCATACCACTCCAGATATTCGTATGGACTACTTGTGTCTACCCCGTAGTGGAGCCTTCCGAGCTCATGTTGGTTTGATCAGCCATAGTCAAACTTGACGTACCTTGACTCCAACATAGTGAAGCCATTTTCGTCCTCTTTGAGAATGAAGAATAGCAACCAACCGACCAATATCACCCGCCTTTCCTAATTTATCCTTCTCCCTACATCAGAGAAACATCCTCACTTAGAAAGTATTTTTAAGTCCACCAAATCCAAACAACCCATGGAAATAGCCTGACATGTTTGTGCAGATTTCACACCCCTAACCCTTACCTCTATAAAGAAGAGCAGGGATGCCTTATCATATTTTTTAGGGTCAAATTTGATTATTATTAGTTCATAGCATTGGTATAGCCATTGCATATATTGTTTTATTGTCTCAGCTTACTGCATTTAGCATTAATTCATATAATTTTCATGTTTTTTTCCATGTTTGTTTTCATTATATTCTGATGGCACTTCTTACACCTCTTCTTATAGAGCAGTACTGTTCTGTTACATTTATGCGCTATAATTCATTTTGCTGTCTTCAATCTACTTTGTTTCCTATTCTGAAAAACTCTTACTATCAATAGGCCTTATTTCTCACAGTCAAAAATTAGAAAACCTGATTTGTTCTTCCACCTATCCCTCATTCCTTCTACCTCTAGCTCTTAATTCCTGCCCCCTGAGTCACTTCTGGCTAAAATAGTGAGAAAAAAACAGAGCAAAATATTTTACTCTTCTATAATGTAGTTTGAATTATGACCATAGCACTTCTAAGATTCCTTCAAACTCTAAAATTCTTTAAGTAAGAATTGAGGAGACAGCATGAGGTAGTATTTGAGTGAAACTTGATATGGAGTGATAGCTCTGCCCAATTTTTAGGTAATTTAAAAATAAATTTGTTTTTTTTTTTGGAGGTGTGTGTGTGATGGGATTATGATCCATGATTTCAAAGATATAGGGAATTCCCTGTGAGAAAATCCTGTGAACCAATGTGGAAGGACAACTCATGGGCTTGGAGAATTGCCCTGGTCACTGAGAACTGAAATGATTTTCCCAGGGTCATGTGGTCAGTATGCACCAAGGATATGATTTGACCCCACATCTTTTCGAAGTCAAGGCCAGCTCTTTATCCATAATTCTTCCTTATTTGGAATGTCATATTCATTACACTGTGCTTTCTCTTATGAACCTTAATTCCACATTTTCTGCTTTCGGACCTTAGCTCTCATCCTTCATTTGCTGCTTTTCAGGATTGAATAAAACCATGCTGTTTCTCAAGGAAGAATATACTTAAAATAAAATATCTATCCTTGACATTAGGGGAAATGTTGTGGTTGATGGTTTTTATGGTTTAGATAACAATATCTTAAATTTGTATAGAATTTTTCTCCCAATGAATGAACAGTTCATTGTACAGAATTTCAGATTTAAAACATGGATAAAGTAAGCCTCTAAAGTGCCTTATACAACAATGCAAGAAGGTGAGAATAAGGAAATAACAATGCCTCATGTTGATACAAAGTGCTTTCATATCCATTATCTCATTTTATCCTCATAACAACCCTTTAAGGTAAATAGTATAAATATTATTATCCTCATTTGGTAGATGAGGAAAAGCAAGGCACAGTAAGCCTCAGTGACTTGCACAACATCACAGCAAATCAGTGGAAGAGTGGAGATTTGAATCTAATTCATTTGGTTCTAAGTTTTAAAACCACAGCCATAGAAATCAAAACTAGAATGGGAACATAGAGATCAGCCTTGCCTTTCTTTTTCTTCCTTCTTCGCTCCCACCCACCCTCCCTCCATCCCTCTCTCCTTCCCTTCCTTCCTTCCTTCCTTCCTTCCTTCCTTCCTTCCTTCCTTCCTTCCTTCCTTCCTTCCTTCCTTTTCATTTCTTTCTCTCCCTTTCTTTCTTCCTTTAGTGGCTATTTTCAGTTAATTTCAACTCATCAAGAACAATGACATTTCAGTCACTCCCTCTAAGTCCTCATCAGAATCTTTTGTCCATTTATGCTTACTTTTCTTCATATGAACATAGGGAGAGTGTACTCCATTGGTCTGGTTGCGCTTTTATTGGCTTTATTTTGTAAAGCTCTTACAGGATTCCTTTATGCTTCAAATAATTCCTTTTTAAAAGATGAGGAATATACATGACTTTCTAATATTAGAATGAAAAGCCTGCCCTGCAAGGAGTTATTTATTGTAATTACTATAAATTTTTTTCATTTGTTAAGCATTTATTTCTCTCCCTCCTATTTACACACTCCCATTGGGGGAAAAAGAAAAACAAAATATTTGTAACAAATATGCATAGCCAACTAAAAATGCTTACATTGGCCATGTCCAAAATTGTTTCTTATTTTACATATTTAATTCTGATATTCTTCAGTCTCTTGTGTTGATCATAGTTCTTAAGCCTCTCAACAATGTTGTTGTAGTATAAATTGTTAACATGGTTCTGCTCAGTTCACTCTGTATCAGTTCATAAAGACTTTCCCAGTATTTTCTGAAGCTGTCCCTTTATCATTTCTTATAGTGCACTATGATTCCATTATATTTTTGTACCAAAATTTGTTCAGCCATTTTTCAATTGAAGATATTCTCCTAATTATTTGCCACCACAAAAACATATATGTGTATATACATAGATATGTATATGTGTATGTGTTGCTCTAGGCCCCCTATATAGACACTACCATTAGCTACTATTGTTTTAGGGATACTGTTAGGACAACCACGGGAAGTTCAACTCTTCTACCAGAGTTCACAAGATCATCTTCTGGCTAAGGGTAGAAGGAGGATCCAGAGACTCTTCTCCACCCATACCCCACACCCCAAACTATTCCTTCTCAGGGATTAGGCTAAATCTTTCTCTCTTTTTGGCTGGTTCCTGACATGAGTGCATACATCTGAACTGGCTTGCTATTTTATACAATGACCTGCAGTATGTAAGCATGACTTCTTAAACAATCCCAGTATACTTCCTGTGGAGCATCATTTCATTTTAACCAATGACTTGAGGAACTCTATTCTTTCCCAGTTTTATTAACTAGGTGGTTCAGACTTAGTTTAATACCATTGATTGATTCAATAGAGATGTTCTTATTTGATAAGGTATTAGGGCTATATTATTTTGCCAGTTACATCAACTGGGATATGGGTGATTGAATGTCTTCTTCAGTTGACTTTATATATAGATGGAAAATCTGAGGCTAAGATTAGATGGGACTTTTTAAAATGAGCAAAAAACCCAGATGAAATGTGAACTTAGGTTCCCCAGTCTTTAGTATAGCACTCATTTTGCCAAGCTATGTTTCCTTCATTTTGTAGTGGGGAAAGAAAATAATATACAATTGACTGTGAAAATGTCGAATTTCACCAAATCTCAGAATTCTTGTTTTAATAGAAAGTAGAATTTCTGCCTTTTTCATGAACCCATACCTAATATTCCTGAGGCTTGAACTAGGAATTTAGGGCAAACACTGTGGGAAATTTTTTACTTGTCACTTGTTTTATTGAGGTTTTCTTTGTTTCAAGAGTTTACAGAACTCTAAACAGTGATAAATTAAGTTGCTAATACATGTTATAGAATCTGAGGTCTCCAATGTAAGGAATTTTCAATTTAGATCTAATCCTATAGGAAGTATCATGATGAAGAAACTTAAAAAAGAAACTTATAGTGAAGTCATACATTGTGTCCCAGCTGTGTTAGATAATATTAATCCCCAGATGAAGCAGGAGGGTACAGACTAAGCTCTGAGAACATGTAAAATATATGGATCTCCAGGTAATATAGACTGGGAAATAAAGAAGGGACCTTGGGTGCCAGCTAGACATGAATAGGGATCCCCTCTAAAACATACTCAGCAAATGGTCATCCCTCTGTAGGTGAAGGACCCACTGCCTACCATCCATTTTGGGGTAACTTCAGTTCTATTTTTCCCCTATTAACAAGCCTTAGTTCCCCTCTTTGCAACTCTGCCTATTGTTTTTATTTCTTCATCTGGGGGCCAAACAGGTTATGGATAATCCTCTTCCACGTGCTAGCCCTTCAAAAACTTGAACACAACCCTTACCTTCCCCACCAAACATTCTCTTCCCCAAACTAAATATTGCAATTTGCTTAAAATCATCCCAGAAATTTGGGATGCCCAGAGAGAAAGGTGTACATGAGAGAATTGGAAAAGACAACATAAGTATAATAGGAAAAGAAGAAAACAAGGCTTTGTTCCCATGTCTTTGCACTTTCTCTACCACTTTGGAAATTCACCAGACCCCTGTGCTTCATACATTGGAAGTACCTTCTGCCCTGCAGCCTCCTCCTATGATTGGCTTGTTCCTCCAAGAACCTCTAATTTAAGGAGGATGCTGAGGCTAGCTATAGCTGCATCCTTTCCAAGTTTCCGTCCTGACCATTTCTCTACCATGCTCCCATTCAGATAACTCCCATATTCCCCTCCCCACCCTCTTTCAGCACCCTTTTACATGTTCTTTTCCTCCATTAGAATGTAAGCTCCTTGAGAACAGGGATTATCTTTCTGCTTGTATTTGTATTTCTGGTGCTTTGTGCAGTGCCTGGCATCAAATTAACTCTTAAGAAATGTTGACTTAGCTTGATGTGACTTGAGACTCTTCACCATTCTTGTTGCTCTCTTATTTATCAATGTCCTTCTTCAAATGTGGTACCTAGAACTGACTAAAGTGTTCTAGATGTCATCTGGCCATGGATGACAATGGCAGGATTATTGTTTCTCGCATCCTTGTATCTGTCTCAATGAAGCCTAGTATTGTAGAATATTGGTTTCTTGGCAGCCACAATGAATTGTCTAATCCCATTGGCATTATGGTCCACTTGCGGCAGGGACCCTAAAAACTCCTGAGTACTCAGGAACCTGATTAAAATGCAGTTGGGAAATGTTCAATAAAATAAATAAAAATACAATACAATATTGATAATGGTAATTTGTAGTTTTGTAATTAGTTGTATGACCAGCTGGGATCTATTTCTATTTAAGCTTGAATTGTCACTCTTTTCCAATGTTGTCCTTCTAAAGGTAATTTCATGAAGCTGAGCCTAATTTTATATTTATATCTATTAAATTTTATTTCAGTAGGTTTTGCCTACCATGATTGAATTTCAAGATCTTTTTGGATCCCATTCTATTTAGTATATTAGGTAGCTCCTATAGCTTTTAAATTCATGGCACTTTGCAGTTTATATTATTTCCCCCTTACCCTTCCTGTTCTTTGAGAGATACCAGGTGTCTGTAGGGTAATGGACAAAGCTGTAGAGAAGAAGGATTATCATTAAAAGATTATCACCATAATCATTATATGGTTCTTGATCTCTGTAGTTTTAATTCGAGCTTTTACAGTTTGAATTTTGGGTTTCCTGGAATACAGGAAATGTTTGCATGTATAACATGGATCTTAGGAAATTAATTACCCCTTACATGTTATTTCACCTACCTAATGTGTTTTTCTAAATAGATTAACATTACCAGTGTTAAGCTTCAAGGCCTCAGTTTGCGCATCTGTTAAATAAGTTGGAAGAGAGAGCTGTTAGGGTCCTTCCATTTCTAAATCTATGAAACTAAGAAATTAGTTGGATTAGCTTTTAAAATCCACTCCAATGACTTATTATCTTTTAAAGATGACTTTAGATTCTTGAAGTCAATACCTGTAGAGCATAGGTTATGCAGGTCCTAGGTCAAGCAGAAAATGCTTCAAGTACCAGCAATGGAACCAACAATGTGAATGGACTTTGTGACTGCCATCTAAGCAATGGCCTCACTTTTCTGGCCTAGGAAGGATTTGTCTCCAAAAGGTTGTTTATAAGATCTTGGGATTTCAAACTGGAAATGACTTTGGGAATCATCTAGTCCAATCCATTCACTTTACAAATGTGTGAGCTAAGACTCAAAGAGATCAAAAGACTTTTCCAAGATCATATAGCTAATAAGTAGCCATATTGGGTTCAAATGCAGGTTCCAAACACCATAATTGCTTACCTGATGACAGATCTGTAACTGAGCAATGCATATTTCCATCTACTAAAACTTGAAGGGAACAGTAATCTGTCTTAGTGAAGGGAGGACCCAAACTAATGAAATCAGAGTTTCTGTTGAGCATTAGAAATGAGGATAAGATATACCTAGAAGATAAAGACATTTCTTTTATAATTTTACTGGAATTATGTCAATCCTAGGAATAAAGACATTCCTCTGTAAAATGAGGGGGTGGGATTGGATCTCTAGGGTCTTTTCTATTTTTTGTTCGTCATTTCACAGTCACGTCCAACTCCCTGACCCCATTTGTGGTTTTCTTGGCAAAGATATTGGAGTGGTTTGCCATTACCTTCTCCAGTTCATTTTACAAATGAGGAAACTGAGGTGAACAGGTTTAAGTGACTTGCACAAGGTCACACAGTAATGTATCAGTCTTTAATTAGCTTCCACTAAGCTAAATAATTAAGTTAGTGCCCTTTGATCATGAATTCCACTATCAATATGTGTCATTGAACCCGGAACCATCTTCAGCTTCATCCTGAAGGTCACTACCTGCTCTTCCCCATCTTGTACAACCTGTTGTTGGAGACTTGGATTTTGGAGTTTAGAGAGAGAGAAGAAAAAGAAGACAATGGAGTCAGCTCTCAATATGTTCTCTGTCTTTTCCTTTGCTTTAGTTCTGCACATTTAGTCCTTTGCATATTCTTGCTGGCGACTAAATTAATTGGTTTTAAAATGTTTCTCATCAAGTAAGGAAAACAGGGCCAAAGGTGGCAGAACAACTTCAGGCAGGCCTAGAAGGGGACAAAGGAAAAAGAAACATTTTCTATGGTTGTTTGTTGTCTCAATTCATTTTGTTCTCTCTTGTTAAAGGCTGAGGATTTTGTATAATGTGCTGCTCTCGTTGCTTTATGCTATTTTAATTGTTTTGCTGGTGATCACCAAGTTGAAGAAAAATTAAGTTCTTTATAGATGGAATTCCATGAAGAGTGGAATTTGATGTACTCACAGTGGGTTTATAGAATTATAGATTTAGAGCTGCAATGGACCCTAAAGATCATCTTGTCCAATTTCCTCATTTTACATGGAAGGGAACTGAGGCCTAGAGAGGTTAAGCAATTTGTTCAAGGCTATGCTGGTACTAAGTAGTTGAGTTTGGAATTTAACCTAGGTCCTTTGTCTCCAGGTTCAGCACTCTCGATTTTTTTTACACACTTGTGGACTTGAGGTCATTTCTTGACTTTGGACTAGATGATCTGCAAGGTTTCTTGTTACATTGAGATTGTATAATACTATCAATGCAGTAAATTGTAAATACCTATGAGGGATTAGTGCTGTCCAGGGTGCTGGTTATAGATACAAAAGAGTAGCATTTCAGTCCTTGTTTTCAAAGAACTTACAATCTCATTATGGAGATAGGTTATCTAGGTATAAAACAGATAAAAAAAAACATATAAGCAACTAAGCAATGATAGGCTGAATTACAGGAATATTAAAAGGATCTTTGATTTCTTCAGTATAGGGACCACTTACCAGAGCAGATTTAAGCTAGTATATGTCATGGTAAAATTCCTAGACACTTTTCCTGTGATATATGTACATTTCATGACCTGTGGAAAGTCATTGTAAGCATCAGATAGATGCAGGATTTGAACCCCAGTTTTCCTGATTACAAGCCCATCCCCCTTATCCATTATGATGCATTGCTTCTATAGATACAGATTAAGCATATCAAGTGGTAAATGGAATAAAATTACACAATGATGAGTTCACTTAATCCAGCCTCTCTCGTGTAAAAACCTCTTCCACATGACAACAATTTATCATCCGGTTGCTTCTTGAATACTTCCGTATTCAAGGGTAATAAGGAAATCACTACCCTATTCTATTTTTGGAAAGCTCTAATTGTTAGAAAAATCACACCTATCTCAAGCCCAAATTGACTTTTCTCTTACTTCCAGTCATAGGTTTTACTTTTGCCTTCTGGGAAGACACAAAATCATTCTAAACCCTCTCCAACATAGCAGCCCTTCTTATATTTGAAGATAACTATGAATGGCTCCTTTCCTTCCCTACCCGTTATATCATTTCTTCTCTTGACTAAATATTCCCAAATACTTTCTACTTCTCCTTTATCTGAATATCTTTTCCATTGATAATCTCATCCTCTTCTATAGTTCCAACTCCTATCCTGTATGACGACCTCTCTAAAATCTGTATCTTTAGTCATGATCTCACCAGACAGACTCTGATCTCCAACTGTTTACAGGATATTTTCATCTGTCTATCCTCCTAGGAACTCAAATTTAGCATCTCCAACATCAAGCTTATTATCTCTCTTCCAAACCTGCTTCTCTTTTGCATTTGACTATTTCTCTCTATGGCATGAGCATTCATTCAATTTCTCATGAGTGAAATATTATTAGCTTTGATTCTTCTTTCTCTCACCTTCCATATCCAATCAGTTACCTAGCTATCAATTCCAACTCTACAGGGTGCAGGGGGAGGCAGGGGGAGAAAACATGTACACATTTAAATGTAAGAGGGACAAGATAGTGTGTGGGGGCAGGAAGGAGGGATGACTGGACAATGAACCCCATCCTTATAAGCATGCACAGGTAATTTTAGCCAGACCACAGTGTGAATGAATGAAAGCGAAAACTAGAAAACAAGGTTGGAAGCAGGTTTTGAATTCCAAACAGAGAAATTTGTATTTGATCCTAAAGTTGTGAAACAACTGGAATTTATTGATCAGGGAAGTGTCATGATCAGAACTGTGCTTTAGGGATCTTACTTTGGCAGCTGTGTGAAGGATGAATTAGAGAGAGAAGAGACTGAAAGGGAGATCAATAAAGGGATCTTGCATCCTACCATCCTCCTTTATTTCCACTGCTCTCTCCAAAGTTACCAATGACTTCTTAATTATCATTACTATGGATTTTTCTCAATCCTCTTTTTTTTACTTCTTTGTGGCATTTGACACTCATGATCATCCTGTTCCCCTGAAAACTTTCTTTTCTTTCTCTGGATCTTTTGCAATATTACTCCCTCCTGGTTCTATTCTTACTTGTCTGTCTCAGTCTCTTTTATTGATTAAAAATCTGTATCATGTTCCATAAATATAGATGTTCCCCAAGGCTCTGCCTTGGCCCTCTTGCCTTTCTTCACTCTCTCACTTGGTTACCTCATCAGTCCCCATGGTTTTAGTTATCCTCTCTATTCAGGTACTATCCATCCTTAGTCTCTCTCCTGAGCTACAGTCCCACGTTGCCACTTAATTAATTTTTGGACATTTCAGATCTCCTGTAGGCATTTCAAACTAATTGTTTATAAAACAAAGATCATTATTGTTCCCCCCCAAAATCTCTTTCTTGTTCCTAACTCCCCTGTTTCTGTACCGTCATTTTTTATTCATCCGTGTTTGCAACCTTAGAATAAACCTCACATCCTCACTCTCTCACCTCACGTATACAATCAGTTACTAAGTCTTATTATTCTACCTTCAGTTAATAAATATTTATTAGGCACCTGTTATGTGCCAGGCACTGCCCTGAGTCCTGGACAGTGTCTCTTGCATCATCCTCTTCTCTCCACTCATATGGCAATCACCTTAGTTCAGACCCTAATCACCTCTTACTTGGGCTCCTGAAAGAAATTCCTTTATTGATCCCCCTTTCAGTCTCTTCTCTCTCTAATTCATCCTTCACACAGCTGCCAAAGTAAGATCCCGAAAGCACAGTTCTGACCATGACACTTCCCTGATCAATAAATTCCAGTTGTTTCATAACTTTAGGATCAAATACAAATTTCTCTGGAATTCAAAACCTGCCCCCAACCTTGATTTCTAGTCTTCACTTTCATTCATTCACACTGTGGTCTGGCTAAAATCACCTATGCATGCTTATAAGGATGAAGTTCATTGTCCAGTCATCCCTCCTCCCCGCCCCCACACACTATCTCATCCCTCTTACACTTAAATGTGTACATGTTTTCTCCCCCTGCCTATCAAATGTAATTTCCTTGAAAGCAAGGACTGTTTCATTTTTGTCTTTATATCTCTTATGTCCAAAAGACTGCCTGATATAAAGTGGACATTTAATAAATTATTGTTGGGGGACAGTTATCCTCCAAACATGCACTATATTGTCCCAACCCTATGTCTCATTTTTCTTCTTCAGCTACTAAATTCCTACATATCCTCTGAAGCTCAATTCAAATGCTACCTCCTTTAGGGAGTTGTCTTAATACCTCAGATAACAATGACTGTCTATTTCAGAACTCATGTACCTCTTTGTTTTGTAACTTTCTAATGTATATTCTATCTATCTGTGTTGGATACCAGACTGGAAACTCTTTGAGGGTGAGGACTTTATCATGTGATAAGTATTAAAACATTTTTGTTATTCAGTTATTTCACATGCCCAACTCTTCATGACCCCATTTGGGGTTTTCTTGGCAGAGATATTGGAATGATTTGCCATTTCCTTCTCCAGTTCATTTTACTGATAAGGAAACTGAGGCATACAGAGTTAAGTGACTTGCCCAAGGTCAAACAACTTGTAAGTACCTAAGGTCAGATTTGAACTCAGAAAGATGAGTGTTCTTGACTCCAGGTCTGATTCTCCATCCAATGTGCCACCTACCTGTCCATTGAAGCATTTATAGGATTTAAACAAGCAAAGAATTAAGGAAAAATTTCTGGGGACAAGACATTCATGGTATAGGGGACTGCATTAGCAAAGGCTCAGAGGTTTGTATGAATGTAATCTCAACAGAGAATGATGAGGATACCCCCCATATGAGAATATAACCTGAGGAGTAAAGAAAAGATAAAGTTGGGTAATTTTTGATCCGGGGAAATAATGGAGGAGTCTGAATGACAGGTTTAAAAGTACGATCTTGACTTAATTTGCAAACACATACAAATGAACACATAATTGCCACGGCATTCCCATTTTAAAAAGTAGGACTTCATTACAGATTAAGTACATTGAGTCTTTTGGGGGGTATCAGCATATTATTTTTTTCTACTTGATCACATGGTATAGTGAATGAGTTCCTTTGCCTTCCAAGAGAGAGAATTTCATTTCTTTCACCAAGGTTCATCAATGGACCAATCAATGAAGAAATAAGTAATGCTTGAGTACTCAGCATTACACTGACTGGTGCATTCTGGGAGATATAGGGGTGGTATTTGGCATCCAAAAAGCTTACAATGTAGTTGAGAAGACAGAACTCACGTCCATGAAACGAGCAAACAACACAAAATAGCACCAATAAGTGCTAAAATGTGGGGGCTGGCAAGCCACTGACTTCTTATAAGTAGTCCATAAATCTATTTGCAAACCACAAGTAAACAATATACTGTGTGAGGACTGAATAAATTAAATATCTTGAACAAGCATGAATTATAATTTTCAAATGTCTATAGATGTGTTGTTGATACAACAGAAATTCACTTCAAATGGTTACTAAATTTGTAGTGGCTTTTTATCATTGTGTGTTTTAATAACCAGTGGATCCTAGCACTATAATTACTTACACGTGAGGTTCTTTGCATTTTTTTTAATCTTAAAAAAGGTCTTCTTACTTGAAAAAGTTGAGAACCACAGATAGAGACTGCAAAATGAAAGGAGTGGACTTGTTGGTCCCTAATGTCCTTTCCTTTCTAAATTCTATGATGAAGAGACCCTATGATTGGAAGGGCTGTTGAAGTTTAGAGGACAGAAAGGAAAATGATGTCTGGTGAAAGCATCATGGGAGGGTTGGGACTTAAGCTGGATTGTCAAGGATGGGTCACATGTGGAGAAGTTGAGAGGAGAAGGGAAAGTATTACAGGTAAGAAGTTTCAGTCAGAACTACTGTGTTTTCTCCATATCTATCCCTTCTTCACTACCAATTCTCTTTAAGCATCCTGAGGATGCCAGCATTTCTGATCTTGAAACCCTTATACTGTGCCTGTATGAAGAAGTTATTTCTGATTAGATCTAGCAGCAGTCTGTCCCTGTAGGTACATGGGATTAATGAGAGCAAAATCCTAGCCTTAAGAAAGTCTGTGTTAACCCAAAGGAGTCACTTGACTATTCCAGGTTTTGATTAGCAACCTCCTGCAGCTCCAGGCTTACTTTGAATGTTGTGCTCAAATGGTTAAGTGAGTATAGAATGGGACCCCAAGACAGCAGTGGTTTTTCAGTTTGGAGGTTTATAAAACAAGAAATCATTGGGGTTTGCAGTGGTCTCCACACCAAAACATGAATCAACCCCAATTTGTTTGAAATCCTGCCTCCAGAAAGTTGTGTGCCTTGACAAACCTCACAGCAAATTTGGTCCAGGTCTTGGATTTGTAATGAAACCTGATACCAAGCAAGCTAGGCTGGTTTGGGGTTTCCTTGCAAAATTTCTGAGCGTGCCTAGTATAATACCTGCTCTAATCACAGACTGACCAACAGCACTGGGTTTAGTATTGCTAGAAGTATGGGGTGGGTTGCATCAGATTCCTGCACATTATGGAAAAGAATTGATGGAGCTGGGAATGTAGGGAATTTTATTTTTCTATATTCTTCTAAATGATGTGACTGCAGGGTTAGTGACAATGTACCCCTTTTTGTCTAGTGAATCTACAGAATGCAGAATCACATTTGAAACAGCGAATTCATTCAACTTTGAAGTTAAGGAAATGTCTCATTTGCACCTCTTTTCCGGTTAGTTCCTAAACACGTCTTGACTTTCAACGATCTCCCAGACTCTCTTTCTCTGTCTTTGTCTGTCTTTCTGTCTCTGAGTGTCTGTCTCTGCTTGCTTGTGTGTCTCTCTCTTTCTTACTGAACTTTCCTATGTGATCTCTTAACTTATTTAATTTTCTCAGATATTATTTGTTTTAGTCCCACATTGGGGGAACTCTGGATTTGATGACTCCAGCAAAGTTTAATTGTCATCTAGATCACCCAGTTTTCACCAGAAGGTGATTTCCCTTTTCTTGAGTAGGCAGCTTGGGCTTACTTCTAGTTATAATACACTGCAATTGGGAGAAGATGTATATACTTCAAGAGCCCTAGGAAATGAAGGCCTGGTTCTCTATCAGAGTTGCATATATTATTTTAGGATGATCTAATACATTATCTGCAATTTACTACTCAGCTGAATTTTCCATGGTTATTTAGTGAGACGTTCATTTCTTTGCTTTTAATAGACACATAGATGCATACATACATACATACATGTGTGTTGGCATGGGGGATTGCTTTTTCCATTTCTCCCTATTATAAATGATGTTATTCAGATTATCTGTTTGGGGTGAAGTTATTTATCCCTTTCTATTGATTCTCCAAGTAGTAGAGTACCTGGGATGCTAATCTCTTCCCAGCACCTAACTGACCTGACTGAGCTTTTTCTTGGGGAGGGCAAACAAAGTGCAGAGACATGAGAAGCTGCTGCAACTCCTGGAGGCAAATGCAAATCCTCCTCACAGAGGCGTCCTCCCCTCGAAGTGAATGGCTCACCCCAAATGCGGGGTAGTGCTGCGCCCAGCGCTTGATGGATTTGGTAGTAAATCACATTTCTGATATTGACCGAACCTGGGCTGCTCAGGCAGCGGTTAAACCATCTATGTGCTAACAAGCCTGCCTGCTCTGTTCCTAAGGGGTCCTGGCTGGGAAAAATTAAAACCAAACCTTAGACCTCTGTCAGACTGGGAGGAAAATTATATTTTTGAACTAGTCTACAGTGTGGACAGGAAATGACCTCTCCACAAATACTGCTTCTTTAAAAACAAAAAAACAAACCCGAGCAGTTGTGCCTGAAGCTCTCCAGTCTCTCTCAGTCTCTCTCTTCCCCCTCTCTCTTTCTCCCTCTCCCTCCCTCCCTTCCTCTCTCTCTCTCTGGAGCTTGTGCTCTCTCTCCCCTCTCTCTCTCTCTCCCTCCTCTCTCGTGCGCTCTCTCGCTCTCGCTCGCTCTCCCTCCTCTCTCCTGCTCTCTCTGCCTCTGCCTCTTGCTATAGAGAGAGGGCTCCCACAGCAGTTTCCAGTCAGTGTGTCTCTGTGGCTCTGTGTGTGCGTGTGTGTGCGCGTGTGTGTGCGCGCAGCTACTTTGTACTGGGAAGAACACACAGCCCATGTGCTCTGTATGGATGTTGGTGATACTCTCTATAGCTTGATTTCCTCCAAGCAGGCAAGATGTCCAGCACACCACATGACCCCTTCTATTCTTCTCCTTTCGGCCCATTTTATAGGAGACACACACCGTACATGGTGCAACCAGAGTACCGAATCTATGAGATGAACAAGAGGCTGCAGTCTCGCACAGAGGTAAGTGCCCTAACCTTCCTTCCCCGGCTGGGCATGCATGGTCAACGAGGGGCGTCAGGGGGGGAATCCAGCCGAAGCGTCCCATCCCATTAACCAGCCTGGGGAGACCCTGGAATGCACTCCCCCCCGCGCCCGCGTTCATGCACGAGTTTCACTGGGTGATCCCTCATTCTATTGCCGTGCACAGCAACTCTTGGAGCAGACCACAGTTGATGCTGAAATCTGGAAATAGAGCCCAGCAGCACTTCAGGTTGAATTCTCAAAGCCCTCCCTCCATCTAAGCAAATGCTGCCTTTTTCTTCTTCTTCTTTTTTTTTTCTTTTCAAAGTGGTTTGTTTTAAAGTGCTAGGGTGTCTGTCCTCCTGACATAATCTGGTAGTATCTTGCAGGGTATCAGATGGTCATTTGTATGAGTTGAAATAATCTTTGTAAATTCCAGAAGGGGGGCTGCCGGGAAACTGCATTTGTTTTCTTGGGTTTGTTTTTTCAAAGTCACCCCCCCCCCAAAAAAAAAATGTAAAGGTAACCCCGGAAGAGCCCCAGGAGCACACTTTTGAAAAACTTGTCCTATGAGTCGTCCTTAAGGAACACATGTTCATCATAAAATATGCACATATTTCTGTATTAATTTTGGAAAGCAGTTGCCTTTGGGAGGGGAAGTGATCAGTTCCTGACTTTATCGCACAGCTGACAGAGTACCTCCTAACGTGGACTGGTGTGAGGGGCTTTGGAGAAACTGTTCCTAATTTTTACACACTTGGGATCTTTTCCCTTGAAGACCAGCAAGCTCCGGTGTAAGCACTGAAGTGAACAGGAATAATAGAAATACTTAGGAGGACTTTGAAATGAAAAACTTAAAGCTTGCCTCCTGCAATTTAAATATTTAATGAAACCATACTTTCAGTAGTGAAAGCATGCCTGCTAAATTAGGCTGAATTTGGGTCCATGTGCCTGTGTTGATGCCAGGGCACATGCTTTGTATTGAAATGTTTCCAAGGGGAGTTTGGTGAGGATGCCCTGACAACACTCGAAGTATAAATCTTAGAAAATTAATAACCTTCTGCAGATTGTAAATGTCCAGTGCATTTGTATAGAGCTAGAGTGAATAATATGGGGGAAATTTAAGATGAACCTGATTGTTGAATCATAACTTTTGAAAGGAACTACTCAAGGTTTTCATAAAATAAAACACATGCATGAATTGTCAGCCAAGCCATGGAGAATTTGTGACGTTTAATGTATATGATACAGCTAACAAGATGTAACCTGCTTTCTGATTGGCCAACTGCTGTTAAAGGACTGATTTTTTAAAACTGTTATCAGTGATATTTTCCTTACATATTGCTCCATGAATGTTATATGAAATTCATAACATCACTACAATCCAAGAAGCCGATGAATCTTCAGAAATGATAACTGTGTTTTGCATAGAGGGCACTAATTGCTGCCTGGGACTTATGATTGTATATATGTCTTTTTTTGGGGGGGGGGCGAATTTGCTCTATCCAAAATCTCACAGCTGGGTGTTAGAATTAAATTCTTGCAAAAACTGTTGGAGAAAGTACCATGCTTTTAAGAATTAGAAGGAAAGAAAATATCTTGTGAATACATTGGCGAAAGTATTTCATTAGAGGGGGGAGACATATATAATTAGTATAAGAAAAGAGATTGTTAATTGTTGAAATGCAATCTGTGACTAGCAATAAGATTTGAAAGCAACTTACGTGAACATTTCAGAAAGTTTTAGAGAAGTTGTGCAAAGAGATTCCTTCCCTTCAGTCCCTGATACACTGATATTTTGTATTCATTAGTTCTCTTTCAAACATTATATGGCCAGTTCTGAACTGCTGGACTAGGAAAACTTGCTTGCGCTAGCCTTCATAAATTTCAGCAGGATACAATGAAGTTACTAGGTTTGTTTTATATCCAAGGGAGAACTTTTGAAAAGATCACCATTTGTATCTTGTTTCTTTAAAAAAAAAAACAACACATTTTCTTTGAGGGCAGTCAAACTGTAGGAACTTCTAACTTTTTTATGATTATTATTTTGCATTTGGTTTAAAGTTTTGTATTTCTTTTAAAGCCTAGAGTGCTTCTCTGTTTAGGAAAAAAAAAATGTTTAAAAACCCTTTAAACTTTGTCATTGAATAATTTCTTTGACAGTGTCCTAAAATTCAGGAGGTTTTGTTTTTACCTCTGTGTTCATAAAAGTAGGGGCTTGATCTGACATATTAAATACACCGAACTAAATCTTTCAAACTTTAAGACTCTTTTTGCCCCTAATTAGAAATGTGAGGAAAGTATCTAAATCAATTCACATGACAGCTTATATTTGTGAATCATGTGTAATATAAAAATAGAATCAAATCAGTATCCCTAGGATATTATTTTCAAACATGATTTTGGCATACCATATACTTGGAAAGTAAGAAAATTTTACATCAGAAGTAGCCTATGTGGTCACTGGTTTAAAGAATCATTGTGATATTAGTACAGTGCTAATGCATGTTTCTAATTTAAGATTTATCAACTGTTTCCCCCATCACAATAATGATGCGTACAGTGCAAATATTATTAAGCTTATTTTACATTTAGGGAAATTGAGGCAAGAAAGGTTAAGTTGCTTGCCTATGGTCACAGAACAAAGTAATGGATTAGCCTTCCAAAACAACTCTCTTTGCATTACAGAGTAGATTTGGAACAGAGGCAATGCAAAGTGTATGTCTAATGAACTCAGTTGTTTTAGCCAGCCTTTTGCATAATGAGATCAATACCTTTTTGCCTGCCTCACCCCCATCTCCTGTCCCCACCCACCTTCCTGAGGTAGATTGATATCCCTTGCTTCTTTACACCCACACCAAGTTATTTAGGTAATTGTCTCTACTTTCCACTCTGGCTTCATGAACCTGGGCTTGATCCAAAAGGTTGTAGTATGTTTATTTTGCACCATGTCAATGAAAAGTTTCTGTGTAGAAAATAAAGGGAGTTAAATGTTGTAGGAAATTTCTCAGGAAAAAATGTGAGCATTTTCCTTTAGAAGATTGAAAAGTGATAAATAAAGCAGGATACTTATATACATTGAGAAAACCACACCCTGTGTCTAAATCTGACGTCCAGGAAATTGTGCGAAGGCAGTGAAGGGGGTTGGTGCATTCCTTCCTATTAAACAAAACTCAACTCAACCAGAAACAGTTAGCAAAGTATGATTACTTTCTTGGGCAGTTTGACATGCCAAGAAGGCTAGACTATGGCTTTAGTCTGTTTTGAAAGGCAGTGTGGGGCAGTGGAAAGTGCAATTGTACCAGAGATCAGGAGATCTGGGGTCTGTTTCCAGATCTGCCATTACTAATTAGGTGTATGACCTTGGACAATTCATTTAACCTCCGCTGGGTCTCAGTTTACTCATCTGTGCAATGAATGAGTTGGATTAAATGATCTCCAAAATGCCTTCTAGTTCTAAGGTTACTTTGAAAGCCTTGCAATTTATTTAGTATTCTACAGTCCTGCTAATAATCCTTAGGCTAGCCATAAGAGTAGTCTTGAAATCCTGGGTAATAGTGGAGGCAAAACAAAACAAAACTATGGGTAGGACTATGTTAATTTACAAACATCATTTGCTACAATATGCAACATGTTTTGCTAGGTGCTGAGAGAAAACTGTGCTAATAATAACAGCTGAAGTTGGATGGTAGCTCATGGAAATTCATATCTAACACTTTAATTTTTTGATGGGCATGGGCATTTTAAGCCATGGAGAATTCATGACATTTAATGTATATGATACAGCTAACAAGATGTGACCTGCTTTCTGATTGGCCAACTGCTGTTAAAGGACTGATTTTTTAAAATTGTTATCACTAAATGTGATATTTTCCTAAATGTATTTTCCTAAATGCAAAATGCCTTTTGGTCAAGAGGAAGAGAGCTGTGATGGCATTCTCCTTTCTCCTCTCCATTTTTTCCCCCTAGTGAGCCCACCCCACAATCCCTCGTACCAAATTTATTTTAGTAGCTCAAGTGACTTTTAGAATTAGGTAATTTAATCATTATGGAGAATAAAAGATTTGTACACAACTGCATTTCAGCATCTCACCTTTTTTCTTTTAAAGGAATGTAAATGTATTTTAGAGTATGTTTTTGATATTAGCAAAATACACTCTTTATTGCTTTGAAGAGTGTGGTGGGTTTGTGTGTATTGTGTGTGTGTGTGTGATTATCTAAATCAGATCAGAATTTCATAAAAATGAATTTAATATTCAAATTCTTCTTGTGAGTTTTGTCTTACAATTGAGTGCTTCAACAACCCTGTAATGAGAGGAGGAAAAAGTGATCTTTTTTGTTAGAATACTTCTGCTGAACTTTATTTTTCCAAAACACCCATTTTGACATCCAGATCATATTTTGGAAGAATCTTGATATGTTAAGTTTGTTATGACTGTACAGTAAACTGTATGATTGTAAAATGTAAAGGTCCTGTAATCAGGAAGAAAATGGGGGAAAAAAGTTGAGTTCTTATAAATTTCTGTGTTTCATGGAAAAATTTTGATAGGGAAAATTATAATTATTTGATTACATTACTTGGCTTGCATTTAAACATTAAAGAAATGGTTATGTACACATACATACATATATACATAGATTTTATATGTATATACTTGATATACAAATATATAGATTATAAAATATATATGTATGTACTTGAAACAAAAAAGGGAAGAAAAATATAATAATGACCATTTCAATTGATTGGATTTTTTAGTAACTTAAAGTTGACCAAGTACTGATATTTTAAAAGTTGCCATTTATCGAAGGTAACTTGGTGCTGTGTTGGTTCCATTTATTTCTTTTACTCATTCAGGTGGTCTGGTAGTTTCTGTTTCCAAGAGGGCTGGCTTCCTTTCCCTTTAGCAAGATCCTCTTTTAAAAGATGAAAGTTTTTTTGTTTTGTTTTTAATGATGGTTGTTAGGGCCAAAATTATTAACAGACCCCACATATCTATTTCTCTTTCATTGATGTCTCATGATGGTAACTTTTCTTTCACATTATTCCTGTCTTCCCCGTTCCCCACCCTCTGCAGGATTAAGTGAAAATTATGATTGCAGTTCAGAACAAATACACATAAGTAACATTCTGGGCTGATAAAGTTTTTTTCCATGGAGTTTAACATGAATGTTGGTACTGGACCAAATATTTTTGGCGATGCTAACATTTAATGTCTATTGTTTAGTTGTTTTTTCCCCAGCTTGTCATCAAAATTCCCTGTGAAAAAAAAAATTCTTACTCCTGCAGCTCCATTTCTTTATGCTTCAGTCACAAGGATTCATGTTGTAACCTCATATTTGTTGTTGGAGCAGCTTGTTATCACTGATTTTGTGTAGATAGAGTATCATTAAAATGAGTTTAGATGTTTAAGTTTGGAGGGGAACAAAGAAAAAGAAATGCTTTGAAATGACTTGTTTTTAGGAATTGAGGGAAAATAATGTTGCTCTTTCCTTGAGGTACCCTAAAAATTTGCAATTTAATAAGAATTTGGGGAAGAAGAGGACGAGATCAAACCTATTTTGACAATGGTTAGCAGGAACCCAAAGGGCATTTTTCAAGGAGGGAGCTTCCAAACTCTCCTTTATATCAATATGGCCTTAGAGAAGAAATTGAAGGACGGCTGGACTGATTTTATTTTCCTGAAGTTTTTTTTTTTCTATTTTCTTCTGTGGGAGCTGTTTTTAATTAAAAATTGCTACAAACTAACAATTCTTAGGAGGCCAGGAGGGGGGAAATCAGTCAATTTGCTTTCAAGGCAGATTCTTATCAGCTTAGAATCAATGAAAGCTTAATTTTGGGAGGTAAGTGCATTATGATAAAAAAAAATCAAACTGTATACATTTGGCAAATGTTTAGCTTTCTATTTGGGTTTGAGAAAGAAATCAATTTAAAGAGTATGGGCTGTAAATCTCCTTTTATTGCAATTGTCCTCACCAGTTTGTTTTTCATGAAGAATATACAGAATGCCTTCTTTTTGGAGCAAATAAGGCAGCTTTGCAAATATTGCAAGCCTAGGATTTCTTGAATGCATTTATTTGTTTGTGGGTGGTACATCTCTAACTATGTATGGTTTGAAAAATAAAATCTTTCAGATTACGTAAGAACCTTCATTTGTCATAGCTATTACCTGTACTCAGTTGAGTCAAAACGATATATCTCTCATTCAGTAATGGTGTCTATCATCTTGACCTTCAAAATTTTTGGTGATTGGAATAAAGGCACTTTATTTTCACCAAAAATACCCAAGGTATTACATCATAGGTAGTCCAGAAGATTGTGATAGAAACTGCAGTGACAATTCTAATTTTTTCTAGAGCATTTGACCAGCAGATAAATGTATTTGTCCAAGTCTGGCTGGTTAGAACTATGTAGGACTGGCTAGTAATGAGGCTAGAAAATTAGATGCCAACCCAGAAAGTCCAATGAGCTTTTCTCTGTGCTGCCGATCACATAGAACAAAACTCTCTAACTGGTCATCCAAACCAGGTAACTGTCTTCCAAATTCCTGAGTCACAGAGTAACTGAGAAGATGGATGGCACAATGTTAATCCATCCCTACCATTAAAGAAACATCAGAAAGTAAAATGCCCAACTATTGATGCATCAGTATTTTTATTTTATGCAGTCATTGCTTTATAGCTAGAATGGACCTTAGAGCCCATCTAGTCCAAGGCTTCTTAACCTGGGTTTGATGAATTTTTTTAAAAAAATTTATTTCATTATAATTGGTTTCATTTGTAAACTTGTATATTTCATTTTGTGCATTCTAAGACATTTTTTTCTGAGTTCATAAGCTTTTCTAGACTGCCAAAATGGTCCAACAAAAAGGTTAAGGACCCCCTATTTAACCCAACCTTCTTGTTTTACTGATGAGGAAACTGAGGCCCAGAGTTTAAAGTAACTTTGCCCAAGGTCATAATGGCATATAGCAGAACTGAGGTATAAATCGAGATTCTCAAACTCTAAAACCAGTACTTTTTCTATCTTCATCAAAGCACAATATCACTATTGTTGAGATAAATTCTTTCTCCATAATGATCTGAAGTTGCATAATGCATATGTACCTCTCTAAGGCTCAGCGTCCTCATCTGTAAAGTAAAGGATTCCCCTTTAGAGATGGCAAACATGTGCCCTATGGTATTCCTTAGTTTAGCAAACTAGATTCTTATGTCAGTGAAATTTTTCATGAAATAAATAAAAATACGGTAGAACATAGATGATAGAAATACATTGTTTTCAAAGTCCTTATCTGGCCTTCAGGAATCCTTTTGTAAAATTTAATGGTTCTGTTTCTATCTGAATTTGACACCACTGTGATGATCCCTCAGGTTCTTACCTTCCCTAGTGAGTATTCTATGGCTCTAAGGTAAAGGGTCTGTGTGTGTGTGTGTGTGTGTGTGTGTGTGTGTGTGTGTGTGTATGTGTGTGTGTGTAGATTGTTGATAGATGTGTACACTTGCATGTGTACTGGTACCTTGATTCAGGATGTCACATCATAAATGGCTGATCCTCTCAGATAAACTGGATAAATGCTTTTTTCCAGGAATAGGGGAACGTGTAAACTGGCAGCATATTTAAACTGGAAGTTCTTTGGAGGTTTTTCTGTTGTAAGAATGAGTATTTCCATTTGGAGAGCTAGTATGACTGTATTGGGTTGTGCACTTTATAGATTTGGATTTAATTGACTTTTTCAAATCTTGACAATTTGTGTTAGATTCCTTACCAGAAGCTGGTCACCCTAAGCATGTCCTCTCCTCCTGCAATTCACCTGTCTTTTGTGACAGATGGCTGATTCTCTGAGTATCCTCTATGTTAAAGGCTGTGAGACTTTAGATTCAACAAAACATTCAGCAAACAACAAACATTTATTGAGCACCTACTATATATAAAGTGCTTTGTTATGTGCTTTGGAGTCAAAGATAAGAGGAAAAAACAATTCCTACTATTTGTTTTAGCCACTATTTATCTAGAACCAGGACCTGGTCCTCATTGGGCCATAGGATGTGATATGCCAATATTTTAAGGACTGTCATCTGAGAGAGGAAATAAGTTTATTCTTTGTTGCTCTGGGCAGAGGTGGGGGAAGGGCAATCAGGCAGGCAAATAAGCATTTATTAAGTGTTTACTATGTGTCAGGAACCTAACCTGGCTAACCACTGAAGATATGAAGAAAGGCAAAAACAGTGCCTGCCCTTAAGGAACTCACATTTTAATAGGGGACACAACATATAAACAAGCATATACACATAAAAATACAGAAGGTAGAGGGAAAGAAATCTCAGATGAGAAGACATTAGCAGTTGGGGAGGGGGGAGGGACTGCCTGAAGAAGGTCAGATTTGAACTGAGTCTTGAAGGAAGCCAGGGACACTGAGAAGGAGAGGGGTGGAGGAGGAGCATGCCAGGCAGATGGGGTCAGCTTTTGCAAAGGTGAGATGGGAGATGGGAAATATGAGTGTGTGTGTGTGTGTGTGTGTGTGTGTGTGACAGTAAGTAGGTCATTATAACTGTATTATAAAGTATGTAGAGGGGTATAAGTATAGGAAGGCTGGAGAGTAGGAAGGGAATAGGTTATGAATAATTTTAAATGCCAGAGGACTTTATAGTTGATCCTCAAGTAAAAAGGGAGCCATCAGTTTTATTGGGCAGAGTGCAGCATGACCTGGTTGGGTTGGTTAGGAAAATTGCCTTGACAGGTATGGGGAGGATAGATTGGAGTATTGAATTGAGGCAGGAAGCACAATTAGAAGGCTACTGCAGTGGATCAAGAGAGAGATGGTAAGGACCACTTTTAGGTGGTGTGTTTGAGTGGAAAATCACATTTAGGAGAGATGTTGTGAAGAAATGACAAGATTCAGCATGTTGTGTGAGTGACAGGGAGAGGTCAAGTTTGCAAGCCTGGTTGACTGAGACAAAGGTGCTTTCAATAGCAATAGAAAAGTTTGGAAGAGGAGTTGTTGGAAATACCTACAGCACTTCATTTTGAGATGTCCAAAAGGATGTGAGACTGGAGCTCAGAAGAGAGACTTGGGTCGAATACATTAATCTGGGAATCATCCTCATAGAGATGATAACTGAACCCATTGAGCTGCTGACATCACCGTGTAAGAGAATATGGATCAAGATGAGATAAGGGCCCAGAAAAGAGTCTTGGGGGACACCCACCATTATTAGATGTGACATGGGTAAAGAACTAGTAAAGGAGACTGAGAACTAGTAGTCAGACAAGTATAAAGAGAACCAAGAGAAAGCAGAGCTAGGAACAGCAAATTGATGTTACAGGTAGGAAGAGCATGGATAAGCGTAAGGGGAAAATTTTCCTAGGAAGTGGAACCGTGCAGCATTGGACTGCTTGCAAAGCAATGAAGCATATGAATAGAAGCTAGATGATCACTTGTCAAAGATGTAGAAAGGGTTCCTGCATGGGGTGAACCAGGTGTCCCCAACACCCCAACCAACTCAGTGATTCTATTCACCCCATACCAGTCTTTGCCCAGGGGCTTATAAAAATTTAGTTACCATTCTGGGTTGTAGAAGAAAATTTGTGGTAATCATTTAGCTAGCTTTTATCAAAACTCTGAAAAGTGCACATACAGATATATTTAACATTATGATAGTATGTACATATATGTATGTATATATACATGTACATATGTATATATGTGTATATACATATACATACACACACATGTATATAAACCTACCTTGCTGAAGGCAGTATTGATGTGAGATTTTTGCCTGTTTGACAAAACGTAATGTAGACTTTCTTAACATCTAGTTGGTAGAGGTAGATGGCACAGTGGATAGAGTACCAGGACTGGAGTCAGGAAGACCTGAGTTCAAATTTGGCCCTAGAAAGTTACTAACTGTGTGATCCTAGGCAAGTCACTAAACCCTGTTTGCCTCTGTTTCTTCATCTGTAAAATGAGCTGGAGAAAGAAATGGCAAACTACTCTAGTATCTTTGCCAAGAAAACCCCAAATGGAGCCACAAAGAGTCGGACTTGAGTTAAACTACTGAACAACACATCTAGTTAAAAGTATTACATGTATCCATTGTCCTCCACCTCCTGTCAACACCTCTTTCACCTCCAGGATGCTCCTTGGCATATGATATCTTGTATCTATAGTTGTTACCTCTTAGTACTTACTTTCTTTTAACTAACTTTTGTTTTGTTTTGTCTTATATCACTGTAACTTCCTAACAACTCCTCCTTGCCTCCCAAATAGCCCTCCCTTGAACTAAATAAGTATGAGTAAAATAAATAGACCACATTGACCATTCACGACAGGGTATGCCTCATTCTGCTCCTGTGGTCTACCACCTCTCTGTCATGAGAAGGGAGATAGGTTTTGTCACTAGCCATGAACATCTTTGTAAAAATCTTAGGATGATAATTGCTACATATTAGTTACCCCTTTTAATAATCAAGGCACAAAATCTTCATTGTAACTTCCCTGAAAGACTGCTTATTCTATATCCTGACAGAGAGGTATTACCTGTGTCTCAACAGTTGAAAAAATGATAATTGCTTAACCATTATCTCTCTACCTATTGTGAAAGTCACTATGCTGCAGAATGGAATCCTGTATACATTCATGTTTCCATAAATTTGAGCTGTAATTATCCTCCTGACACACCCTAAGTATTAAGAACTGAGCTTTTGAATTGAAAATCATGACCAGATTCCACGATACAATGCCCTATGTGTGTCATTATGTTGAAGGAAAAAACAAAAACAAAAAATAAAACAAACCCTGAGCCTGCCTGTGCTTTCACTGGGTTAATAACCCAATCCAAGAAACTCAGTTAGGATGCCAGGATGCCAAGCACAGCCCCCTCTAAAATCAGGTTAGAAAGAGGAATCTTCCATATGTCCCTCAGGGCATACAGATTAGACGCAACCTGGCTGGCCTTGTCTGACCATTTCCCCTAAAGAGCAGTGCTTGGGAATCTGCAGTGTGGCACAGACTTCTAGTAGAGAGCTGTGTCAGCCCTGGTAGGGAACCTGAAGCCCCAACCTGCGTGTCTAGACTGACAAGAGCCCTGGCTGCTGGCTGAAGCACTGTGACACCTTGTGGCTTACTTCTTAACGTAGCAAAAATGCAGTACCAGGTAGAAGGGCTACCTTGCCAGATCCTGCTGTGGAGTCTTTGGCACAGTAATGCATTTCACATGGAGGTAAACTACCTGGCTAGATTAGTATAATTTCCTTCTGGATATAGCCGCAACTTCCACCGTGATGATTTTTTGTCTCATTTCTCTTCAGGGTCTTTGCTTCCAGTGTTCAATTGCTCCAGTTACACATTCCTCCCTGTGCCCCATTTCATTGACTAAGACACCTATGATATTTACAGTATTTCAATAATAATTTCTCATCTGCCAGACTAGAGAAATACCATGTAACTGCTGTGCATAACCAAACAATTACGTTATTTTCTGTCTGGGAAAAGAAAAAAGCCCCTCAACTTTTGCTTTTCTGTTTGGCTCATTTCTTGGGACACCTAAGGTTTTTATCTTGTTGCTGAAAATCTTTGATGGCAAGTCTACCACCAAAGCAATAAACATGAATAGTCCTTTGCCAATGAGGCTTTTTTTTTTTAAAAACAGACCTGTGATTTTATTGTTGTAGGGAACACTTGGTTAGGAAACTCCCTCTGTCAATATAGATCTGCCCTTCCTCTTTGATGTATAAGCTTAGAGAGTTGCCTAGGGACACAGAGTTTAAATGAGTTGTCCCCTACTAAGATCATTTAGCCAATTTGTGTCAGAGGCAGAGAAGTCAATCAATCTGTCAATAAACATTTATTAAATGCCTACTATGTGTCAGACATTGTACTAAATGCTAGGGATAAAAAGGGGGGTGAGAGGAGATAGGTCCTGCCCTCGGACCAAAGTTTTCCTGACTCCTGAGACTGACTCTAGCCATTAGGGCCATGTATGCACTTGAGTCTCAGTATTAGTGTGAGAAACATAGTAGCTTTGCTCAGTTTTAGGTGATTATTTCAACAGGAGTTCTTAACTCCGGTGAAGATTTTTTTAAACAAAATATCATGACGTCTCTGTTTTGTTATGATCACCTTCCTTGGTAATCCTATGTATTTTATTTTCTGGATTTAGAAACATTGTCTGAGAAAGAGTCTGTTGGCTTCACCAGGCTTCCAAAGGGGTCCACAACACACACACAAAGTTAAGAGCCCCATATTGAAAATTGGATTTTCCTGCAGCTGGCTGGAAGTTCTCATTTGAAATTAAAATTGCACATAAGGTCATTATTACCTACTTATGGGGATGCTCAGTCTTGGGATGGTTTTGATTTGGTAGAACTAAGTCATATATTACATTAGTACTAGAAACTAGGAACTTGGTCAAACAGTCCATTCCTGACCACTACATTATGGAGATCTGATATGACTCTGAGTATCTGGTGTACTTTCACTGGTTACTGTCTGTCTTAAACATCTGTATCTGGGCAATAGGGACATATTAATGTTGAAAGGAAAACCCCAACTGCTGTCTTAAATGTCCCACTACTTTCAAAACAATATTGCTTTGTTTAAAAATGAAAACCCAATCCCAGCATTATGGTCTTTGGAATTTCTAAGATGCTTCAGTGTGATGCCTTGCATCCAGGGATCTCTAAATTCTGAATGAATCATCCACATACACAAACTAGATCGTAGGCAAGCTTGAGAAAGGGAAGACTCTTGAATTGTGGTCACCAAGTTAAGACTGAACTTTTTAATGGGGACCTTTCAATTGCAGTGCTCTGAGATAGGAATTCTGCCTACCTTTAGGAAGTGTTTACCCTTATTTTATGTTTGAAAATATGAACTTTTTTTCCTGTTTTCTTTGTTGCTATCATTCCTACTTTTGAAACAAATGGAGGCATTTTGAGTTGTTAGCATTGTAACCGTGCACAGAGGCCATAAATCATTTGGTGCTTCATGCAGGGAAGGTGGGGTCTAAATTAATTTTAAAAGTTAATGTGGTTCGGTCATAGAAAGTTTCTGATGCAGCTTGAAGGACTTGTTAAAAAGTGTAATAATTCTACTTTAATCCAGGAACTAATGGATATGGATTATATGCAAGGCATTTTGTGTGCCATTGCTTCCCCCTGCCTCTAGGATATAATACCAGTTTTTCAGTCTGGCATTGGAGTCCTCCATTATGTGGCTTCATCTTATCCTTCCTGGCTTATTTCATATTACTCCTCTTCAAGTACAGTAGGACCAATTTGGTCCTACTGTATCTCAACCTTGGCATTTCATCTCCATCTCTGTGGCTTCGCACCCACTGTCCCCCAGTTTACCCCATCCCTCCTTACCATCACCTCTTGGAATCCTCAGCATGAAGGGTCAGTTCCTTGAGGGATCTTTGTATCTTCCCCAAATTAGCCCAGTGTCTAGCACATAGTAAGACCTTACAACAAGTTGAGTGATTGATTAGCTTCCTTCAGAGCTTGACTTGGGTGCCTTCTGGAAGCCTTTGTTGATGGCCTCTCCACATTTGAGTGTACTCTAATTATCCTGCAATTACCTTCGACTTACTTATCCACATACATATTATATTCTTTCAGTAAAATGTTACTGTGGTTGTAAAATTCATCTCCCTCTAGTCAACCTGGTTATGTGCCTCTCCAAATTTAGCTGGGCTGTTCCTCTGACAACAGCCATGTGGTCTGAAAGTAGGACCTGTCACAACTTGTGTTCCTCTTCTAGAAAAATCTTTAAGAATTCAAAGTCATTCCCAAGGTCTTAGAAAGTTTCTGATGCAGCTTGTTGAAAAGTAATAATTCAAAACGTCTTCTACTTTAATCAAAGGAGCTAATAGATGTGGATTATATATGCAAGGCATTTTGTATGCTATTGGTTTGCCACTGCCTCTAGGATAAAATATCAATTCTTCAGTCTGGCATTGGAGTCCTCTACTGTGTGGCTTCAACTTATTTTTTCTGGCTTATTTCATTTTACTCCTCTTCAAATACATCTATTTTCACCAATCTGGTCCTACTGTTTCTCAGCCTTGGCATTCCATCTCCATCTCTGTGGCTTCACACCCACTGTCCCCTGAGACTTGAATTTGAGGATGTTGGCCCCTCAGCTTTTCTATTTCTATGGCTCTTTTTATAACCAATTATACTTCCTGTAGTGGTCCCTTGCCTTATTGTAAATTCCAAGCTTGTTATAGGTGAACCATCACTGTGTTTACATACATAAGAAATACATAGTACACATAAATTTTATACATATATGCACACGTGCATACTATATAAATAACAGAGCTCCCTAAAACCTGTTCTACATACTACTTAACAGCTTTTCTCTTTTATATAATAAAAAAATACATGTTTACAGAGTAACATTATTTTTAGCCTTGGATCTCTGAAAACAAAGGACAGATTTAAATGGCACTTTTAAAACAAGCCGAACTACATTAAGCTAAGGTTATATAATGATTCTGTAGCTCTGGTCTATTGAATGCCATTGAAGGTAAGGCCACCCTCCACTTACACATCAGTGAGGCTAATGTCAAGGTGCTACTGAGGTAACTGAGCCTCAGTGTTCCCTACAATGAATACATTGCTTAGCAGTCTATGCCCTAAGTCTGGCTCGTCTCTCTCACTCTGTTTTTTTCTTTAGTGTCGCTCTCTGACAATGACATAATGTTCTAGGGGAATATTTAGGGCAGCATGCCTATGGATTTGGGGGTGGTGGTAGAAGTCCTTAGTTTCTCTGTAGACCAGACAACAGCATTAATTTATTCATGTAACATTCATTAAGTGCCTACTGTGTGTAGGACTCTGGCCTAGGTGCTAAGAGAGAATCAAAATTTGAATTAACACGATGCCATTCACTGCCTTTAGAGAGCTTGGAATCTGGGGCCAAGAAGAGGGGAGGAGAATGAGAGTAAGACCTCACATGGCTTGCTATACTACAAAATATGACATGATGAAAGCATTACCAGAAGTACAGAACAAAGTTCAGAGAGGAAAGGCCTTAAGCAAAGGAAGGAAGAGCAGATCAGGGAAAGCTTCATAAGCTCTACACCTTGGTATGGCTTAGAAGGTTTTCTTTGGATATTAATATTGGCATACATTTTAATTCAATTCAACAAGCATTTGTTGAGCCTGTGCTGGGCATTATGCTAGAAGAGGCACTGGGGATACATAGACAAAAATAAAATTATCATTCTAGTGGGGCGATGCAATGTGTACATATGTAAGTGTATACGAAGTAAATTCAAAGCAATTCAAGTGGGAAAAACTAAGAGTTGAGGGGATCAGGAATGACCTTATCTAGGAGATGGCATCTAAGCTAAGCCTAAGGATTCCAGGAAGTGGAGGGGAGGTGGGAGAGCATTTGAGTTTGTGTGTGGGGGTGGGAGTGGGGGGTGAGGGGTGGGGATAACCTGTGTAAAAACACATAGGCAGGAGCTAGAATGCCATGTACACAGAATAGCAAGCAAGCCAGTTTGTCTAGATTGAAGAGTGCGTGTTAGGGAGTAATGTCAAATCAGTTTGAAAGGCTAGAATGGAGCTGGATTGTGAAGGGCAAACCCCCTCACATGTATGGTTCCCTTTTATAGGAATGGTCTTGTCAAGGAACTCCTTTCTATTCCTTCTCACTGTAACCTCCTTTCCCTCCCACCCTCTCCAGGAAACCAGCACTTGCCCTCCTGGACAACATCTGGAAAATAAGGAGGAGGGTTCACACACCCCTTACAACTCTACAACCTCTCCAGTTGGATTTTGGATCATCTTATGCTTTAACTGTTCATTTTCCATTCCCTCTCTCCTACCTTGATCATTAGGACATGTTGCTTTTATTTAGTGTTCACTTTATCTCTGACTCCTTTTCCTCATCAAGCTCTCCTCCTCTCAGGAATGGGTGAGCATGGCATAGGCAGAAGTGAATGTCACAGACCCCAGTAGTAACCTAGCATCAGAAGATCATAGGTTAAGATGGCAAGGAATCTTATTTTTCTTATGTGCTACATTAAAATAAATTAAAAGGCAAAGTCAATAGACCTGTATGTGATTAGCACCAGGTAGAGTGGTCGTTGTATAGCAACTCTTCCAGGTCCTTCTTTAACAAGTTCCTTTTATATTGGTCCCTCCTGTTGTTTTCATTTTCTGTGGGCTGAGGGGAAATCCTGTTTAATCGTGATGGCCTTGTTGCAGAAAGAAACTAGAGGATTGTATTTGTGGTGGAAACAAAATTTTGCCATTTTCTCTAAAAATATGCTTTGCTCAGAAAAGAAGTATTAAGCTTCTTCCTTCCTCTCTGCCATTTACACACAAGGACCTAACTTTCACAGTGCACAAAAGCAAAGATAAGTAATTGCCCTGTCCTGGCTGTCTTTTAGGAGGGCTAGAATGCATCTGAACTAAGACTGGAAAATAAGCCTAAGGTATCAAGTTATTCCAGAAACATTGTTAATACCTATTGGCTAAGTATATTAAACTGCTTGGAAATGGTCACTTGTGTCTATTATTTTAAAAAAAACACACACACACTTGCTGGGATGGTGATTTAAACCAGTTTTAAAAGGGCTTTAAACCTTTTGTTTGATTTGTCCAAAATACTCTTTTTGAAACAAATAAACATTAAAATATAGATTATAATATTTCCAAGTATCTGCCTGAGAGGAAAACATGTCAAGACACTTAGAATTTAAACTGAAATTTTAACCATAATTCATTCCACTGTACTTCCAACAAGCAATACCATATATAATATTACCCAGTCTCCTGAGATTTACTTGAAGCGATCTGGATGCACTTGGTATAATAAAATAATAGGACTAAGTGGAAGAAAAAAGATCAGGGAATAGTCAACTCTCTTGCTCTAATGCAAAATTGTTGGGATTTTTTTAGGGGAGGAGAAAATCCATACCTGCTGGCTCATATTTATATAGTATGTTAACGTTTGCTAAGTTCCTTTCATTCAATACCTCACCTAATCTTAAAAAGCTGGTGAAATAGGTACTATTATTATGTCTATCTTATAGAGAAAGAAACAAGCTTATAGTGGTTAAGTAATTTTGCTCAGGGTCACCCAGTTCTTATCTATTGCTATTATTTAACAGTTAACCAATTGACTATGATTTTATCTTAGGCAGCTAGGTGGTATAGTGGCTGGAACACTGGACCTGGAGCCAGGAATACCTGAATTCAAATATGGCCTCACACACTTACTAGCAGCGTGACTGTGAGCAAGTGGCATGGCCTTCATCTGCTTCAGTTTCCTCATCTGTGAAATGGGGATAATAGTAGCACTAACCTCCCCAGGTTGTTCTGAGGAGCAGATGAGATCATATTTGTAAAGCACCTTGCAAATCTTAAAGTGCCACATAAATGCTAGTTATTAGGCAGGATTGAAACCCAAGGCTTTCTGACGCTAGCACTCTCTTCACTATACCTCACGACATCAGGACAAAGTAGAAATCATCTGAGAAGGGTCATTAGCCACCCCCATTCCTATGAGGGGTATGGTGGGTTGTTCGCATTTACAGATTCAGGGGTAGTGTTCCACTGCAGATTGCTACTCTTGTGTAATGATTCCTGATTGCATTTTTGTTTTTACTTTTTAATCTACTTTTTATACTTTGTGACTGAGTCCATTGAATATCTGGTGATCTTTAGAGGCATAAAGCCATTTAATCATTTCCTCCCAAAAGGGATCATATCTTGAAAGATAATACTTTACTTAGTGCTAGCTGAATAACTAGAAGATCTTGCTTTAAGTTATGGTGAGAGAGAAAAGCTCCAGGAAAGTTGATTTATACTCCTAAATTTGCTCCTCCTCCTCCTCCTCCTCCTCCTCCTCCTCCTCCTCCTCCTCATGGTTATCATTACTTTTAATGTTTTGAGTCAGTGAGAAATTGCCCAAATCACAGGATTTAGAGCTGAAAGTATCTCAGAGATCACCTAATTCAATTGCATTCTTATAAATAGGAGGACACTAAAGCCCAGATGGATTACAATGGTCTCACAAGTAGTAGCAAGTATCAGAGATGAGATTGAACCCAGAAGCCCCATTTCTAAAGCCAGGCTTCTTACCCTGTGTCAGCCATGTTATCCCTTCCTTGAAATGGGTCGGTCCCTACTCCAGCTTCTAATCCACTCATGTTCCTACTTCTACCAATCAATGAGGGGGAAAGTTGGAGAACTTCACAGTCATAATGGTTTCGGGGCCCAGGAAGCCATGCTTAAAAGTTTAGAAGAAAGCAAAGCAAGCCCCTTCCTGACTTCTCAGTGCCCCCACTGCTAAAAAATTGAACCAAGCACTTTTAAACATCTTCCATAGTGTTACTCTGTTCATTTTTTCTTTTTTTTTGGGGGGGGGGGCTTTTAGATACAGTGACTATTGGAGACATTGTTCATTTCAAGTCCCTGCCTGTTCTCTCTACTATAAATTATTAAATGTGGTGACTGTATCTCAACATCATCAAAGGGTTGCTGAAAGAGAATGAATAAAGATAAGTTATGAATGGTTTATGTATCCATATGCCTAAAGGCATTTGAGCATGACCCGATTCAGCATGCATTTATTATGTACCTACCATGTTCTCTGCTTGGTGCTGCAGATGCTGCCCTCAAGGGACTTACCTTCTACTTGGGTGAAATAATATGTATCCAGACAAGCAAATACAAACTATACATAAAATAAATACAAAGTAATTTGGGGACACTGACAGATGGGGAATTGGAATAAGGAAATGTTTCTTCTTGGAGGAAGGGTTGGAGCTGAGTCTTGAAGGGAAGTGGAGTCTCTAAGAGTTGGGGAAGAGAAGGGAGGTCATTTCAGTTATGTGAATCAGAGCATGCAAGGAATGGAAGCAAGAGATGAAATCTTGTGTAAACATTATGTGAAGTAAGCCAGCTTGGCTGTAATGAAGAGTACATGAGAGGGAGCACTGTGAAATCATTTTGAAAAGATAGACTGGGCCTAAATTGTGAAGGGTTTTAAAGGCTGGACAGAGTTACATGTGTTTTATCTGTGAGGCAATGGGGAGCCAGCCACCAATGCATCTCCGAGGCACAGGCAATCCTCTAACACAATGTGATTTATGGGGCCCGCCTACAAGTATAGAAATTTACATAAATGCTTTAGTAAATGAAGCTGAGCTACTACAGAGCTCTCATTAAAATGGCAAATCAAAAATATATTGTCTATTGTTTCAATAAAAACCTAAGGTTGGACAGCCCTGCTCTAAGACAATAAATTTTTGACAGGTTGGGAGTTCCTTCACTCAAGGATGTGCTTGATATATTAAGGTATGCCTGAATGTTGAGGCTACGTGAGATCACCTTTACCTTCTCTCCAGTTCTAGGCTTCTGTGGCAGGACAGGGCCATACTCTTAGGCCCTCTGAATTAAATCACTTGTCATCCTTGTCCACCCAAGGGAATTTTGCCTTTACCTAATTTTTATTATTCAGGCCCCTCCTGACATGTTGCCTGCTCCAGGGGTGGGGAACCTGTGGCCTTGAGGCCACATGTGGCCCTCTCAGTCCTCAAGGGCAGCCCTTTGAATGAATCCAAACTTCACAGAACAAATCCCTTTAATAAAAAGATTTGTTTTGTAAAATTTGGACTCACTTAAAAGGCCACACCCAAGGACCTAGAGGGTCACACGTGTCCCCAAGGTTGTAGGCTCCCCACCCTGGTCAGCTAAGCCATTCTGATCACAAAACATGAGGGAAATAGAGACATCTGCCCTGTCCCTTGTCTCTCAGGTGCTAGCAACATTAGAAATAGGACAGACAGTGACATGTTTGTTATCCTCTGTGGAATGAAAGGACTTTGTAAACCTTGAAGTGCCATATATATGTTTAAAAAAAACTTATGACAAGGGCAAGTCTAGCAGGACCATTCTGGCCCAGGTGGTCTGTGTACAACATTCATGAGGCAAAAAGATAGAGCCTAAGAGAAAAAATTCAATGCTTCCTTTTTATTCCCAGTTATTTAGTATCTCCCTTGCTGTAAGATTTAACACCCTGTAAGGTTTTCCAGTGACCATAGTTATTTCTGCATAATGGGCACTTAATATTTGCCAGGCACTATAGTAGGTATACCTGAGAATCCAAGAAAAGTGTCATTTGTACTAAGTTCTGAGTGCCAGGAAGGACATTAAGAAAGGGCATTCAGGACTTCCAGGAGCCAAGATGGTAGAATAAGCAGTAAATCATTGTAATTCTCCTGTATTCACTTCCAAACAACAATAAAAAGCACCCCAAAACAAATCTTGGAATAGCAGAACCAGCAAAAAGACAGGATGAAACAATCTTTGAGCCTAAGAAACTTGGAAGAATGACAGTAAACATCCGTCTCACACAGGTAAAAGGGGAGTGCAGTCCGGGACAGAAAGCATCTCAGCAAGCCAGCAACAACACCTCCCTCTCAGCAAACCAGTGGGAAATCATAAGCACCAGTGTGGGGGAGCAGGCAAATGCCAACACCAGGACCCCCATGCCTCAGCATTGCCAGGGGACTGGTTAGACTCCAGCTCTGAGAACTGCCACATGCTTCAGTGTAGCCCCTGGCAAATAGGAACCTCCAGTGGCTAGACCTCCATGTGCTTCAGCTTAGCCCCAGGTAAACGGTCAATCTCCAGAAGACAGACTACCACATACTTCAGTGTAGCCTTGGGAAATGTAGAAACACCCAACCTGCCTCAGCATGTGCCAGGCACTAGCACAAAGACCCTGTCTTGGCCCCAGGTAAGCTGCCGGATCCTTATGGCCTCCAGCAGCCCCAGCCCCTCAGTGCAGCACCAGACTTGAGGGTCCCCTGTAGACATCAAGGCAACATCAATGCAGCAGAAGATAAACTGCCAGGGTCTTAGCTCCTGCCACAAGAATCCTGAGATGGTGCCCCTTCCACCCCAGGAGCAGAGATCAAGCATAAAAGAATGAAAAAGGCCAAAAAAGATGAACAAAAAAGGAATCTGACCATAGAAAGTTATTATGGTGATAGAGAAGACCAAGACACAAACTCAAAAGAGGATAGCAATGTCAAGATACCTATGGGCAAAACACCAAAGAAAAATGGAAAGTGGTCTCAAGCCCAGAATGAACTCATGAAAGAGCTGAAAAGGAAGCTTAAAAATCATATAAGTTGTAGAAGAAATACTGGGAAAAGAAATGAGAGTGATGTAAGAGAATTATGAAAAAAAGAGTCAACAGCATGGAAAAGGGAAACAACTGCTTAAAAAGTAGAATTAGCCAAAGGGAAAAGGAGATACAAAAATCCACTGAAGAAACAACTCCTTAAAAACCACTGTCAGCCAAACAGAAAAGAAAGTACAAAAGCTAATTGAGGAAAACAACTTAAAAGTTAGAATTGGGCAAATGGAAGCTAATGACTCTATGAGACATCAAGAATCAATCAAATAAATTCAAAAGAATGAAAAAATAGAAGAAAATGTAAAATACCTCATGGGAGAAACAACAGACCTGGGAAATAGATCCAGGAGAGACAATATCAGAATCATTGGACCACCTGAAAGCCATAATTGAAAGGAGAACCTGAGCAGCATCTTTCAGAAAATTATCAAGAAAACTGCCTTGATATCCTAAAACCAGAGGGCAAAATGGGCATTGAAAGAATCCATCAATCACATCAGGAAAGAGATCCCAAGATAAAAACTCCAAGGAACATTGTAGCCAAATGTCAGAACTATCAGGTCAAGGAAAAATACTGCAAATGGCCAGGAAGAAACAATTCAAATATCGAGGAATCACAATCAGGATCATACAGGACTTAGCCGTTGTAACATTAAAAGATCAGAGATTATGATATGTTAGCTCTATTGAAACCCTTATATTGTCTCTTCCCTTTTCACCTGTTTATGCTTTTTAAGAATTACAAGTATTATCTTCCCATGTAGGGATGTAAAAGATAATATTTGTAATTCTTAAAAATTGTATCACTAATCATATAGCTGAAAGGAATAAACATATAAAGAAGGAATGGGTATAGGGTGAATTGGAAGGAATGACATAAAATGATTAAGGGACGAGAAAGTGGAGTACACAGGGTGCAAAAGGAAGGGAGAGGCAGAGTAGGGTAAATTGTTTCACGCTGGAAGGACCTATTACAGTGGAGGGAAAGATGGGAGGGGGGCAATGAGCATCACTTGAACCTTACTCTCATCAGTATTTTCTCAAAGAGGGAAGAATCAGTTGAATATAGGCACCTGTCTTAACTGACAAGGAAATAGGAGAGGAGGAGATTAAGTAAAAGGAGAGGAGCAACAGACAGTAGAGAAGGCAGATCAGGGGAGGTGGAACTGACAGTAGGGAGGACAGATCAGGGGAGGTGGTAGACAGAAGCAAAATACTGCTGAGGAGGGAAAGGGTGAAAGGAGAGAGAGGACAAATAGGAGGAAGAATAGGATGGAGGGAAATATACAGGTGGTATTCATAACTGAGAATGTGAATGGGATGAACTCTCCTATAAGAGAAAAGGAAATAGCAGAGTGGATAAAAAACCAGAAGCCTACAATATGTTGTTTACAAGAAACTCACTTGAAGCAGAGAGACACACGAAGAGTAAAGGTAAGGGGCTGGAGCAGAATCTGTTGTGCTTCAGCTGAAATAAAAAAGGCAGAGGTAGCAATCCTGATCTCAAAGTAAAAGCAAAAATAGACCTAATTAAAAGAGATAAGGAAGGAAACTACATCTTGCTAAAAGGTACCATAGACAATGAAATAATATCAATGCTAAACATATATGCACTAAGTGGCATAGCATCCAAATTCTTCTCTTTCTCCTTTTTCCCTTTCCCTCCTCACTAGAGTTTTGCTTTTGATCACCATCTCCCTCAATCTGCCCTCCTTTCTATCAGCCCCCTCCCTTTTCTTTCCCTTTTCCCTTACTGCTTCTTCCCTTCCTTCTATTCCTCCCTCTCTTTTCTTTCCCCTTTGCCTTCCAGCTGCCCATAGGGCAAGTTAGATTTCTATACCTGAGTATGTTATTCCTTCTTTGAGCCAAATCCGATGAGAGTAAAGTTCAAACAATGCTCATCTCCCTCCCTTCTTTCTCTTTATTGTCATATGTATTTGTGCTTCTTCATGTGCTACAATTTACCCTTTTCTACCTCCTCCCTTCCTTCTCTCCCATTACAATCCTTTTTCATCACTTAATTAGGTTTTTTTTATCATCACATCAAAGTCAACTTAAACCCATCCCTTCTCTTTATGTATTTCCTTTCTAGATGTCATAATAAAGATACAATTCTCAAGAGTTATAGGTATCATCTTCCCATGTAGGGATGTAAACAGTTTGCCCTTATTGAATATCATGTTTCTTTTTCCTTTTCCTGCTTACCTTTTTTATGCTTCTCTTGAGTCTTGTATTTGAAGATCAAATTTTCCATTGAGCTCTGGTCTTTTCTTCAAGAAAGTCTGGAAGTCACCTATTTCATTGAATGTCTGCCGAGGTGGGGCTTGCCACTGGCTTGCTGAGATGCCTCCCGTCCTATACTGGTTTCCTTCAGCCGCAGCAAGAGGGACCCCCTAGCCTCCTGAGCTAAAAGACTGCTGTACCTCGTCTTTCTGCCAGTTCCGCTATTCTAGGATTTATCCTGGGGCAATATTCTCTGGGTTTTTCAAGGTCATTAAGGAAATGGGAAAGCAACTTAGTGCTTACTCCACCATCTTGGCTCCTGGAAGTTGAAAATCTAGCATCCAAATTCCTAAAGGAGAAGTTAAGTGAGTTACAGGCATTATGAAATGTAAAATAAATAATTTTGATTATAGTAAGATAAAAAGCTTTTGTACAAACAAAACTAATTTAACTAAGACTAGAAGGAAAACAAATCTGGGGAACAATCTTTACAGCAAGTTTCTATGATAAAAACCTAATTTCTCAAATATGTAGAAAACTGAATCAAATTTAGAAGAACAGAAGCCATTCCCCAACTTATAAATGGTCGAAGGATATGAACAGGCAGTTTCTAGATGAAGAAATCAAAGCTATCTATAGGCATATAAAAAAGTGCTCTAAATCACTTTTGATTAGAGAAATGCAAATTAAAACAATTCTGAGGTACCACCTCACACCTATTAGATTGGCTAATATGGCAAAAAAGGAAAATAAGAAATCTTGTAGAGGGTGTGGGGAAATTGGGACACTAATGCACTGTTGGTAGAGTTGTGAAATGATCCAACCATTATGGAGATCAATTTGGCATTATGCCCAAAGGGCAACCAAACTGTACATAGCATACTATGCATACTGATCCAGCAATACCACTACTAGGTCTGTATTTAGAAGAGATCATAAAAAGTGGGAAAGGGCCTACGTGTGCAAAAATATTTATAGCAGCCCTTTTCATGGAGGCAAAATATTGGAAATTGAGGGGATGCCCATCATTTGAAGAATGGCTGAACAAGCTGTGGTATATAAATACAATGGAATGCTATTGTGCAATAAGAAACGATAGGCAGATTTCATAAAAACCTGGAAAGGCTTGTATGAACTGATGCAAAGTGAAAAGAGGAGAATAAGGAAAACATTGTATATGGTATCAGCAACATTGTGTGATGTTCAACTCTGAATGACTCAGCTCTTCTGAACAATACAATAATCCAAGACAAGTACAAAAAGCTTACTAAGGAAAATCTTATCTCCCTCCAGATAAAGAACTAATGGACTCTGAATGTAGATTGAAGCATGTTTTTTTTTTCACTTAATTTTTTCTTTTTCGTGTTTTATTTTCCTTTTGGTCTGTTTCTTCTTTCACAATTGTAACTAATATAGAAATATGTTATAGCATATGTATATATAAAATATATAAAATTATCTACCATTTTCAGAAGAGGGGAGGGGAGGAAGGAAGAGAGAAAAATTTGGAACTCAAAATCTTATAAAAATGAATTGTCGTGATGTAATTGGGGAAAAAATATTATTAAAAAAGAAATGACGTTTACACTATTGACAATATTTATATAAAATTTACATACATTAGTTCATTTGATTCCACAACAATATTATGAGATAAGAGCTTAAAACATTCTTATCATTCCTAATTTAAAGGGGGAGAACACTAGGCTCAAGGAGTAAGTGTCTTCTTGGTGGTCATACGAAGGGAAGTATCTGAGGCTAGATTCGATCTCAGTTGGTTCTAAGCTGTCTTCTCTATTTGTGTGTCCAACACTTAGTACAGCGTTTTGCACATAGTGAGTGCTTAATACATGCTTCATTCATTTATATTCATTCTTTCCACTGTACTGTATACTACCTCTCAGCTCACTTTATTTTTTCCTTCCTCCCTCCCTCCCTCCCTTCCTTCCTTCCTTCCTTCCTTCCTTCCTTCCCTCCCTCCCTCCCTCCCTCCTTCTCTTCCTTCCTTTCTCCCTCCCTCCATTCTCTCCTTTTCCTTACTTCTCTTCCTTCTTCCCTTTTTTTCTTTCTCTCTCTTGTGATCTCATTGATATAAGAAAGTTCCAGTAAGGAAATTCTTCTTCCAGAGCAGATAAATGACCATCTTTTATTTATTTATTTATTTTTGCAATTTATGTTCTTAAAGAGTTGCCCAGTACAGTGAAATATTAAATGATTTTACCATGGTCATGCAACCAGTATATAATCAAAGACATAACTTGAACTCAGGTCTTTGGGAATGAAGTCAGCTCTTTATTCACCATATAATACTGCCCAGCTACATTCCTTTTCTCTGTAAAAAGAAAAAAAAAGTCATATTGTCACTGCCTATTGTTATAAGGAAAGTATTTTATAAAGTGCCACATGTTATTACTATTGTTTTATCATCATTGTTATTAAAAGTATTGCAATTTTTATTTTGTCAATCAATTCCATTATGTTTCTTTAGCTGTGTGTTCTCTAATTCTCTGGAACAACCAATTTTCTGACCTTCCTTCCCTTCCCTGTTTTTGATTGATTTCTGCTTTGGCAAAATCTACTTTGTTTATGAACATTTGAAAAAAAATCTTTTTTTTAGTAAAGACTGATCCAAAGTATTCTATATTTGCCCCAATTTTGAGCGCTCTTTATTTAATGTCCTACCTTGATTATTAGTGATCCTGCTTTCTTTCAAGGGACTCTTGCCTCTCAAAAGCTTTTTTCTCCTTTTTAAGTCTTTGTTCCATTTTGTTGGTTGGCCTTTCTCCCTTTAATCTTTGAGTGTTGTGGTTTTTTCGTTTGGTTCCCTTACTATTTTGCCAGTTAAGAGTATGGAGTTTTTTTTTCTGCCTAAAGGTGGCCAAGCAGTGCATTACACATAGCTGATGTATTATGAATACCTTGTGCCTTCATTCATACTGGTGAATGAATGAATGAATGAAGTGAGTGAATGAATGAGTGAATGAGTAGACTTTTGTGAAACTGCATCAAGCATTTTTTTGTGCTTTGCCATTCCTCCTTCCCCCTCCTCCCCTCCCCCTTTGCTGAATAAGAATTTGTGTTTTAGTCATGAATGTTATAGTAGAATGTAAGTTCCTTGATGGTAGGAACTATATATTATTTCCTTTGTGTCTTTGGTATAGTAGTGCAGTGCCTTGCACATAAAACATGCTTAAAAAATGTTTGTTGAATTGGATTGAACTTTCCCAGGATTCCATGGGGATAATGCATTCCTTTGACATAGGAGCTTCGATTGCAGAACTATGACACAGTTCCATCTTTGGCTACTAGAGTGAGTGTTATTCATTGACATTCCTCATATATGTTTGTTAGTGTCTGATACATAATAGGTTGTTCAGTGCATGCTTATTTCATATTAAAGCATACACCATCCGCCACCAGCTTGTAAGACTCAAGCAATCTGTGATGCTTCTTTGTGCCTCAGTTGATATAAATATCAATAGTAAAGAAAGTGTTTTGAAAAGTTTCAAGTTGCATCTATACCAATGTGAGGCATTACCATTGAATTAATTTGAGGAAGAAATGGCATGATAGATGGGGCAGTTGGTTGGTGAAAATAGATTTCAAGGTTCAGCAGAAACAGTTACTTAGCAAAATGGCCTCTTATTTGCTAGTTCTTGTTGGTAGGCATCCTTTTAATGTTTTCCCCCTAACCTCCTAAGAGATTTGTGATGGAATTAGCTATGTAAATTGAAATATGAAGAAAAATAGGCTACAAGCCTGTATTTTATATTTATAACCTTTATATTGTACTAAAGTCAGGAAATGTCACTGAATTAAAATCAGTAAATGTAAAAGTGAAGGTTTCCATAGCAACGTTAAGTAACCCATATTGTAGATCGTATGCAATGTACGTTAAGGTTTATATTTAACAGTCAGTTAATATGGAAAAATCCTATAAAGAGCAGGTGTCATATAGATAAGTTAGACCTTAAAACTATTTAAATTCTAAACTTCATGATCCCCCTTTTACAATTATATGATACTTTTCACATTTTCAAAAATATTGAAAAATAAAGTGGGATATCAATCATTTATTGTGATTACTATGTACCAGCTACTATACTAAGCACTGGGGATATAAAGCAAAGGTGGAACAATCTCTATCCTCGAGAAGTTTATAGTCTAGTGACTGTAACTAGTCCATCTTTGAATTTAATACAGAAAAAATCATCTTTGCATAAATTATCAATCAAATGGGTAGGCATTTTGTGAGAAGAATAGACAATGAGTGCTTAATGTTTATGAAATGTTCAGATTTGCTTAAATAGAATCTGGAACTTTTTTCTAATGTAGGGCTTTCATCCAGCACTGCTGGCTTGGATCGCATGTTGTTCAGGTCCATTTTCTTGTAAAAGCAAATTTAAATCTTCAGGCATTGCCCTCCTCCTCTTATCAAGTTACTGAACTCCTTCAAATTTCCAACCTGCCCTAGAGGTCCCAGTGTGATTGCTCCTATAACAAGGAATGCCTATATGGGACTTCTACAGGCCCATTTCCTTGTTCTCTATAATAAAGAAGGGACCTAAGTCATGGCCCAGGATTCTTTTAAATGTCTTCTCCTCTTCCAACCACAGAGATGAGGCTTTACTGTATTATATGTACAATACCTTCCTCTTCTCTCTGAGTGTGTATGTGTGTGTGTGTGCACGCGCATGTGGGTGTGTGTGTGTTTTATATTCCTTTACCAATTTGGAAAGAATTGTGGTGCAAAGCATGGATTATTCACTTTAAAGTTTAATTTAATTTTCAAAAAATCAAGAGCAAAAGAAATGTGACATTTTAAGATTAAAAAATATCCTGCGAGTTTTCTTTAATGTAAACAGCCAAAGAAGAGCTGAACAGATAGATTTGTAATTCTTTCTGAGAGGCAGCATGGTGTCATGGATAGTAGGCCTCTGTTGAATTCAGGTAGATTTGAGTTCCAGTATTGCCACTGATTTATACTAGCTTGGTCTAGGAAATCCTCAAAGGACATAATTTATAGAGATGTTCATCAACCTCTGTGGATGGAACTTCCACACCGGGGGTTCCTGACACTGATGAAGTCACAGATGTGGAGATAAATAGATAAGTAGAATCCCATGACTCCAAATACAATGCCCTTTTTATTTTAACACAATTTCTTACCCATCATGTTAGCTCCATAAAAATTTACTAAATTAAATTGAAATAACCTTCTACATTTATATAGCACTTTAAATTTTGCAAAGGATTTTATGTACATTATCTTACTTGATCCTCACAAGAACCCTTCCAAGGTAAGTGCTATTGTTATCCCCATTTCAGAGATGAGAAAAACTGAAGTTCACTCAAGTTAGGTACTTGCCCAGGTTTCTACAACTAGTGAACACCTCAAGTGGCATTTGAACCTAGGTCTCTTCACTTCAAGTCCAGTACATCTGTCATGTTGCCTCTATGATCACCTTATCATCCTAGTAACCCTCTTCCAGGTGCTTTCTACTGCCTCCATGCCCCTCTTAAAAACGTAGAACCCAAAGTTGAACCCAGTTCCAGAATGTGGTCTGATTACCTAATCAGAATACTTTTATATTGGGAGATATAGTGAAAGCATGCCTATATAAACATAACTGTAAATACTGCTGTTTATTATAGACGTGATAGAAAACTTCTTTAATGCCAGCCTCACGAAATTGATCAAAAAGGGCAAACGGCGAGTTTTTCTTTTTGCATTTTTTCTAAGAACTTGAAATTTCTTCCTTTTGTATCAAATCTTTTGAGAGAGGTTATTAATGCTAACCTCACAGACTAGTAACAAAAGGCTGAATGAATTTCCCCAAGGATGTTAGATAGTCAATTGGAGAGGTATCATGAGAGGAAAACAGTCTTTTTTTTTTCTGTGATTAACGCAGTATGCCTGGTTCCATATTAGAAACAGCCATTCACGTCTACACCTGTGTGCATGGTCTCCTGCCTAATCGCATAGTTCTCAGAGTTTGATGTTTATTTTCACATGGTTCTTTGTTAACCTGGCAAGTACTTGGTGAAGTTGAATCTTGAAGAAATGCTTTGCGGTCCCGGAGTTAGCATGGTTGCCAGCCTTTAGGCAACTCAGTGTCTTGCTTTTTTTAGTAAGCCCCTTAAGCTTATTGAAGTATTTCATGATGTTTACAACTGTTTTCAGGGAGATGGGTAGGCAGCGTTTTCACCTGCATTGTTGTTATTGGCTTGTATCTCTGCTTGTGTGTGACCGCCTACTCACATGTCAACATTGTATCATTGTCAGTAGGAACAAATAAAACCCACAAAAAAGGGAAAGAGATTTTAAATAACTATTTGGAGAAGCAATTGGGAGCATGATTATGCGAAAGGTAAACAGATCTGGGGGAAAACAAAGCAATAGATACGGAGTGCTGCGTATAAAATCCAAGAAAGGAGATAGTGACTTAAATAAACCCAGATATTAAAAAAGCCAAAAAAAAAAAACCCGAAACAAAACAAAACAAGGTTGTTCTGCATTAGTTTTAGGAAAAAATTGGGCTAATGAGAATTCTCATGTTGGAAAGCAGAACTCATGCTTGATGCTGTGTGCCTAACCTAAGAGACCAAACATATTTGTAAAAATTGATCCAAACATCTTCTTTGTCAGATGCCCAGCAGCCCTAGCGAGCTGCTAGTATGATGTTGCCTACCTAGGGTGGACCCACTCTCCCTGGGTTCCAATGCTGTTCTGTGGTAGAACTGTGCATTGGCATTTTAAAATCGACACAGAAATCCCATGGCTCCACATACAGTGTTGCTCATCCTTTATTCAAACAAGCATCACACCTCTGCTGTAGCTGTAGCTTAATTCAATTCAGTAATCATTTATTAAGTGCCTATCATGGGCAAAGCCTGTGTGCTGGGTGCCAGGGATACAAAGATTAAAAATAACATACTCACCACCCTCAATGAACCCCTAATCTAGTTGTGGGGATAAGAAGATAATAACAGTGCACAAACAAATATGATTAAAGGTTGTATATAAGGGACTGAAGGAGATGCCTATACAAAATGCTGTCTGGAATTTCAGAAGAGAGAGACCATTTTGTTTGTGACATACCCTAGATCAGGCAGTGTTAATAGTATCTGAGTTAGGAATGATTGCTACTTTATAGCAATATAGTACCTGAGAGTGAAATACAGACGTGATCTATAGTAACCTGAACAATGAATATGTTGAATTTAGGAAAACTCCATTACACAATGGATAAAATGTTAGAACTAGTAGTAGAAATAATGTTGTACAGTGGAAATAGCCCTGTACTTTTCCCTATTTGGTGGTGGGAAATAGGCTTCTGACTCTTTTTTTCCCATCCTTTATCTCTAAACTTCAAGCTATGTTTGTGACCTTGGCAAGTCATATCAACTCTGTGCCTCAGGAAGTTGCTCAGCCTGTAAAACAGGTATTAGTAAGGGGGCTGGACTGGACAAGCTTTGGAGATGCCTTTAATTTATATCTGTGTCTATTGAACTTAGGAAAGATGGACCTTGTTTTTTTTTTTTGCTTTTTACACATAAGTCTTAATGACCAGTTATAGCTTATGGTAAACAAGTGATAAAGAAATACACACACACACACACACACACACACACACTCACACATACACACATTTGCCTGAATGGTGGACTAGATTAATTTCATTTATTTGTTTTTATGGAAGAGGAGAAAAAAATTTTATTCTAATCTATAGGGTTTGTTTTTACAATCTGAAGAAACATTCACTGGATAGAAAATTGTTATTCTTCAGAAACCTATAGGAATATTACTTTTTGGGATTCTTACTTAAAGAGATAACCATAAGTCTGCAGGCAACATGGATGTGTTCTCTGGAAGTATACCCATAGTATCTGAGCCCTCAACTAAACTACTCAAGTCTGAATAAATCAAAAACTTCATTCACAGAATTATTTTGTGAATTAATATTATGATTTTGCACAAAAAGAATGCTTGTGTCTTCAGGCTAATAGAGTCTATGGAGATCCTATGCTAACCTCAATCTACAGTTAAAGGAGAAGGGACAGTCAACTAATTGCAATATCTTTGCCACCAGTGTGGAGATTATGTATCCCTGAGTTGATATTTCAACTTAATTTATCTTTTATTACCTAAATTGGACTTCCAGCAATCAGATAGACAGGTATGAATCTTATTTTTAAATACCTTTATTACCTAAGAGATAACCAACCTGTTTGGATTTAATCTTTAGCCCCAACCTATGCATTTTACCAGAGCCTTACTCTTCTTGTATAAAAATGGAAGTGGGGTGAAGAGCTAAGTCTCTATCTTGGATGTGCAAATGTAGCCTCAGAGAGTGAGACTTCAAGGGAAGCCTCATCCACACATCTGAGGGCAGAATTAGGCCTTGATGTGGTAAGTGAGTGTTTGACCTTCTCCTAAGTATTCACTATTGTTCCCAGAATAAAGAGTTTACTCCAGAGTTTTAAAAGAGCATCGGTCCAATGTGTGCAGAGGAGTACAGAGCAAGGGAAAAGTGGTCTAGCCACTGAAGCATGTGTGAGAAATCACAGCCTTTCCAACAGAAGCTCTCCAAATTTTGACATTCTTACAAATGAGGATGTTAAACAGTTGCTTAGGATCATATGCATTGGAGCTAGGTGTGAGGCATTAGACATCCTGTGCTACTCAATTCACTTTACAATGTGACTCAAGAATGATTACCCCAATGTCAAGGAGAGTCAGGAATGAAGCCAGCTCTGTTGTCTCCAAAGTCAGACTATGTAATCTACTATACCATATTGCTTCCTTGAGTAGTAAGCCATGCTTATTGATAAAGAGACTTCAAAGCAAAAAGAGGTAACTTGAGTTGGTCCCATTTAAAGGAGACCAAAGTGGTTGTCAGTGGGCAGTTCTCCAGTAACATAAGCTGCCTATTCATTTATTTTAAAACAAAACAAAACAACCCCTTTGTTATTTTCCTCTGTCCTTGTTCCCTCAAGCCAATGCCCTCTAGGACCTTCAATGCAGGATGCCTAGTGATAGTTCTGTGATGGATAACTTGCTTAGATGGCGTAACCTCTCTGTATCCCCTTCCCTTTCCTTGTTCCTTTTCCTTTTCCTGGTGACCAAACTAAGAGGGTCTTGGCATCTTTTGTAAACCTTATACAAATAACCTGAATTTTGTATAGAACAAGGGTGGGAGAACTATGAACGTGTTCCTGTTTCTTCTATCATTTGATTTAATAATTCCAGTATCCTTTTATTCCCATGGGAAGCCAAAAGAGTTTAACTCTTATCTACAAGCAATAGAAACAGCAGATAGAACGGTGCTAGAAGAATTCAGACAGGGCCATAGTGGAATTTTATTTGAGGGGCTTGAAATATGACTGTTTCTATAGTTACATTGGCAGAAGATTTGTATTCCTCTGTCAAAATCATTAGGAAAAATTAATGACCAAAAATGGCATATTATTCAAAAGATTTAACAAAAAGAACAAGAAGAAAAGGAATGATTTTGAGACTGTTGTGTCTATTGGGAAGATCACATGTCTAGATATTACAGCCCATAGAGATAAGCCATTATTTCAGGATCACCACAGTGCAGATAGGACTTGCATTCAAGGAGATGGTAGATGATATTTTATTACTGATGTCATAGTGGGGATCTGCAGAGGGTTAGAAGAGACGACTGCTGTGATTCCTTTCAACTCTAGGATTCCACAATTTCGTGGTTCATTCATATCTGTAGAATCATAGAGTTGGAAAGGACCTTGGAGATGTTTAGTCTGATGACCTCGTTTTAAAGATGAAAACATTCAGTCCTAGGAATGTTAGCTGGTTTGCACAAGGTCGCATTGGTAGTAAATAGCAGAAGTCTACTGGCTCTAAATCTAGAATTCTTTTGAGGCAGCTAGGTGGCTCAGTGGGTAGAGCGATGGGGCTGAAATCAGCAAGACCTGAGTTGAAATCCAGCCTGGGACACTCACTAGCTATGTGACTCTGGCTAAGTCACTTAACCTCTATTTGCCTCAGTTCCCTCAACTGAAAAATGGAGATAACAACAGCATCAAATGAGATAAGTAAAGTGCTTCTTAGCACAGTGCCTGGCACATAGTAGGGGCTATATAAATGCTTATTCCCTCTCCCTCTTTTTTCTTCTGCATCCATTAGGTTTTGTTTTTGTTTTAATCTAAGGTTCTGCTAAAAGGTTGAGAGTGAAATTTTGAAATATCTAAAATTACTTTCCAGCTATTTAATTGTTTATGAGTTTTGACCTGAGTATGTCCATTTGTAAAATAGGAATAATGAGATAATTTAAATTAAAATTTGATATTGGTAGGAGAGCAATCTTTCAATGGCATCTTAAAAATTATGCACACACATACATGTGTATGTGTATATGTATATATATATATAATATATGTGTGTATACATTTGTATGTATGTATGTGTTTAATGACTTCTGTGACACATCCCCAGAACCCTAAATATGCAGTCACCCATGAGAAAGATGATAGGGGATTACTTTTGGGGAAATTGGAAATTGCATGGACATTCAGCATTGGCCTACCATGTAGTTAGGATTATCCTTGAGGAATCTATTTAAATCAGGGGTACTGGGATGTAATTTCATTGTGTTGTTATTTTAATAACAATAAGTAAGGCAAGCTTTTTTTCTAGTGTGGTGATAGAGGTTTCTATCTATTTTTCTACTTAAGATCAAGAAGATATTTTAAGTAGATAGATCCTTATTATTTGTTTTATGCTTCACATTCTAGAGTGCTTTGTGGTTGCTGAGCATTTTATATACATTATCTCATTTAAGATTTGAGTAAGTCAGGAACTCTTTTCTCTATTTTCTAGTGAGGAAACTGAAGCTGAGAGAACATTTTAGAGCCAGGAAGGATCTTAGAGATCGTTTATATCCAAGGCAAGTGGAACACAAACTTGATCTTCTGTCTCCAAATTTAGTCATCTTTCCACAATTGTGTTTCCTTTTGTGGGATGTGTGTAGGAAAGCAACAGGATCCAAACCTGCCTTAAAAGTGAATTGTGTCAATTCCTTGTTTGAGGATTTTCACCTTCTTTCTAAGCTTTGCAGTTTGGCTCTACATTAAATTCCATTCAGTTCAACAGATACCTTTTAAGAATTTCTTATATGCAAAGTATTGCGTTAAACATTGGGAAAAGAGAAACAAACAAATAAAACAATCCCTGTTCTCAAAAAGTTTATATTTTACTGGAAAATGCACAGCTTATAGATTGGTGGTACAGTGAGTAGAATGCTGGACCTGGCATCAAAAAGATCTAAGTTCAGATCCTGCATCGAATACTTACTAGCTGTGTGACCCTGGCTTAGTCCCTGAAATACTCTGGGCTTCAGCTTTCTCATCTGTAAAATGAGAGCAATAGACCTTATTTTATTTAGTAGTTGTGAGCTCCAAGTGAGATAACATATGAAAATTTCTTCGAAAAGCCTTGAATACTATTAAGTGCTGCATGATGATGATGATGATGATGATGATGATGATGATAATGATGATAATAAGAGAAAAGAAAAAGTAATTGCAAAATTTATGCAAAATAATTTCAAGATTAAGGGAGAGGCATTAACTGAGGGTGATCATGGAAAGCTTTATATAGAGGGTGGCATGGGCTCTTCTTCAAAGGAAGGTAGAAAGTCTTCAAAGTAGAGGTGAGGAGAAAGTTCATTTCAAACATGGCAGACTAGTTGTATAATGGTTTGAAGGCACAAGATATAATACTAAATCCTGGGAAGAAACAGTTGGCTAGCTTCATGGAAATAGAGAATGCCAGAAGAGAAGTAGTATGAAATGAGATTACTAATGTTTGAGGAGGCCAGATTGTGAAGGACTTTAAATCCCAATTGGAGAATGCATGGAGTAAAGATCCATGTCAAAATGGAATCCTAGGGAATCTGTTTCCCAAACCACCATTACCTGCTGCTTCCCGGTTTCTTGTGTGATGGACTGATTAACGGATGGCTCTGAGCTCATCATATGTATGTATGGACCTGATGAAAAAGCAAAGAGTGTTGGAGCGCATAACTTCAGTTCTGCAATGTCTTGTATTCCTAAAGAACCCTAGATAATTTTCTTCTCTTTTGAACTGAGATGGCTCACTTAGGCTTGACACCAAACCCTGGTTTTAACATAGATACCTATAACCAAGAGAATCCAGTAGTTGAGCTCAGCATGCCACCTCCTGCCACCTTCATGTCGAGTGCAGCATCATTTACAAGGTTTTCAACTGAAGACACTTTCCATGTCTATATTCTGCATTACAATGAGATATCCTTACACATATAAAGGTTCAAGGTGCCAAACCATGCTTAAAATACCTTATTGACTTCACTTTTAGAAACCTGACAAGTATTTTCACAATAAGGAAATAGGATGTCAGGTCTGGGAAGTAAGTAGTGAACATTCTCTCCCTGCAAAGTAGTCCCGATGTTGTTTGTTCTAGAGATAAATAATTGGGAAATAATTCATGGGCATAGCATGGGGCCCCAGCACTGCCATGATATGGGGATTTCCCCCTCAAATTTATGGTTAAAGAAGGAAAAGAAGATAGAATAATTTGGCCACTAGGAGGATGGGGGTGAACCTAGTAAAGATTTAAATACCACATCTTAAGGTGTTGATTCAGTTCTGAACCCTTGCTTCCATAATTGAATAGAAATAATTAGGAGGTGAAAAATAGAAATGAAGCATGGTGGCAGCTTTGGAATTACCATATGCCTTATTGCTTTCAAAGGGCAGTTAAGTTATTCTTAAGTGGCTATTATTAAGTCATAGAGTTGGATCAACATAATGCACCCCCAGCAACAGGAAAAAAATGTGATAATACTTTCTGCTTAGAAGCACTACAAGAATCAAATCCATTCTGGTCAAAGCCTGCCCATATATTTCAAGTAGCAAAGACCTTGAACAAGTCACTTCTACGCGCTAGGCTTGAGTTTACTTACTGTAAAATGAATGGGTTTGGCTAGGTAGTCTCCGATTACTCCTTTCAGCTTTGAAAATTCTGTAATTTTTAAGTTGTTGAAATAAATTTCCCAAACTGCAAAATGAAAATAAATGATTCCTGCTCTGTTTAACCCGTAAGTCAAATGAGATGGTAAAAGGAGTAATAGTATTAACAATAATTATCATCAAAACAAAAAAAATAGACACTGAAAATAAAGGAATAATAGCAGGGTAGCTATTTGTCCCAGGACCACTTCTATCTGAATTCCCTCCAAAAATATAAAGAGATGAGAATATGATAATAGTGACATTTACCCAGCATTTTATGTATGTGAAAAGTCTTTTGAGAATGGTGAAGCCTTAATCATACATAGAGTATCCTTAGCTAGGAAAATACTTTGACTAGATTAAAAAAGACCAACCCAAAGAACTTGTGTAACAATACAGAAAGGCTCGTGTATTGACGCAGTTTGTATAAGTCAATAAATATTGTATCAGATCCTAGATGGAAAGAGGATGTTGAAGACATAATTATGATGTGATGTGATAGTCTAAAAAAAATAAGGCAAACAATATGTTAGTGTTCTGGCCAGCAGGAAACACCAACAATGCTCCCACCTTTTTCCTGTGACTTACCCAGAGTTCCTTCCAGGCGACACAGATAACTGGTTGGTGATAATGCTGTGGATTGAATTTTGTGCCAGCTGAAAACAGAAGAATTGGTATCAGATTTTTATCTGATCAGAAAATGACCTTAGCAAACATCTTCCAAAGTGGTATTTTAAGCATGTACTTCTCTTGAGAAAGTTTTCTTTTTACCTGAGTGTTTGTGACAATCTGTAATGCTAAGCCTAAGTTTATTTTAGCTAGAGGTATAAAATTACACACAGATTCTACCAGTTCAATTGTGATGTTACCTATGATGTAGATGAATTATACTTATCGAAAAGTTCTGAGTCCTGTGATAGTAAAATTACACCCAACTTTGTGGTCCTAATAACTTTAAACCTTGTTCTTTATGATTAATGAGTTAACTAATTCGAATGAAATTAAACAAATATTAATTGCCTGATTGCGTAACATTTTATTGTAGGAGATATAAAAACAATATGTAAATAAAAGTTCTTGCCTTTAAGGAGCTTGTGGTTGAGGACTGAGAGACAAAACATACATATGAAAAGTCTAGTCAAGTCAGCTACCAGCAAGTCAATAAACCTTTATTGTATGCCAGACACTGTCAGGAATACAAAGAAAGCCAAAAATATTCCTTGCCCTCAAGATGCTCCCAAGGACCCTTTATGGAGAATATGATAGAATATAATTAAATACCAACTTTAGTCATACAGTCAAGTGTTCTAGAAGTCAGATGTGGTATACTAGAAAGAGAACTAGATTTTAAGTCAGAAAGGTTGGGTTCAAATCTCATCTACCAATTTTTAATCGCATGGGATTATTCCTAGACCCATGATTTCAAAGCTATAGGGTACTTCCAGCAAAGGAAACTCCTTATACCAATGCAGGTCAGCATCTCTTCTGTAAATTAGTCTTAGAAAATTACCTAGTGCGCCGAGAGGTTGAGTGACTTGTCCAGGGTCAAATAGCCAGTATGTGTCAGGGATGGGACTTAAACTCAAATCTTCTTGTTTCTGAGGTTCTCTGTCCACTATGCCATTTTGCCTTTCAATTTGTGGTAGGACTTTGAGCAAATCACTTACTCTTTCTGGGCTGCAGTCACTTAATATACAGTGAGGGAACAGGACTAGATGGTCTCATGTCTGTTCTAGCTCTGAATCTGTGATATTTTGAAAAAGGAAAGGTCACTCTGAACTAGGATGGTTAGTAAAGATTTTCTAGAGGAAGAGGGACATGGTGTGAATCTTCGAAGATTTTGATAAAATAATACTTTATTTTTACCCAATTACATGCAAAAATATGTTTTTACATTTTTAAAAAAAGTTTTGAGTTCCAAATTCTATCCGTCTCTCCTACCCCTCCCCCGACCTGAGACAATAAGCAATATTTTGATAATCAGAGAAGGGGAAGGAGGGTGTCTTTAAGATGGAAAAACAATATAAACAAAGGCAAAGATTCAGGAATGAATATGGGGAGGGTTCTAGATCTGTAATAACAATAACTTACAGCCCTTGGTGCCTAGATGAATGCCATTTCTTCTTTAAGCACATGGTACGTGTATCTGAGATTTTTAATAATATATAGTTGTTTTTAATGTAAGCTTTTCCTTTGACCCACCCCTCCTGTCCATTCAAAATTATCAAGGTATTTGATGTAGGCAAAAGGTTTCACTAAACTGAAGATGACCTTTTCTACTTCCCAATTTTTGACCAACTAGTATAAATAAGCTTAATTAAATATTTGTATGAAATCCATGGTACAGTAACCACTCGCACTTAAAATATTTGGATCAGCTTGTGTGATTTAAATGTTTGGAACAGACTTTTACACCTTCATAACTGCATAACTTTTCTCCATTTACTATAGGAAAACAAATAAAGTTAAGTTTTCAGCCCCAAGGGAACATTTTAAGGAATTTAAAAGCAACTTTATACTTATATTGAATTCCTATAAGGAATGAACTCATAAAATCCTAAAAATAGCTTATGTCAGATTAGGAAAAGCTGGAACATGTTAATTTCTTAGGTATTCTCTTTAGAAATTATACTGTTCCGTGTGTCTCTTTCTGTGATTCCTGCTAATAGAACATGTGGTTTGTAATGGTCACATAAGATCATTGTCTGTGTGACTATTTAAGTGTCTTAGGGACTGATTCCTTGCACATGAAGTCCAGCTCCAAGTCTCCATGTAAGAGGTGAATGTGTATATGGGAGGAGGATGAGGATACTATGTTGTAGGCTTTAGATCAGTATAGGGAGAAAATTGATAATTGGGCTTAAGTTTACTATCATTCATACATCAGTGTCAATTGCTTAAAAAAAACTTTATCCCCTTCTATATATAGTATATCCAGGGGTGAGGGACCCTACCCTTAGACCAGACTTAGACTCCAGAAGATCTGAGTTTGAATCCTGCCTCAAATATTTAGCTCTGTGACCCCAAGCAAATCACTTAACCTCTTTGGGCTTCAATTTCCTCATGATTAAAATGAAAGGATTGACTTCAACTGACTCCAAGCCCCTTTAGTTCTAAATCTCTTATCTTATGAGTTGCAGAGATGAGGAGGAAGGATATTCCAAGCCTGGCAAACACACATTCACATTCATGAAGGTGGGAGATAGCACGTGGATAGAATTCAGGGAACAGTTAATAACCCAGTTATTTGGGGCTATGATGCATGTGAAGGGAGTGACGTGTGGTGAGTCTGGGAATGAAGGGTGGAGCCAGATTCTGCAAGGCTTTCCTGACAGTGGAAAATGCCATCAGTGAATATGTAAAAGGGATGTTGGTAGGAGGGAAACAGGGAAAGTGTAGATGAGTGAGGAGCTGAGTCAGCTACACAGTTAATCAGTATTTGTTGAGGATCTGCACTGTTGTCCACATGAGGGAAACATATTATTTAACATGATTCCTGATCTTGAATTGGGCAGACAATATTTATACATATGAATCAATTCAATTCAATGTTTTGCTTGATGCCGATCATCTCTCCCTCTCTTTAAAGTTTTATTTATAACTTGTTTTTTACTTTACCTTGATTTCCAAATATTCCCTCCCTTTCCTAATAAGGAATCATTCTCTTTAAAAAAAATATTGGAAAAGGGGGAAAAACTGTTCAGCAAAGCCAATGAGCATTGTTGTTTAGATTCAATGGATCATTAAACTGTTCTACTCATAAAAACAAAGCAAAAGCTAGTAAATACACACCTTTATTATCTACCTAGTAGTCTTTGTGGGACCTAGGTGGCACAGGGGAGTGCAGATAGGTGGTGCATGGGCTAGGGCACTGGGCCTGGTATCAGGATGACTGGCCTCAGACACTAGCTGTATGACCCAGGGCAAGTCACTTAACCCTGTTTGCCTCGGTTTCCTCATCTGTAAAATGAGCTGGAAAAGGAAGTGGGAAATTAATATCTTTACCAAGAACCCTGCAAGTGGAGTCACAAGGAATTGGACACAAAAGAAACAACTGAACAATAACAAGTCTTTGTGGAAGAGAGTTTTGGATGGAGTGAAGAGGGGAAAGGAGAGAAAAGGAGAAAAAGCAAGAGCTCCATGTGTTTATTATCTTTACTCACCTTTTCTGTTCCCAGCTGCTCTTTCCTCATCTTCATTTTAGATCCACAAGACTCCAAGAAGTCCCCTCCCCCAAAGTCAAGCATCATCAATATCGGCATCACTTCTTGGACTTTAAAGGGACACCATGGGGGTGGGGGGGAGGGCGGAGCCAAGATGGCAGCTGGAAAGCAGGGACTAGCGTGAGCTCCCCACCAAGTCCCTCCAAAAACCTATAAAAATGGCTCTGAACCAATTCTAGAACTGCAGAACCCACAAAATAGCAGAGGCAAGCAGGGCTCCAGCCCAGGACAGCCTGGATGATTGTTGGGTGAGGTCTTTCACTCATGGAGCTGGGAGCGGAGCAGAGCACAGCAGAGTCCAATGTGGGCCACGTGGACCAACCAGACCAGAAGCCAGGCAGAGCAGGCCCTAGCACCCTGAATCAGTGAGCTGCGGCAATTGCCAGACTTCTCAACCCACAAACACCAAAGACAACAGAGAAGAACTGCAGAACCCACAAAATAGTGGATGGAAGCAAGGCTCTAGCCCAGGACAGCCTGGATGGTCTCTGGGTAAGGTCTATCCCACACAGAGCTGGGAGTGGAGGTGAGCGAAGCACAGCAGAGCCCAGCGTGGGCAGCACAGATCAACCAGACCAGGAGCCGGGCAGAGCATGCCCTACCACCCTGAATCAGTGAGCTGCAGCAGTTACCAGACTTCTCACATGAACACCAAAGACAACAGAGAAGGTTAGTGGGAAAAGCTGCTGGGGATAGGGGGATAGAGTTCTGGTTCCGCTACCACCCCAGGACCAGCAGAGGTGGGGCAGCTACAGAGCTACAGCTGCAGTTGCTTCTGGCCCCAGGCCCACCTGGTAGGAGAAATTAAGTGGCTGATCAGAGCAGGAGTGAAGAGCCTGCTGAAGATCTAAGTCCAGTCCTGGTTGGGGGTTCTTGGGGAAGGAGGAGTGCTGGTATGGCAGAGCTGGCACATACCCTCAAGGTTGGAACATAGAACTCTTTAGTCTACAAGCAGTCATACCCCACTGAAAAACTCAAGGGTCAAGTGAGTTGGCTGGGAACATGACCAGGCAGCAAAAACGCACCCAGATTCAGTCTCATACTCTGGAATCCTTCTTTGGTGACAAAGAAGACCAAAACATACAGTCAGAAGAAGTCAACTAAGTCAAAGATCCTACAACAAA
>CM053623.1:394894161-394910727 GCA_028646595.1 Phalanger gymnotis
GAAAAGGGGATGGGAGGGAGTGGGGTGACAGACTGGAGGGCTGACCTGGGAATGGGGCAGTCAGAATATATGCCATCTTGGGGTGGGGGAGAGGGTAGAAATGGGGAGAAAATTTGTAATTCAAACTCTTGTGAAAATTAATGCTGAAAACCAAAAATATTAAAGAATGATTTAAAAAAAACTAAAAAAAACCTTAAAAAAAACCCCAAAGAGTTCTAAAAAGAATTACAAGCTCTTATCAACCATAAAAAGGAATTGGAGCAATAAATGCAAAAAAATAAAAATAAAAAATAGCAGCTTAGTTGAGTATCCTAAAACATCTTGCCTGGATTATAATAGCATCGTAATTGGTCTACCTAGCCCCAATCTCCTCTCTCCAATCTATCCTCCACAAGGCTGGCAAATCAATATTTAAAAATGCAGGCCTGCTCAAGAAGCTTCACTGGTTCTCTATTATTTACAGAAGACAAATACTAACTGCTCTTTTTTATATGTAAAGTCCTTAGCAACTTTCATCTAAATAATTTTCTAGGTTGATTATGCTCTCCATCATACACTTTCCATTGGAGACAAAGTAGCCTAGTTGCTGTTCTTTCTACACCTCATTCCATCTCTTGTCTGTATATATTTATATAAGCTGACCCCATGTCTAGAATGGAGGTGTATAACAAGAGGATATATGGAGAGACACTATGCATGTGTGTACATGTTATATCTACAGGCATATATCTGTATATAAAAACATATATGTACATACATATATTTAATATATTTGTATAAACCCCTAACACCCATACATATGAGGTTCCTCAAAACTATGCCATATGAGGATATGGTTACATAGGTAGAGTGGTAGTTATGTTCTTGAATTTTGTTAAAGGCTTCACTATACAAAGAAAGCTATCCTTTATGCAGGGCAGCTAGGTGGTTCAGTGGATAGAGTGCCAGTTCTGAAGTCATAAAGACCTGAATTCAGATCCAGTCTCAGACACTCACTAGCAGTGTGACTTTGGGCAAGTCACTTAACCCTGTTGGCCTCAGTTTCCTCATTTGTTAGATGAGCTGGAGAAGAAAATGGCGAACCACTCCAGTCTTTGCCAAGAAAACCCCCAGTGGGGTTATGAAGAGTTAGTCAAGACTTAAATGATTGAACAACAAATCCTTTACGTATACATAATATAAGGGGTCCTGTGAAGCCATGTGGGTATAGATCCCAACTGTTTGATCTATATAATAAGGCTAAGGGTGAATGGAATAAAGATGAAATTAAACCGGTGGGGCGCTACACTGTTCTCTACAAGAAATCTGACTAGAAAGGCCCTAAAAAGATATTCCCTAGATCACTTAATTGGCATATATTAAGGAAACAACAGAAGCGGTATCTCAGCATTACTAGCTATGGAATGCCTGTGCTTGCAGGCATCATGTAATGAAAAACTAGTATTACATAGTCAACAAACTATGTAGCTATAGCCCTGGCCTCCAAGTCAGGAATATCTGGGTTCAAGAAGCACATTTGACACATAATGGCTGTGTGACCTTGGAAAGTCACTTGAGGATACTTCTCAGTACCCCCTGACAACTCTCCAAGATTTCAGAGCAGCAATGGGTTTGGAGTAGTAGCAAAAGATACCTTGCTGAGACTCCTTCCACTGATGAAATCTCAAGTATGGCTTTAAAAATGCCCTCTAAATGAGATTGTAAACTTTTCCAGGGCAGGGAGCACACCCCATATTTTCAGATATCCACAGTGCCAAGGACATTCTTAATTGGAACTCCATAAATGCTCATTTGATTTCTTCAAGTTTAACTCCATTGGCCTTTGAAGAAAATGGAAGTCTCATTTATAAGGGCAACTACAGGGCTCCAGCATATTCTTCTAGATCTGATTGTGGTCAAAAGATAAGATTGCGATGAACTAAATTTAAAAGCCCTGGGGGGAGAGAGGGAGGGAAGGAGGGAAGGAGAGAGGGAGAGAGAGAAAGAGAAAAAAAGAGAGAGAGAGAGAGCTTTTCTGCAAAATGTATGGCTACACAGTAATAAAAATGTTTGAAGGGACATGTTTCAGGATACTTCAACACTCAAATATGAAAACAATTTGTGAGATGCTTCTGGAAGCTAATCCAGAAGAGGGCTTGTCCTTCCAGTACTGCTATAGACAGCCAACAGCCCAACAAATTAGCAGGTGCCTGCCAATGTACCATCTGACTCCCTCTTGTTCCACATTTCTCCCAGGTGCCCTATGTCAAAGGCCTTAGTTTGTGACTTGGTAGGCACTCCTTTATTGAAGGCTTATTTACATTTCTGTGGTCCCACATCTGGAAAAGGAGCTTTTAAACTGGATTTCACAAGAACCCTTATGACTCCCTAATGACCTTTAAAGACACAGGATGCATTTTTTTGTGAAACTTGCAGCTATAAAGTCTGCTTCTAGGTAAGGATGTGCAGGAGGATGAACTTATGTGCGCGCGTGCACACACACATATACATACACACACACACACACACACACACACACACACCAGATCGGTAAGGGAAGTAATCAAGCTATGTGGTTCACAACAACCTCAAGAGTAAGTGGTCAAAGCACATGTCTCAGAACAATAGCTTCTCCAGACAATTTTCAGTGTTGATATGAAAAGGTTAATCTGTTTTCCACTGATGCTAATAAATGACTTAGCCCTCTGTGCAATGGTGGGAAGAGAGGAATGTTCTGCAGATTTTGGCAGACTATACCCAAACATACACAAAAGCCATCCTCATATCAGTGAGTCAGCCCTGCTAGGTTCTACTATTTCTTTAAGCCTTGTGTATGATCGAGTTCAGAATTATCAAGTGTCCTACAGGGGTTAAAAAGGAAAAAGGGTGGGAAATAGTAGGAACAGTATTATAAAACTTGTTCTTTTAAATATTAACCATGCTAAATATAATATACAAGAGGAAGGAAGGAAGGAAAGAAAGGAGAGAGGGAGGAAAGAAGGAAGAGAGGGAAGGAGGAAGAAAGGAAAAATAAAAGAAGGGAGAGATGAAGGGAGGAAGAAAGGGAGGGGAGAAGAAAGGAAGGAAGGATAAAAGGAGGAAAGAAGGGAGGAAGGGAGGTAAGAATGAAGGGAAGAAGGGAAAGAGGGAGTTAGGGATGGAAGGAAGGAAGGAACGAAGGAAGGGAGGGAGGGAGGGAAGGAAGAAGGGAGGGAGAAAGGCAGGGAGGAAGGAAAGAAGTTCTATTACCCTATTTTTTTTAAAAGAATGCTTTGGAACTTTCTGAAGGGTCTTATTTCTTATGCACTCTGTAAACTGGAAGGACTAAATCTCAGCGATTATCTAGTCCAACCCCTGTATTTACCAATGAAAACTGACACCTAGAGAGAGGAAGAAATTTGCTTCATCACAGTAATGGCAATACTTAGATAAAATGGAGTTCTACTAACTCCCAGTGAAAGAATGCGGAGCTGGTAGGGACCAGCTACTCTAACACTTTCATTTCATTGCTAAGAAAACTAAAAGAGACTTCAGAGACATCTAATCCATACTTGAATGAGAATTTCGTCTCCATCATCTCCTGCTCATCCATTCTTCACTCAAAGACTTCCAGTGAAGAGGAATATGCTACTGCTCCCCCCCAAGACAATCCACTTTCCTTTTGGATAGTCCCAGGGATAGATACCAGACCTGTGATGTCACTGCTTTAGTGAACTCACAGACAAGGAAACTCTCCACCAGTGCTGGTCTCTGCAACATACGGTCCTTAGAGTTGCTCAGGGAACTGAGAAGTTAAGAGAGTTGTAACAGGGTCACAAAGCCAGTAGTTGTCAGAGTAGAACTTTAACACAAGATTTCTTGGCTTTCAAGCCAGATCTCTAACTATGCCATGTTGCTTTTCTTCTTCTTCTTCTTCTTTTGGAGGGGGGAAGGCAGGGCAATTGGGGTTAAGTGACTTGCCCAATGTCACACAGCTAGTAAGTGCGTGTACCGAGTGTCTGAGGCCAGATTTGAACTCAGGTCCTCCTGTCTCCAGGGCCAGTGCTCTATTCACTGCTCCACCTAGCTGCCCCTGCTTTTCTTCTTATGAGAGGTTTCTTCCAAAAGCACACAAGGAGAATAATGGTTAGAGCTGAGGTATACCATGATGCCACATAATATATAGAAAGCTAGACTTAAAATCAAAAATCCTTGGATTTACATCCTACCTCTGAAACTGGGTGACCTTGAGCAAATCACCTAAGGTCTCTGTGCCTCAGGCAACTCCCCAAGTCTTATATAATAAGTCTTAATCATAGGTACACTGCCACCTGCCTACAGAGGATATTTCTAGGAGTTCCCTTGTCAAAGATCTTTCCTATCATCTCTACTTGCCCACCCCTAACATGTTTATCCATGAGGGCTATGTGCACAAAAGAAGGGCAGCTCAATCCCTCTACCTGGGTGATGGTGGAGTTCATGGGACAACTTTATGTCTTCTAGCTTTAGCTCTTTGGGTCTCCTGGCTCATAGAAGAAGCTGGCATTAACTATTTCCCTTCTCCTTTCATTGGCTTCAAAGTAAGTACCCTAAACAATCACATCTTTTGCCATACCCCAGGTAGGGCTCTGACTAGGAGCTGTCACACATAAAATTGCACAAAACTAAGATGGGACCCCATCAGCTCACAGAAATGTTAGCAAGCTGTGTGAATGCTCCATTTCAAATTTCTGCATGTGTGCCCAGAAGCATATTCTATGAGACATGGTGTATCTCAAGCAAACTCTTAACCTGTAAAATTACAGTCTAATTGGGCACATCAAATATGTCTCATCTTATCTACCAAGTCCCTGAGGAAAGTATAGGATTCTTTTTTTCCCCTCACTTACAGTGAAAAAAGATAGTTTGTCTCTCTCCCTCTCCCTCTCTCCTCCCCTCTCTCCATATATATACATATACACACATATGCTCAGTTCAAGCAAAATCATAACTTGTCCTGGCATTTCTGAATAGATTTGAGTTTCCAAGAAAATATCACTAACCCACCTACTATACCAAGCTCTACTTGAGAGTGTTGAAAATGTGATTTAATTTCACACTATCACAGAGGAATCAATATTTCTCCCTGTATATCTGAGGTAGGTGAAAAAATATTTAAATTTGATGATGGCATAGTTTATTTAGGTTCTCACACCTGCTAAAACCACTTCTTGAATAGAATTATACATCATGGATACACCTCCTTAACAGGTGTTTGATAGTCTTTTAGACAAAAATACATGTGAATATGATTATAATTCTTCCTTACACTTAATTTTGAATGGGAAGGTGGCTTTCCATTTTTAAAACTTCCAACTAAAGATAATAGCAGACAATTTCACATACTGCATTATGAATGCTTACCTATAGTTACATGGTATGTTTTCTAACAGCACCTAGGATTGTCTACCTGAGGCAGAAAGTTTAAACAAATGTTTTCAGATGAGCTATTTCAAAGTAAAAACCAGATGGAATTTTAAAATAGCTCATGGCACAATGAAATCTCAAATCCATGTGGGCCACAACAAAATCACCACAATATATTTACAACAAAAAATCTTTACCAAGTTTCCTCAGAGTCCGTCAAGGCTTAAGCAAGATGTACATATTCATTCTTAAAAGCATAAAAGCACATTGGTACATAACTCCTTGGACTTCATCTATTTTTGTTACTGGCAAGTACATTTTAATATCATTACTCCTTCGCCTATTTTTTGACCCAGCCTTTATGATTCTGCTCTGAATTTCATATTGTTTTCATCCACAGTCGACAGACACACAGTACAATAAAAATGTAAGTCCATTAACCCTATTATGGGTTGGGGATGAAGACATTCTGATGGCAAATCCTTCCCAGTGGAAATTATAGTGGTTCCTTGACCTTGAAAAAGCTTCTTGAGGCAAACAGAAAAGTCAAAAAACCACACAAGAGTGGACTAGAGAGGGAAAAGAAAAGAGGGAAAAATGAAAGAGAGACATGCAAATCAGTTCAGGAATCTTTTTGTTTATTCAGATTTCTTAATTAGTGGAGAATCAACATGGCATAGTGGATTTCTACCCACCACAGGACTTGAAGCTTGGAAGACATGAAGTGGGTTCAAATCCCACCTTGCCCATTTGGTATTGAAGCAACATTGGATAGATAACAACCTCTCTGTCTATAAAATAAAGATAATAATAGCACCCACCTCACAGGTGCTTGGGAAAATCAAATGATTATATATATATATATATATATATATATATACATATATATATATATATACATTTATATACATATATATGTATGTATACGTATGTATATGGCTTTTCAAATCTTAAAGCACTAGGTAAATGTCAGCTATTATTATTAATTATTTTCAAAAGAGTAAATCAGACAAAATCTCTTCACATAACAGTATCTGGGAAGTATACATGTTAAATAAAGCTTCACTACCTACATTCTTTCATTTAACAAATTGATTGCTTAGTAGAGGCTTCATGGTAGAGTGGAAGGAGGACTTGATGCCTGTGAATGTGGTATAGAATTGCAATTCTATTTACAAATCAACTAACCTCTCCAAGACAAGTTTCCTCATCCATAAAATGATGGGGAGAGGTCTAGAGGACCCTTACATTTTTATGATATTAGAAAACATTGTGCCAGCAGCTGTGAAGGATGCAAAGGTGACTGAGTCATAGTCCTGTCCTCAAGCCACTTGCAATCTAGACTCATTCATTCACCATTAATGTATAACAATTATGTACTTCAGGGCCATGATTCTCAGTCTAGTTTCACTCAACATTCACTCATTAATAATATTTTCCCAGTGTCCTGGTCAACACGTCAAAGCAACTGAACATAAAGCTTTTCATTATCTTTTTTTTTTAAGTGGAAGAACCTTCAACGGAATATTTCCTTTGTCTTCTCCTATTGTACTGCACCATCAAAAGCACTTTCTTTAATTCACCCCTTGATGAAAAATCTCATAACCTACTATGATATATCTTTATGACAATTATAGACTTATCTGTCTAAACTGTGAAGCATCTTAACTTTTGTTGTATCTTGGCCCCCTCTGGCAATCAAGCGAAGACGATGGACTCCTTTTCAGAATAAAGTTGTAAAATGAATAAAATAAAACACAGAAGATTACAAAGGAAATCAATGATATTAAAATACAGTTGTCAAAATATGAAAAACCCAACTTCACAGACCACAGATTAATAAACCCTGTCCTAAAACTTCCTTAAATCCCAATATCTACATGTAACTCACCTTTTCTGTATCCAAAAAGTATGATTGCCTATAGTTTGTATTAGTTCAAATTTCTTTTCTTTAAAAAAAATCTCCATTTTTTTATCTCTGCCCTCCCACAACCCCATCATAGGGCTTTTGTGCTTTACAAGACTTGGTTTAAGACACTACAGCTTTACTGCTATTATTGTGTCTCTCTGCTGCAGCCCTATAATCAATTTTTAATTCTCCCAAACCCTGAAACTACTCCTTTTCCCCTGACACCTTTTTCCTAGTGTGTTTTTTAAATTTAATTTTGGTCTGGCAAGTGTATTAGGGACAAAAAGGAAATGGAATATAGTTTATATGTAAAGAGTAAGAAATAAAACTATATCATAATCATGTCGCTGCTAGAAATAGGCATGTGGGGAAATGTCATAACCCAAGAAGCTAAAATCCTATACTCAGTGGGACAAACATTAGTCATAGCTATTAAGGAAGAAGCGCCTAGATCACATCTTCTTTCCAGATAATGGTATTATTATTTCCAGACAAAATATTAAAGAGGAACCCTAGAATTTTAGAATGACTTACCCAAGATCACATATCTAGTTAATGGCAGAACAAAGAAAAATCACACTCCTGCTTCCAAATCCTGTAATGTTTCTGCCCTGTTTTTTGGCTAAGACTCCATATTGACTTAAACTAATCTGTATCCTTAGGTACGGACTCCATTGTCCTTACAGGTATCAATTATACAAAGTAACTGGGAAGCTGGTGCTTGGTGACAACCTTCCCTGTTAGAAGCAAAGACGACAAATATAATTTATTTCTCCTCCCCACCCCCAGCGGTCTATATTTAGCTATAGCTCAATGTGGGCATATCATAGGTACTGGATGGACTTTTGTTAAATGGGCAAGTGTTTGAATAGCTTGTGTTTTCATAGAATTTTAAATTTATAAAGCCCTTCCCTTGAAATATCATATCTAAGCTTCACAACAAGTTAGGTAACACCCTAAGTTGCTGATCTGTGTTGGTGGAAGGAGTTTCCCGGTACATGGAAAGTAGATGGGGAATTGGAATCAGAAGATTGGCTTTAACTCTCCCACTTAGTACCTTGTGACCTTGGGCAATCAATCCATCAATCAGCAAGCATCCATTAAATACATACTCTCTATCAAGCACAGTACTAAGCACTAGAGATGCAAAGAAAGGCAGAATCAGTCCCTGCTAGCAAAGATCCCTCATTCTATTGAGAAGACCACATGTCAACACCTAGGCATGTTCAAGATATATGCAGAAGAGATGGAAGGGAAGGCATAAGAGATCTGGGAGGGTGGACTGGAGGTCAGGAAAGGTCTCCTGCAGAAGGTGATATCTAAGCTCAATCTTAAGGGAAGCCAGGTATTCTAAGAGGCAGAGGTAAAAAGAGAAAGCATTACAGACAATGGGGATAGTCAGTGCAGCATCATGGAGAGAGAAGATGGAATATTGTTTTCAAGGTACAGCAAGAAAGACATTATGGATAGATCATAAAGTGAGTTGGTGGGGAGTGAAATATGAGAAGATCCACCAGACAGGCACGAGCCAGGTTTTGAAGAGCCTTAAGAGCCAAAACAGAGGACCATATAGTTGAACCTAGAAGTAAGAGGAGCACCTCTAAGGACCCATTTCCTCTTCTGCAAAATGAGGTGGTTGGACTCAATGACCTTCATAGTCTCTTCCAGCTAAATGACCTCGATGACAATGAAATCCATCAATCAGTGAGCATCTGTTAAGTACTTCCTAAGTGCCAGGCATTTTGCTAATACTGGATCACAAAGGCAAAAAGAGCCCCTGCCCCTAAGAAGTGTGTGTTCTAGTGGGCACCACAACATGTAAATGACTAGGTATATACAAGCTTGAGGTTGGGAGGAGACCAGGAAAGGCCTTTTGAAGAATGTGAAATTTCAGCTACATCATGAAGGATGTCAGAGAAACTAAGAAGGAGAGGTGAAGAGGAAGGGTAATCCAAGTATGGAACGTCATGCCCAAGCAAAAGCACAGCGTTGGTAGATAGAGTGTTACATTTAAGAAATAGCCAATAGGATGGTGTAGCTCGATCATAAAGTGTATGGAGGGGAGGTAAGTGGAAAAATATTGGAAATGTAGGAAGGGTGAAGGTTTTAAAGAGTATTAACTGCCAGAGGATTTTATATATGATCCCAGATGTAAGGAGACACTAGAGTGTGTAGACTAGGAGAGTGACAGGATCAGGCCTACTCTTTAGAAAAATCATTTTGGCAGCTAAATAGAGAATGGCTCAGAGTAGGGAGAAACTTCTTCCTGAGTTCAAATCTGGCCTCAGATACCTACTAGCTGACTCTCAAGTGACTGAGCAAGTCTCTTAACCCTGCAGGCCTGTAGCAACAATTCATCTAGCAGCTGCTGTAGTGGTGTAAGACCCACCAACAACTAGCACACAGAAAACTGCCACCACAAGTTCTTTTGATCTGCTTTACTAAGGAAAGCAATGTTAAGGGGTTAACAGTCTTACTTTAATCCAACATATACATATATCATTCACTTAATTCAGGGGAAAAATCCAGCACCCCAAACTTCAGAGCAAATACAAACATCAACAGACAGACCTTGTCTGATTCAAATGTCAACACATAGTTACCAGAGTTTAACAAAGTCCGAACATCCAGGTTTACAAGCTGGAGGGCTCTTACCTACAACTACCCAGAGTCTCCACTTCAACATGCCTCCAAGAGTGAGAGCCCCAAGCAAATAGCTCTGTTCTCTCCTTTTATACACTCTTTAGCCATCATCAAACATCATCTGAGCAACCAGAACTAAGGCTCTTACTATTGGCTCTGGTCTTAACAACTCCCCTTAGGACTCTGGGGGCTTCACGCCCCCATAGGTTTAGCATCTAGTATATAGGGGTTTGGGCCTGGGGTTTAGCACCTAGTAAGACTCAATTAAAGATACCCAACTTAATTGATATTATAAGGCCTCAGTTTCCTCATTTGTCAAATGAGCTTGAGAAGGAAACAGTAAACCACTCCAGTATCTTTGCCAAGAAAACCTCAAATGGTGTCATGAGGAGTCAGACATGACTGGAAATGACTGAACAAAAACAAAGGGAGAAACTTGGTGAGATATGGAGATCAAAGGCTATTGCAATAGTCCAAGAGAAAGAGTGGCTGATTGTGGTTGTATGATTACAGAAAAGGAATGGATATGAGAGAGGTTGTAAAGAAAGAAATCACAAGACTTAGCAATGGACTGCATATGAGGCAGCTGCATGAGTGAGGAACCAAGGATGATAGAAAGGGTGGAAATCTGGATGACTGGGAGGGTAATGTAACTCTAGACAGTACAGCTAGGAACTGATACCTATGAGCAATGAATCTCCCAAAGTTATTGCATTATTTGAATTTGAACTACATATTTCTATTGAGCTAGAATTATTTTACATAATTTTACATAACTACACATAGTATGAATCTGAATGCATGCAACTACTTTAAGGGAGTCATTACTCACACTTATAAGGACATAGCTATAAAGGGAACATTGGGAAGAGGGATAGATTTGGAAGAAAGATAATGAATTCAGTTTGATATGTTCAAAAGGTAGCTGGTGATAGGTAACTGTAGCTCAGGAAAGAAACTAGGACTGGATTGCTGATCTGAGAATCATCTAATTTTTTTGAGGGGGGAAGGCAGGGCAATTGGGGTTAAGTGACTTGCCCAAGGTCACACAGTTAGTAAGTGTATCAAGTGTATGAGGCCCGATCCAAACTCAAGTCCCCCTGACTCCACAGTGGGTACTCTACTCAGTGTGCCACCTAGCTGCCCCCCCTGGGAATCATCTAAATAGAGATGATAGTTGAATTGATGAAGTAACCAACTCAGGACAGAGCCATAGGGAATGACCAAAGTTACCAAGCATGGAATTGATTAAGATCCAGCAGTGGAGACTGAGAAGTCCAAACATATAGAAGGTTAACCAGGAGAGAGATCAGTTCACAAAAACCTAGAGAAGAGAACTTATCAGGAGAAGGTGATCAACAACTCCAAAGGTGGAAGAAATGTCCAGGAGGATGAGAAGTGAGAAAAGGTCATTAGATTTAGCAATTAAGAATTCATAGATAACTTTGGGGAAAGTAGTTTTGGTTGAATGTTGGGGTCAGAAGCTATGATTGCAAGGATTTAGAAGGAAGTCAGAGGAGAGGTAGAGACACCTGGTTTATATGGCTTTCTCAAGGGGTTTATCCTAAAAAGGGAGAAGAGATATTAAAGATGAGCTAGCAGGGATCATTGAATCAAACAAGGGTTTTTTTAAGTGTGATGGAGAAATGGGCATGGTAGTAGGCAGTGTGGAGGGAACCAGTACATCGGGAGCAATTGAAGAATAGAGAGAATAAGGATGGTGGTGGTGGCAATCTGCTGGAGGTTCTAACTGGAAGAGGCCCAGAAGACAAAGACAGAGATTCTAGAGATGAATACTGAAGCTGGGAGATCCAAACTAAAAATATCTAATAGGATTAGCTGTGTTTGTTTGTTTTTTCTTATCATTCTAGATTTTTGATTCACCAACATTATCAAAGGAAGATGTCCAGCTCTTCTAAGACCTTACTTCAACAGTAATCATTGCCTCTTCCCCTCCCTTCTCTCTTTCCTCTCCTCTCCTATCCTCTCCTCTCCCTTTCCACTCCCTCTCCTCTCCCTTTCCACTCCCTCTCCTCTCCCTCTCCTTTTTTCTCACTCTTCCTTCACTGGCTTTTTTCTACCTTCCTGGAGAAACAGCATGATACAGTATAAAGATCATTGCATCCTGAGTCAGAGGACCTGAGTTCATATTCTGACTCTGTCATTTAATACATGTGTGACCTTGGGCAAGTTATTTAACTTTCTTTGGCCTCAGTTTCCATATCTGTAAAATGAGAGAACAGGGCTCAACTAGATAACATCTAAAGCCACTCTCAATACTAAATCTATGATGATACAATCAATTCACAGATCTTTTCATTTTTTTTAAAAAAGCCTTCCCTTGAGCCTTCTACCTCATCTATCTATTGCCCCATTTCTCCCTTTCCCTTCAAAACTAACTTTCTTAAAAAAGTTGTCTATATCAGATGCCTCTCATTTCTCACTATTTCAATCTTTCTGCAGCCTCTGACATTTAGGCTTCCACTTCTAGGGCTCTATGAAATTAATCTCTCAAAGATTACCAATGACCTTCTGATCACCATATCTAGTGATATTTTTCAATCCTCTTCTTTCTTGATTTCTTTGCAGCTATTGACACTGATGACCATGATCCTCCTGTAGGGTATTTATTCTCTCTTCCCCTCACTTGAAAGACTGTCTTGGTTTTTCTCCTCTTTTTTTAAACTGTTCCTTTTCTACCTCCTTCACTGGGTCATCATCTTCCTGATTTCTAAATGTGAACTATTAGTTAAAAAGATGGACTTTCAAGACAGGATAGCGTTTGGGATCATTCAAAGAACTGCACAATTTCCAAAATTATTACCCAATCAACCTCATCCTATCCAGTATGAGGAACAAGTCATTGCTCATTTGCCATGCCTTTTCTGTGCATTTGTACTGAAGAACCAATGTAGGAGGCAGCCCATGCAACTTCATGCTGCGATCTAGACAACATTCATTTTCTGAGAATATTAGATTTAGACTCTAAAGGAAGACCTCCAGCTACGAAGTAGACTCTTCACAGAAGATTTATGGGAGGGCATTTATAAGAATTGCACAAAATAAGGAGACATGGATGGGTGGGTGGGGGCATCAATATCATAAGTCACAGATCTTTTCAAACAGCCCTTTCATCTATTTGTGTGTTTTTCCTTCCATATGGATTACTAAGTCAATCTATTTTGAATAATCGTGGGTCTCATCAAATAGGCCCTGTTGTATTCTGACAACAGGTACAACCAGTTCAATGTCATTTCCAAAAGGAAAAGAATTGATCCAGAGCCTGAGGGCAATGAAAAAGATGCATTTGGGATAGTATTTTACCAATGATGAGATGCATGGGAGAAATGGAACAAAAGACATCATTAAAGGGTGGATGACCAGAAGATATATAGACAGCCGGAGTACTGTACTGGTATCTACAAAATATGAAAAGAATCAGATAAATGTGTCCAGTTCATTGAAGGAATTCACTGATGGATCTATAGAAACATATGAGAAAGAAACATACAGGATAAAAAGGGATGGATGTGATCTCCATACTGGTAGGAGAATGGATTAGTCACACATAAATGAAATTATGGATCCATGAAAGTGCCACAGAAGTTAAAAAAATCCAACTGAACTTTTCTGTCTCTCTATCTCTGTCTTCCTATTTCTGTCTCCTGTTTCCCCATCTACCTTCTTTCTCCCTATCTCCCTCTCCTCTTCTCTTGTTTTCCCCCACCCCTCCCTTCTTCTTCCTCCTTCTATTCCTCTCTCCTACTTCACAAACACATATCTCGGGTGCATAAAAATCAGACTTTTGAAAGATGATGTGTTACTTTCCTCGGTAGTTTGAAAGAGCTATTCTATAGCTATAAAAGCACTGAATATGTAAATCTCAGAAACATTTATATGTTAAAAATTCTAGGAAGCAACATGTGTATGAGCATTGCTAAAAGCAGGTAAATTGAGATTCTGCATTTGGAGTTTACTCGAAATTCCTTATTAATTCTATACTGTCATTTACATGAAAATGTGGTAATTCTTTGTATTAAGATGCTAAAGCCATATCACATGGACAATGCAAATCGTAGCCAGTAAAGAGCACTTTGTCGTAAAAAGATATAATTTATTTCAACAGTTTCTGTGGATCTTTGATATCAAAGTCTCTTTATGACACTGACAGTCATCAAGCGGATGTTTGTCAAAGTACATTTCCCAGATGTCTAAATAAAACAGGTTTACTTTGATGAGTTTTATACTGATCGCTGAAGCCAGAATGCATATTTGGCTTGTATTTGCATGTCTTTACTTCTGGGACATATACAATCCTTTCTGTTTTCTGATTGCTCCCTCCTTGCTACCCTTACAAAATTATCTGCCTAATTGAGAGTTCCAGTTAGTTGGGTTCCAGCTAATCCAAGTTTTATGATATAAAAAAAATGAAATTCTAGGAGAGAGGAAATGGAAAACAATGATGGGAGAGGTAACAAGGGAACTTGAAGTGAGGTGGCACAGTGAATAGAGCACCAGGCCTGAAGTCAGAAAGACTCATTTTCCTGAGTTCAAATCCGGCCTCAGACACTTACTAGCTGTATGACCCTGGGCCAGTCACTTAACCCTGTTTGCCTCAGTTGCCTCATCTGTAAAATGAGCTGGAGAAGGAAATGTCTAACCACTCCAGTATGTTTGCTAAGAAAACCTCAGATGGGGTCACAAAAAGTGAGACACAACTGAAACAACCGAACAGCAAAAAAGTAAAGGGTCCACAAATTGTAACAGTTTGTATTTATATAGTTCTTTAAATGCAACATCTAATTTGATTCTTAAAACATCTTTTTTGTAAATAGATAGGGTTAAGTATTATTATCTCCATTTCACATTCTTAGCTTCTGGTCCTTCATCTATAACATGAGGATAATAACATTTAATCCTATCTATTTACAAAAAGGTTAACATCACTTGCCATGTGTCATGGAGGTCAGTCTTTTTATCCATATATAACACAACCTAGCACAACACTGGGTACATAGAAAACACCAAACAGAGCTCTGCTGAATTGAACTGAATGGAATTGTTCAATGAATCCAGTAAACAGCAAAGGCAGAGGTGACACTCAGGTCTTCTGCCTCCAGTACAGTTTTCTTCAGTACGATCAAGCTGGCTGGCTCTCAAATGAAAAAATGAGGAAGAAGAAGCATCCAAATACTTCTTGGTGACCAAAAAATGAGTAATCCTTTATCTTGACCCAATCTGCAAAGACCTCACCATTTAAGGCCATCTTAAATCTGCCTCTACACCACTTTTTCCAGAGTTCCCATGCTTCCCTCCTCCGTACGGATTGGTCATTCTAGGTTGAGTGGCTTGATGTTCTGGCCAGATCCACGCCTTTGCTATTGCTGATCCCTAGAGAGAACATTCTTCCATCTCTGCCTATTGAAACTTTTCCTGTCAGCTCAAATGCCACCTACTTCACAAAGGTATTCTTTGAATCGCCTAGCTAAAAGCAATTTTTTTCTTCCTCATGACTTGCACAACCCCTTCTTTCTACCTCTCTTATGCACTTACTATGTTCTCTTTCATAGTATAGTGAGTTATTTACATAGTTCCACCTCTTCCACTAGGTTGCAAGCTCCTTGATTTCATGAAGTGCATTTGTGTTTGTGGTTGTATCACTAATGCTCTGGATGGTGATAGGCACAGTATAGTAAGTGATTAGTAGACATTTTTCATCTGTTTATCCATTTATTCATTCACTCATTTATTCCTATGGTGTCCCTTTTTTAAGCTTTTTTTGCATTTTTTTATTTAATATATTTAGTTCTCAGCATTTTCACAAGAGTTTGAATTATGAATTTTCTCCCCATTTCTACCTTCCCCTCCACTCCAAGATGGCATATATTCTAGTTGCCCTGTTCCCCAGTCAGCCCTCCCTTCTGTCACGCCACTCCCCTCCCATCACCTTTTCCCTTCCTTTCTTGTAGGGCAAGATAAATTTCTATGCTCCATTGTCTGTGTATCTTATTTTCTAGTTGCATGAAAAAACGTTTTTTTTTTCTTTTTGAATATCTGTTTTAAAAACTTTGAGTTCCAAATTCTCTCCCCTCTTCCCTTCCCACCTACCCTCCGTCCTTAAGAAGTCAAGCAATTCAACATGGGCCACATGTGTATCACTATGTATAACCCTTCCACAATACTCATGTTGTGAAGGACTAACTATATTTTACTTCTTCCTAACCTATCCCCCTTTATTGAATTTTCTCCCTTGACCGTGTCTCTTTTCAAAAGTGTTTGTTTTTGATTACCTCCACCCCCATCTACCCTCCCTTCTATCATCTCCCCCCCTTTTTATCTTCTTCCTCCTCCTTTCCTGTGGGTTAATAAACACAATTGAGTATGTATGGTATTCCCTCCTCAGGTCAAATCTGATGAGAGCAAGATTCACTCATTCCCCCTCACCTGCCTTCTCTTCTCTTCCTACAAAACTGCTTTTTCTTGCCACTTTTATGTGAGATAATTTGCCCCATTCTATCTCTCCCTATCTCACTCTCTCATCCCTTATTCATCTTCAACACACCCTGTGCCCTCTCTCTCTCTCTCTCTCTATATATATATATATATAACATATATATACACATACATATATATATACATACACATTCACA
>CM053623.1:394911227-394942008 GCA_028646595.1 Phalanger gymnotis
CCAGTCACTGCTTCCCAGCCGCCATCTTGGCTCTGCCCCCCCTCCAATCTAATTTTTAAGGTAGCGTATTCTTCAGTAGTCTTTTGGACCTCCTATTCCATTTGGCCAATTTTGCCTTTCAAAGCAATCTTCTCCTCATTGACTTTTTGGGGTTATTTTGCCATTTGAGTTAGTCTATTTTTTAAGGTGTTGTTTTCTTCAGTATTTTTTGGGTCTCCTTTAGCAAGTCATTGACTTGTTTTTCATGGTTTTCTTGCATAACTCTTTCATTTCTCTTCCCAGTTTTTCCTCTACTTCTCTAACTTGCTTTTCCAAATCCTTTTTGAGCTCTTCCATGGCCTGAGACCAGTTCATGTTTTTCTTGGAGGCTTTTGATGTAGGCTCTTTGACTTTGTTGACTTCTTCTGGCTGTATGTTTTGGTCTTCTTTGTCACCAAAGAAAGATTCCGAAGTCTGAGTCTGAATCTGAGTCTGTTTTTGTTCCCTGGTCATGTTCCCAGCCGACTACTTGACCCTTGAGTTTTTCGTTGGGGTATGACTGCTTGTAGAGTAAAGAGTACTTTGTTCTGAGCTTGAGGGGTTGCACTGTTGTTTTCAGAACTTTTTCTACATAGCAAGCTCTGCCACACCAGTGCTCATCCTCCCCCAAGAACTGCCAAACCAGACTGGACCCAGAACCCAAGCATGCTCTGCATTCCCACTCTGATCTGCCCCTTAATTCCTCCCACCAGGTGGGCCTGTGGCCTGAAGCAACTGCAGCTGTAGTTCTGTAGCTGCACCACTCCTGCTGTCCCCTGGGCAGTGCCAAACTGTGAACTCCTTTCACACTGTCTCCACAGCTTTTCCCAGTAACCTTCTTTGTTGTCTTTGGTGTTTGTGGGTTGAGATGTTTGGTAACTGCCACAGCTCACTGATTCAGGGTGCTAGGCCATGTTCCACCAGGAGCAGCCCATGCTGGGCTGTGCTCCACTCCACTCCTAGCTCTTTGTGTGATAGTCCTTCCTCAGTGACCATCCAGGCTGTCCTGGGCTGGAGCCTTGCTTCCCTCTGCTATTTTGTGGGTTCTGTAGTTCTAGAATTTGTTCAAAACCATTTTTATTGGTGTTTGGAGGGTCTTGTGGGAAGCCCTAGGCAAGTCCCTGCTTTCCAGCAACAATCTCTGCTATATTCTTTAAACTCCTTCATGTGGCACTAATTAGGGTTTTTTCCATAATGTTGTGACCTCAGTGAACCTTCCAGGAGAACCCCCAAACTCCTTTTCTCAGTATGAGGTGGGGGCAGGGAGAGCACTGATTTTCTTCATGGTTTGTGTTTCTTTTCCTTTCTGTCTTAGAGAAAGAGGTCCGGTTGTGGGTCTGTTTTTTCAAAATGGAGAAATAAATGCTATATTCTTCAACAGTAGTTCAGCTGCTTTGAAATGCAAACTTTGGTCCTCTGGTTTTCTAAATCTTTTCACATAATCATGTAGAATCCTTATCTTTGCTTGTAATCCACTATCCAGGCAGTTTTGCTTTCCAGGAAAGTATACTGATCAACATCTCCAACTCAAATGTAAATCTGTTGGGCTCTTATATCTTTACCCTTAATCAGTGAGGGCAGCATTTGAGTTGTTTGAGTTGAACCTTCTGATTCTGGATGTAATTTAAGGCCCCAGAATACTTGGTGGGTACTGTACCGTTGTCTTTCATGTCAGTGAATGAGTCAAGGTCATTTAACCTTTCTATTCCAGTCACCTTCCTGGCTTTGACTATCTTCATCATATTTCACTGTCTAGTTCATAATTACTCTACAAAGTAATATTGCCCCAGATCTTCTTGTCAAGAAAAGGCATCATGGCTTATAGTCAGTATGATCGGGGTTCAAATGCTACACGGGACAGATTACTTTTTCTACAACAGACTTGCAAGAGCTCATCTGTTTTCCAGCTCTTCGCACCTTAGGTAGGGGCTTAATAAATGTTTATTTATCAATCGGTTGATATTTAGTCATAGCCACATCCAGACCTTTTGGTGCTATCTAATTTCCATCCTGCAGAAGAGGAATACATTATGGACTATATTACTGTCTGGATCAATCATGAGCCTCTAGTCAATATACATAATCATAAGTGAATCTTAAATGCATTATCAATCTGTCGGTCAACAGAAGTAAATCACAGTAATCTTTTGTTCTTGGGCCATGCTTATATGAAACTTCCTCTGGGAGCAAAGTTCTCCTCCCCAGTATAGGTAAGAATTTGTCCTTCCATTTTGTTCTTAGCAAACTTTCTCCACTATAGGTCATATCACTGAAAGGATTAGACATATCCCTTACCTGGTGGATTTACAATGGGCATCTTAGTCAAATTTCATTAAGTCTGTACCACAATTTACCAGGAAGGATAAATAATAGATAAAAGAAGTCTGCCCTCCAGTGGTTTGCAATTGTGATTGGCATTTATACCTGAATCACACATTATTTACATACATTACCAATGGCAAATAGCATTTGTCCATGATATATAATCTTGAGAGTTCCTTGTTGCATGGAGAACTGGCCCAGAGTCCTATAATCTGTTTCACAGACTGTATTCAAACTCAGATCTTCCAGATTCTGTGGGCAGCTTTCTCTAATAAGTTCAGACCATGTTGCCTGCCTTTCCTTTACACTCAAATGAAGACAGATGAATAGAGTGTGAAGAGAGAGGATCTACATGCTGTTGGGAGGCTATGGAAAAGGGTGATGGAAGAGCAAGAACAGTCTTTTTCAGGAGGTTGGATCTGAGATGGAAGAAGAAAAGAGGGTGGCTTGATGGATTGGTGGAGAGAGGAAGAGAAAGGCCTTGAGAAATCTCAAAGATTTTCATGATTAAGTCTTGTAGTAAAGAAAGCAAGGAGATAGTATTGACAGATGCAATAAGTTTCAGGGAATTAGAATTGTCAAGGTAATGAAAACAACATGAGACTGTGAATCAGGTGATCTGATTTTGAATTTAACTCAACCATTTATAATCTGTGTGATTGGGGAAGTCATTTCATTTGTTACTGTATTATAGAAAGCTGCCCTCCAAGTCTAGAAGTCCCGAGTTCAATTGCAATCTGCGAAACATTGACTGGATGATTCTAGGCAAGTCTTTATTTCTCCAAGATACACTCTAAGATTATATGTTGGAGACAAATTGCCAGAGAAGTCTTTCTGTTCTTCATTTTCCTTGTCTGGAAAATTAGGGAGTTTCACCGGCTGACGTCTAAAGTTCCTTCTAGACCTAAGTCCTATGAATCTGCAATTCCTGAAATGAAGTTAGTGAAATGGTAGAGACTGGATTGGATAAAGTTTAAGCACAAGTTTTTAAGTTTGAAATTGTAACTGTCATATTGTCTTAAGCTTGGTATTGGATCATGGAAAGGGTTCATTGCCTAATGTGTAGCCTAGTAATTTGAAAAGATTTTTCAGGCTTTCTAGTCTAAAGTCGCTTGTTGCAATTTTGAAGTCACTCATTTATGTCATATATATATACATATATATGATATATATGTGTATGTGTATTTAAAGAAAAAGTTATGAATTGCATTTAAGGCAAAATATGGATGTTGAACCATAGAATAGTTTTGAGCAATATATTCATTGACACATATAGCCTGTGTGCTCCATTTGCAGCTTCAGAGTTTCAACAGAAAGTGAGGAAGGCACCCACCACACTGGGTGGAACTCTTGTGTCAGACTTGTGTGAGGACCTAGACAAGAGTCATGCAGGATGGATGGGCACGCGTGAATTTCATTCTTCACCCTTGGAGGCAATATTCACATAAATGAGATCAGAGAGCCAGTTGGGTAGACCAGAATACTTATGTGCCTGGCACACAGGAAGAACTTGATAAACACTTGTTGATTGATGGAAATGATACAAAGAAAAGTGAATGAGAATAAATGGACAAATGATTCAGGTGCTACTGTAGATGGAGAGACAGAAAAATATCAGGGTACTATAAGGGTTGAAATTTAAGTAATCACTTGTGATTTCAGTTTTTATATTGGTGATTAACGGTCAAGTCAAATATTTAGTAAGTGCTTTCTGTATCTAAGAACTGAACTAACTGCAAAAACCATTTTCCGTTCTCAAGGGGCTCACAGTCTAATGAGAAGATAGCGTGCAAACAACCATGGATAAACGAGATACAGATAGGACCAATTGGATGTGATCTCAGAGCAGAGGCATTATTGATGGGGATCGGCAAAGGCTTCCTGAAGAAGGTCAGGTTCTAGTGAGGACCTGAAGGAAACCAGAAAAACCAAGAGGTGAAGACAAGAGAGTACCCCAGGCATGGGGAGCAGACAGTGAAAATGAATGGAGTTGGGAAATAGATTGTCTTGTTCAAGGAACAGCTTAGAGGCCAGTGTCACCAGATTGTAAGTTTCTAATGACTGTATGTTTATATGGAGGCAGCATGGTATGGTAGATAGAGTGATGGCCTTGGAATCAGGAAGACTTAGGTGCAAATGTTACCTCAGATACTTATTAGATAGATGACCCTGCACGAATCACTTAACATCTCTGGACTGCCATCAGTTTCCTCATCTGGAAAATGAAGAGATTGTACGATACACTCTGAGTTCCGTTCTAGCTCCAAATCATTGACTCTAATAAAAATATTTATTTTGTAAAATGCTTTGGCAGCTAATAGCTTTATACAAATGTGAAGTATTAATACACTTAATATCTTTTAAAATCGATCCTTTTTTGACATCTCAGAAACTTCCCAACAAATACCTGAGTCAGTTCCTTTACAAAGTACATGGTGTTTAAAAGCATATAACCAATTAATAACATAAAGAGGGAATGGATCCTTTTACTTTGGCAACATGGAATATCATTGAACAGAATTTTCTCACTTTTCCATGTTGAAACTCCTTGCCTTGCTATAATCATTGCCCAGTCCTTTTTTCTGATTTTACCATGTACCACTTAAGAAGTCTTTGTTGTTGTTCAGTCATTTCAATTGTTTCTGATTCTTTATGACCCCATTTGGGGGGCTCTTAGCAGAGATACTGGAGTGGTCTGCCACATCCTTCTCCAGCTCATTTGACAGATAAGGAAACTGAGGCAAACAGGTTTACACAACTACTAAGTACCTGAGGTTGTATTTGAACTGAGATTCTCTTGACTCCAGGGCCAGCACTCTATCCACTATGCCACCTAGCTGCCCACTTAGCATAGGATCATAGAATTAGAGGTGTAAACATTTTTAGAGATTATCTAGTTCATCCCCACATCCCATTATATATAGATGAGGAAACTGAGCCCAGGGTGATTAAAGTGATTTTAAGATCACAAGGGAAGCATGGAGCAGAGGAGCAGGATCTGAACTCAGGTCCTCAGACTCTAAACCCAACACTTCTTCCACTGCATCTCTTCATACAGATCTTTGCTGACGGCTCCAGAGCCGTCATATTGGACACTGGACAATGGAGCTGACGGCTCCGTTATATTTACGTACTACAGTTTTTTCAAGGGCAGCTAGGAGGCAAAGTGAATAGTGCCTAAAGCCAGGAAGACTCATTTTCCTGAGTTCAAATCTCACCTCAGACATAGCTTTGTGACCCTGGAAAAGTCTCCTAACCCTGTTGGCTTAAGTTTCTTCATCTGTAAAATGAACTGGAGAAGGAAAATCCCTCCAGTATCTTTGCCCAGAAAACCCCAAATTGGATTATGAAGAATCAGACATGACTGACCAAAATAATTTTTCAGCTATACCTTTTTGCCTATTTCAATCAATATAGTTGATCGCTAACTTGCTTCCCTTACCTTGGTGGGGGTGGGAGTCCTAATTTGAGATATTGAAATGTATGTTGCCAACTTGTCCAGAACTGTAGCCTCTTGTTTCAATGTAGCTCCTTATTCTTATCCAACTTTCTTATAAAGCGTATGAACATACTGAATTTATTTTAAGAGCAAAAAGAAAAAAGGATGGTGTCGATCAAAAATAGACATCAACATCTGATTTCATTGGAGACTCTCTTTGAAGTCCCTTCGAAGATGATATCAACCTATGTCAAACCTCTTTAACAGCAGCTACTCATGTGTCTATAAGATTGAGTCTTTCTGCAGTATTGCCCTATAGCACAGTCCCACTCTCCTGCTCAGGATTGAGACCCAAAGGGACTTTAAAGAAACATTTCTCAGGCGTGATTCCTGATTTAGATTTACATTTCTTGCTTGCTTATTTTTAAACAACCTTCCTCGATACTGTAGGTTGGTAGATGAATAACACATTGGAATTCTTTAAGCACTTTACCCACAGTGTGGATTTCTCAGGTTCTCTAGAGTTTGAAGCTTCTTACAGGGATCTTCCCATACCTTCCCTACCAAATCCCTATTATGATTGAACACATCAAGCTTAGTCCAGTATTTAATCAATCTCAAATTGCTAGCAGAGTTTTGTAGTTCAAATGTCAGCCTTTTCACCCTGCTAAGCTTTCTCTACTTGTATTTAGCTTGCCTATTTGGTTTTGTCCTATTTTGTCAGAATGTTTAAGCTCGTCAAAAATAGCAGATTTTCTCTGCCATTTGCAATAAAATGAATGACTTAATAAATGACAAATAGGCTTAGAAGGGGGATTTTTCTTTTTGTTAGTATACATTAGAGCTGAGGTTTAGCAGTTGTTTAAGAGGGTTGTTGAAGAACTCAGAATGTCTTATAAAACAGTGTGTAGCAGAAACCTTGTTCACCAGAGTGAGGCAAGACAAATTTCACTGTTTGTGATAGATATTGTCCCTTGCATAACAATTCAATTCATCTGCTTTCTAGTGAATATTCATTTTCTGGCAGGAGAAGTTATAGTGTTTACAATTTGGTGGAATAAGAAATGGAGGTCAAATCTTGGTAGATAAAAATCCAGTTCTGAATTTTTAAATTGCCACCTGTTTATGTGCTTTGCTTTCCCCTCAAATATAAGGTTTTTTTTTTACTTTCATTCAAGTGTTTTTAGTGAATGCCTACTATGTGTAAGACATTGGAAAAATGTAGCAGTGTTTAGAATGTTTGGTCCTGGAGTAACAAAGACCCGGGTTCAAATTTTCCCTCTAATAGTAACTGTACGACCATAGGCAAGTCACTTAACATCTATTTTCTGCAAACAACTCCCCTGGAGCTACAAGAGTTGTCGAAGTTTTTGGTCTCAGGACCCACCATTAAAAATTATCGAGGATCCCAAAGAGGTTTTGTTTATGTGTCTTGTAGCTATTGATATTAACCACGTTAGAAATTAAAACATAGGGGCAGCTAGGTGGTGCACTGAGTAGAGCACCAGCCCTGAAGTCAGGAACACCTGAGTTCAAATCCAGCCTCAGACACTTGACACACTTACTAGCTGTGTGACCTTAACCCCAATTGTCCTGCCTTCCTCCCTGCAAAAAAAAATCTAAAAAAAAAGGAAATTAAAACATAAAATTGAAAAATATTTATTAATTTGTTTAAAATAGCAATAATAAGCCCATTATGTGGTAGCATAAATAACAAATTTTATAGAAAACAACTATGCTTTCCAAAAACTAAAATAATAACAACAGTTTTTTTTTACCTTTTTTGCAAATTTCTTTAATATTTGGCTTAATACAAAGCAGATGCATTCTTAGATCTTTTTCTGTATTTAATTATTATGATAAGCAGTTTTAGTTGAAGTATATGAAGAAAATCCCACTTCACACAGAAATTATATTGGAAAATAATTGGAAAAGGGAGGAGTATTCTAATAGGCAAATAACATCTAAGTGTTATTGTGAAAATAGATATTTTTAAACCATTCGAAAGGGTCTCAGTGACCCCCAGAGGTCCTCAGACCATACTTTGAAAACCCCTGCCATACTAAATCATGGATGGGTTGTAATCCACATGGATGGAGGGAGTTCTCATATCAGGAATTTCCTGTGCTGAAAATCCCAGATCCTTTGAGTATTCTAGAATGTGCAAGTTACTCTACTGTGCCCTAGGGAAGAAAAACAAGATACATAATTTCTAGTAGTCCTTGCCCTCAGTAGATTGGAGTCTAGTCTGGAAGAGAAGATAAATACATAAATGACTCCAATAGTAGAGTATGAAATACAAATATAACAATCAAACCTCTATGGAAGTTTAGATTGGAAAGAATGTATAGTATGAGTGGCAGCATGACAGTGGACATGGAATCAGGAAGACCTGAGTTTAAATCTTATCTTGGATATTCACTGTTTTTGTGACTGACCATGGGCAAGTCATTCAACCTCTCCCAAATCTCAGGCTTCTGTCTGCAAAATGGGGATTATAATCCCTGTAACACCTACTTTCCACTGTTGTTGTATGGCTCAAATAAGTTAATGTAGGTTGAGTCCTTTTTCAGACTGTAAAGCACTATAGAATTAGCAATAATTTTCATTTTGTCTGGGAAGGTTTCATTGAAGCAGTGACATGTAAATTATAAATATAGAGCTATAGTGGTTTAATGTACATTTGGGGGTTTTTGGGGGGCAGGTGACTGGAGGGGTGAGACAATCAGGGTTAAATGACTTGCCCAGGGTCACACAGCTAGTAAGTGCCTAAGGTCAAATTTGAACTCAGGTCCTCCTGACTCTAGGGCCGCTGCTCTATCCACTGTGGCACCTAGCTGCCCCTTGTTTAATGTGTGTGTTAATTCTATTCTTATCCCAATTCTACAATTTTAAAGAAACCCATTCTGAGAGTACCTTCCATAAGATGAAATGTGTCACATCAATAGCAAATGGATATGGAAATGACGCAGTGGAGTTCTCATTGAAAATATGAAGGGAAAATAATTTTAAAAATGAAAATTAAAAAAAAACAAAACAAAAAGAAAATATGAAGGAAGCAAGTCATTAAAATTATCTTTTTCTCTAGAAAATGAGTCTATTTCTTCTATGCCCTTGAAGTCTTCTGTGTGCTCATTTTTTTTATTAACTTCACCCTCCATAAATTCGTTGATCTTGACCTTGCCAGGATATGCCTTCAGGTGCTATCAATTCCGAGGCAACTGCCCTCATTGAGTTTATTGTTGCTCACTGTCCTCTTTTGTTTGCATGTTATTCTGGAGCCCCCTAACTCCTGTCTCTGGGTTTCTCCTTTCCTTTAAGTCATTCACCAAGTGAAGAGGTTAAATCTTCAAATGGGTGAATGACAGCCATGAACTCATCATCTAATAAAATTGGTATCAGTAGCTCCAAGCTCCCATCTTAATTTCTCCCCTGACTTGGATCAAGTCCCTTGGCCAGTCAGGAGTATTTTCAGGACACTGTAGTGGGCACTATAGAGAGACAAAAAAGAAATCGTCTCAGTGTCTACTTGGGAAGATAGAGTATACATATACATTCATTGAATGAAGAACATTCAGCATCTCGCTTTCCTTGTACCTAAAGAATGAGGACAAAAGCAGTGAGTTCCCCCACCCCAGTAGATGTAAGAGACTAATGTAAAGTACCACATAAATGCTGAGTAGTATTTTTATTTAACGATTCCAATGCCCCTCTGGAAACCATGTACCGTATTACATTACAACACGCCACGGTAACTTGTGTTGTGATGTGGCATTTAAAAATAGATGTAAACAGTTAACATGTCTTTGAAAAGGAATCAAATCTCACTTATAGCCTTTATCAACCAGCTGGTTCTTCTAAGCGTCTTCCCTGTCTGTGTACAAACATTACTTTTAAGTGATCAGCTAGCATAATTAGGTAAGATTGTACACCAGAAGCACAATCCTGTTTTTCTCTTCATCTCAGTTGGAAAAAGAAGAAACAAACATCAGGGATCATACTACAGTAGGGTTAGATGTTGATGATTTCATACAGCAGCTGCAGTACCTTGCTAATCAAGAGACTTTTTTTCCCTTCAGAGTTATGCCGCTCTGAGCCTTAGCCAGAGGGGTAATTATGAACCAGGGTACTGCCAGTTTCACACCCACAAACACACACACACACACACAGAGTATCATAACTGTGTCCATGACTGTGGATATTTTAGAATCTTATGGACAAATCCTTTAGCAATTTTGGCCTGATCAGTACCTCAGACTTCCAATTAGACAGGTAAAAAGAGGAAGAGATTGAAAGAAATGGAGGAAATGGGGGAACAGGCATCACTATAAATCACAAGGTGGTAAAGAGTTAAAAAAAACACACCAGGGAGATAGAAACCTGTGTTATACTGTCAACTGTACTACAAACTGGGTATTTGACTGTGGAGAAGTCATGTAGCCTCTCTTGGCCCATCTCTGAAATTAACGAATTTGACAAAGTGATCACTAAGAGCCCTTCTAGACCTGATATCCTATAATTTTAAATACAGTGCAATTAAATTACAACTCATACTATTTAAAATATATTTTTTGATTTTTAGTACATATTTCTAGAACAATTAATGTTTTGGTTCTCTGTATTGTAATTTATACTTTTCTCAAAGTACTCTCCTATTTTCAATTTGATACATCCTCAGTGATAAAATTGGAATTTGATTTTTTTCCAATGACCTTATCATTCTTCCAAATAGTTCCAAAATCTAAAAATGGGAAACATTCCAAAGCCCTTTAAATATCTATATTCAAGGAGGGGTGATTGCTTTAAAATCTGTTGCATATAGTATTATTACGAATTTAAATGAAATGCTCAAGGTAGCTTAGTCAATTTAGGGGCCTTCCTCAGTAATGTTGTCTAGTTGAGACATCCTAAGCTAGCCAATTAAAATACTTTATTGTGTTAATAATGAGTGGAAGGAGGTGCTGGAGTAGTGGGGTGGGAACAGCAGGAAGACAAATTCAGCACTTAGCAATGAGCCAAATCTGTGAAATGTTTAGGGGAAAACTGACTTGAAGCATGTGTGTTATTTAATCTATTGACAAAAATAGTTTTTGTAGCTGTAAAGTAATCAGTGATTAGTCAACTCATTATAAAATAATAGAACACTTATTAAGAAGAAAGAAATCTGTAAATATTTAGATGGTAACGAGACCATTGCTAAATGAAAACATAGAATTCACAGCAGTAAAACTCATAATTAAGATTATAAAGAGATATCATCAAATGTGTTGAAAATAATCTCCTTTCAGGATAAAACATTACCAACAATGATCTTTGACCAAAGGTGAGTTTTTAAAAGGGATTTTCAGAAAACTAGTTCAACTATTTTTAGCGTAGTTTTCATAGAAAAAGAAATATTCGTTTTCTGTTTAAATGAGCAGTCTCTTGTTCTTTTTAAATTTTGAACGATATAGTGGAAGAAAAGAAGGTCCATGAGCGATGACCGTGAATCAAGCTTACTCACATGTAAAAAATCGAATATGAAATCTCATGAAAATTAATCTAAAAATTGGCATACATTTAAGCTACAATGGGGGGGGAGAAGATAGTTAAATTAAACCCACTTGACTCCAGCTCTTATCTAATAGTTACTTAAGTGAGTTTGAGCTTCTAGATGTTTAAGAAATAGACTAATCCAAAACAGTTCATAAGAAAGTGTAGTTAGAAATATGAGTAATAGGTTGATTCCATAAATGAAAGTAAAATGGTTTTTTAAGGTTTGGGAAAATAATTCAAGTCGGCAAGTATTTAATACGCACTTATGTGAAAATTTCTAGGCAAGGTGTTGAGATGAAAGCATTCAGGAATAGAACAGCTATCAAAATTATTTTCCCATAGTGCAGATCTAACCACATCATTCCCCAACTCAATAAATTCCAGTGGTTCCCTATCCTCTTTAGGATGAAATATAAAATCCTTTCTTTGGCATTCAAAGTACTTTGTAACTACCCTTTCACCTTTCTAGTCTTCTTCTATCTTAACACAAAAACCCCAACGTCCTTTGTATCCAGTGTCAAGGTGCACAACATTATGTGATTAGAGAGTACTTCAGAGGAATGCAAAACCAAGTATTACCTGAGACCTTAGGGGAAACTTGACCAATGGCTGATAGTAGACAAACAAGGACATTTTTTTCTCCATATCCCTTTTCCTCCCCACTCCCAAGGAACATCATTGTCATAGGGAATAGTTTATCATCTCCAGTGATGAAGTTGCAGACTTATTTGCCAAGTCACCAAATAGGAAAACTTTGCATCTGTCCTACGCACACTGGCAGGTGTTGTCTCGGGGACAGAGATGATGGATACTTGAAATGTCTAACAGCTGTGCTAGAAGAGGGTCCCATTTAAACATTGAAAAAGTAAAAGTTCTTATTCTTCCCAGCTCTATCTGATCATTTTTAGGACTGATATAAGCTGTGCATGTGAAGATCTAGCAGTATCTAAATGGCCCTTCTTCCCCTAAGAATCAGATCATTCCCTTGAAAAAGAAAATGCATTTGCTGCTGGACAGACTCAAACCCTTTGTTTCTTCCCATTTTTACATTTAAAAAGGTGAGTTGCAAATCCCGACCATCCTTCAGGACCCGGTTCCACTCTAGCCCACGTTGATCTTCCCTTTTTCTGAATTCCTGCTGCTCCTGCTGTCCATCCAGTCCCTTTATCACACACTGTAATGCATTTTTACTTAACTGTTTCATGTGGGTATCTTTTATACTCCCAACTAGGCTGTAAACTCTTTGAAGGCTCCTTCTGTTTCCTCAGTATCTGTTAATATCAGTATTGTGCTAATACACACAGTCAGCTCTTGATTCCTATGGGCTGAATTGAATGACATTGATAGCCGCATCATCTATTAGATGCGACCATGCCAGCTCCAGTAACAGTCGTGAATTTGGAGTCAGAGGAAATAGGTTCTAATCCCAAATTTGTCATTTATTGCATGAGCCTAAGTGAGCTATTTCACTTCCTTGGGGTCAGTTTCTTATTTCTCGTGGGAACTGATTGACCTAAGTGACCTCTAGGGTTCCTTTTAGCGCTAGATCTATGATTCTGTGGAAAGAAAAGAGAACCTGGTTAGGCATCAAAAGACCTGTGTTCTAGTCCTGGTTCTGACATTAGCTTGCTCTATGAGCTTAGACATTTTACTTCATCTTTCCAGGCCATGATTTCCTTACCTATAACAAAGTTGTTCACCTATATAGTTCCTGATTCCTAGAGTCTCTTCCATATTTAAAATTCTGTATATTGATAGGAGCAAAGCAAAGGCTTTACATTGATAAAGAAGGTTCAAAAGCATAAGCTGTAGAGATAGCAGTTTGCGAAAGTCACAAAAAATCTATTTTGAATCTTTCTGTTGCTGTTATTCTGAAAGATACGTTAATGACTAGGAGCTAAATATCTCTGAATAGAATTGTGCAGTCAGTTTTAGGATGGAGAAGGACCTTCGATGCCATTGAGCCCAATCCCCTCATTTTACCAAAGAGGGAAACTGAGTCTGAGAGAAGTTATTAGACTTGTCCAAGATCACCCCAGTAGTAATTGGCAGAACTGAGATTTGAACCCAGTTCTTCAGACTACAAATCCAAAATTCTTTCCATTGTACCATCCTGCTTCCTGCAGTTACTACAGGTAGAATAGTGGAGAATCAGATCTGATTCTTGGTCCAAGATGATTTACAGTTTGGCCTGAAGCCTTTCTACATTCTGTTTCTCATCAGTGAAACTAGAATTAGATTAGATGAGTACCTACCTGCTTGTTGGACACCTCACAAGTTTGAGAAGATTGATGAGGAAATGTTGGCAGCAGACTTTGAATTCTTTGGAAGAAAGCCTCTCAGAGAATATAACTATTTTTTTTGTTGTACAGTGTGATTTTTATGCATAGCAGGGTGATGCAGTGGATAGTTTTCCTGGAGTCAGGAAGACCTGAATTCAAATCCACTTCCAGACACTTACTAGCTATATGACCCTATTTGTCTCAGTTTCCTCATCTGTAAAATCAGCTGGAGAAGGAAATGGCAAGCCATTCCATTATCTTGGCCAGAAAAACTCCAAGTGAGGCCATGAAGATTCAGACACGACTGAAATGACTAAACAACAACAGCAATGGTTCTTATGAGTTATCCTATTATTTTATTGCTATTCTCCTTAATTGAGCTTTCTGAGGCCACCTCGCTATCTCTTTATTGTCCAAAGTGGAATAATTAATGTCTTACAATTATTCCAACTTACATTAAAAACAGATGCCATCGATTGGTTCAAAATCAGAAATTTCGTCTGTTGAATGTTGCAAGTAATCAGATTATAGGGAAAAGGAGAGTTGTTGATATGCAAACAAGACAACAGTGGGATTTGGAATTCTTGGAGAGAATCCAAGTATTCCTACCCTTAGTTCTCTAAATCACTGCTACAGAATTGATACCCTCATTTCATATCATAATGGGAAACTCTCATTTTATATATATATAAAGGAAGGAATCTGCAAGACAGATTTTTTTCCCCTGATATCTTGTCATTCACTGAAATGGTCAGTGATAATTGGACATTGGAGACATTTGTAAGATCAGACAGGGCTGTCACTTCCCTAAAAAGCAATGTCTCTGAAAAGGAAATGTCAGTCATTGTTCTCTGGAGGCTCAGGGGTGATGTCCCTTGTTAATGAACGTGTGTGTGTGTGTGTGTGTGTGTGTGTGCACGTGCGCATGTGTGCACGTGCACACATATGCCCAAACCTAAATTTTTAGAAAACATCGTGGAAGATGATGAAAGTTGAAGTATTAAAGTGTACTATTGCTAATGTAAAATTAAATCATCTAGAGACTTCACTTGTCTGTGGGATTTAGGATCCTCTGATTGTTTACTAGATCGTCAGTATTTTCATCAGTAAAATGAGGGTGCTTATTTTCTGAGTGGAGGACCTGGGTTCAAGCTGAGGAATAATTAAGAACACACTTGGAAAGCATTTTGAAAGTCTTTCAATGTGCTTTATTTCAGCAATTATATGCTGTGTCACTGATGTGAGAGGCAGCAAGGTGTAGTGGATAGGGACCTTGAAGTCAGGAATACCTAGGCTCGAGTTTCATGTCCAATGGCCATGTAGCCCTGGGCAATCTGTCCATGTTATACACTGATGGTTTCAAAGTCAAATACAAACAGAGACCACTAATCCATATATTAGGATTCCTGCAGGCTGCATATTGATTTAGTTTTAAAATGTAATATTATCTATCTTTTATTGTATTTTTATTTATTTTGTAAAATATTCCCCAATTACATTTTTATCTGATTTGGCCTGAAGCTGGGTATGTTTGGGCTGGATGTGGCTCACATGCTTGGCACCTCTGTTCTAGGGAACTGTTTATAACTACAAGTTGCACAGAAGATACTGACCTACATTGATGGTGGGAGTTTCCTCACCAGTGAGATCTCAATACAAATGAAATCACAGGTTTTATCCCAGTCAGTTATATTTTACTAAAAATCATAATGAATACTTGATCTCCTTTATAGGATATTTTATCTAAAAGGTTAAATTATGCATTTTTTTATTTTTCTTTATGCATGCATTTATCATTCACTTACATTTTTATAGCGATTTCCCTCCATGGCAATCAAAATGGCTAAAAAGTTAGCTAATTCTTATAGCAGCTCTACATTTAGGGCACATATATGTAGTGCAACATGTGTGGGGCATTTATTCTGTGAAACTTGATTTTTTGATATTTTTTAAAAAATAAATTTACCCATGAAAGAATCTTACATTGATAAAGAAGGTTCAAAAGCATAAGCTGTAGAGATAGCAGTTTGCAAAAGTCACAAAAAATCTATTTTGAATCTTTCTGTTGTTGTTATTCTGAAAGATATGTTAATGACTAGGAGCTAAAACAGTGGTGGGGAACCTGCAGCCTCAAGGCCACATGTGACCTTCCAGATCCTCAAGTGTGGCCTTTAGACTGAATCCAAAAATTTGAAGCTGCAGGTTCCCCAACCCTGAGCTAGAACATCCAATGGGAAGACCACTGACCCCAGAGGCAGAGTACTTGGTTTCAAATCCTGACTCTTACTGCTTACTTCCTACATGAGTAAAATGAGAGGATTGTACATGGTGATCTTTAAATTCCCTTCCAGACCTATGTCTGTGATCTTATAACTATAACATAAATGAAGTGTTTGCTAAATGGAAATAACTGAGATGTTTAACTTCGGATAATAAGTTGAAGGTACTGATGCCATCTTGGACTATACAAAAAAAGCTTTTTTTTGAAGACTTGCTGTATATGGGACAAATTCTTGGTTCTGTGAGAAAGACAAATAATAGTGACAGCTACTTCGTTAACGTTACCTTATAGTTCAAAAGTACTTTGTATTCATCATCTCTTTGAATTCCCACAAATACACTAAGAAATCAGGGATTACAGATAACGCAGGGATTATTTCTCACATTTTACCCATGAGAAAACTTAGGCATAGAGAAATGAAGTTACTTATTCGAGGTCACACAGTGACCAGAATTTGAACCCAGCATTAAACCTCTGGTATCATGCCTTTTCCTCCAGTATAACAAAAAACCATAATACATAGTTACTGATATAGTGTGGATAATAAATGTTCAGTAAATAAATAAAAAATGCAGTTTCTGATTCTTACAGCTGACCTTAGAATCAGGAGTGCCTGAGTTCAAATGTGGCCTCAAACGCTTACTAGCTGTGTGCCCCTGGACAAGTCACTTAACCTTGCTGGGCTCAGTTTCCTCATCTGTAAAATGAGCTGGAGAAGGAAATGGCAGATTGCTGCAGTATCTTTGCTCAGATAACCCCCAGTGAGGTCACAAATAGTCAGACATGACTGAAAAAATTACTGAACAACAGCAGTCCAATTGGAAAGAGAAAAACAAATGAAAAGATGAGTAAAACAATAAGAGAAATGACAGTATGATACAGAAAGTGCTCTGTGATCAGTTCCTAGATGAAAAATATAGACAAACAGTATGGACTTTCAGGTCAGGGAAAAGATTGCTGTGGACTTGGCATTGCTCAGTAAGACTTCAGGGAAGAGGTGAGGCTTGAGCTAGTTGTTCAGGGCCACATCTTGCATCTTTATCCTGGTCCTCTGTGCATTGTGACTTGGCTTTTCTCTCCCTTTCCACAGGCATTTGACAGTGAAGAAAAATTAATTAACACACATTTCCCTCTGCCTAAATCCAGATTACCTGCAAGGGCTTGCTGTGGACAGGAGAGGAGAAAACAGCAAGGAATACTCTATTTGGAGTGTTTCCATTTGGAACAGATGTCCGGCTGCTCATTTAGATCATGAACTGTTTGTCAATACTGACAATTAGTGAGCTAAAGATTCCATTGACCACATGACAAGAATCAATACATGCAGTGCTTGTTAGTTATTTACCACCAAGTGTATTAAAGCCTGTAGATTCCCTATAAATCCTTCAAAGCTATCCTGCTATGATCCTCTCTACAACACACATTGACACATCAATAAATCCTTTTGACAAGGGTGATATGTGAAAATCAATACCAGTTTATCAGCTATTCCCATGTAGACTTTTTTTTGACAGGCCAGCCAAGGTTTAAGACCATTTCCCTGAGCTGTGGAACAGTTTAGGGACAGAGCTTGTATCAACTGTGCACTCTTACCCTGACCTTGATTAAAGTCTTTCATTCAAAGAATGGTGGTAAATCCTGTATGAGGGATATGGAACCACTCTCCTGATATGTAGTCACCACCAAGTTCACTTTCCAGAAAGTTGATCTTAAAGGCTTTTGTGAAAGCTCAGATAGCATGAAAGCAAACTATCCTCGAAAAGTTTAATAGAACCTATGTACACCCTTTTCCAGAGGAAAATGAGTTGTTTTTTTAAAAGAAGAAACATTGCCACTATTACCTATGCTGGCAAGACTTTAAAACACTGATACGTTGATTCCATGTTTTATGTTATACACGTAGCTTAATGACTTAACTCTGTTCAGCCTCCTTTTTACTGGTTTTACTAGCAACAGTTAAACAGATTTAAGTAAGATTGAAAGATGGAAATTCTATAATATTCATTCTCATTCTCATTCTCCCTCTCCCTCCCTCACCCTCTCTCTTCTCTCTCTCCCTCCCTCTCACTCCCCACTTCCTCTCTCCCCTCCCCCTCCCCCTTCCTACATCCCTCTCTCTCTTTCTTCCCTTTCTTCTCTCCTCCTCCTCCTCCTCCTCCTCCTCTCTCTCTCTCTCTCTCTCTCTCTCTCTCTGTATTTCTGTCCCTCTGTCTCTCTCTGTCCTTGTCTCTATTTCTGTCTATTATACCTGCCTCTCCCCCCTTCTCGCTCTCACTCTCACTCTCAATCTCATTCTTTTTTAAAAGAAAAGAACCTCAATGGAGCTATTTACCAAAATCACTATTGTAGGCTTGCAGTATTTCTAGAAGTGGCCATTACTGGTGGCCATTAATTACATCTACCTTAAGTGAATTTCTTTGTTTTCTAGAATGGTTTCCTCTATGTAAGAATTCTCACTGATCTGGCCAAAGTGTTTACATAACAATCTTATGTCTGTGACATAAAATTATATCAATTATATAAATAACTAACTCTCTTGGGATGTACTGTCTTGAGTTTGATTCTTATACTTTTAAGGTCCAAGATATTTAGAAATTGTTGATTGTACTTCATCTGAACCAAAAGTTCTTGAGCCTTGCAGATTAACAGGCTGAAACAGAGTTTTCCAGTATGGTGGATGATTATTTTATAGATGCTGAGCCTCTTTTCTTTTCTTTCTTTTTTTAAGTAACGTCATTAACTAAGCTTTAGGGTCTAAGAAAGCTGATTTCTCCATTAAACATCTCCTATATATTGTAGGTTCCTTTGAGACTAACATGTCCCAGTGGGTCTTGAAATCCAGGACAAAAAGAAAGGGTCACAGAGTAGTTAGCTTTGAAGAAAGTCTTAAGGTGAACTCCAAATGCTTAAATTCTTGCTGAAAAATCTTCAAAAAGATGTATTCCCCAAAGCTATGTTATTTTTGTCATATTTGGAATTCTTTATAATTTCTTATGAGCTGTGATTGACAGTCAAATGAATATTTAAAAATGCTTGAGTAAACAAGAATTGGATTTTAGGAGATGCATGGAGTAAGATAATCTTATTGGCTTGTTTTTAGTCATTTTAGTTGCTTCCAATTCATTTATTCAAATACAGTTTTTAAGGAAGATATCTGGGTGGAAAAGAGTAAGATTTTTCTGCAGCCCACTTGGCTGTGAGAATCAGAATGAAATATTTGGTGGATTTTCTGCAGTGTAGCAAATGAAATAGCTCATTAGCTGTAAGCAGCCAATAATCTTTCGTGATTCACCAATAGCTGTTATTCCTCAGGGAAATTTATGCCAGGCAAGGCTAGAGCAGTCAGAAAGAAAGAAGAAAGGAAATGTATAGAACAGGAAAGAAATGAGAGCTGTGATGCTTTGTATCCTCTCACCAGATAGTTTTATATCTGAAATACTGAGAGAGAAATTTTAGGTGTATTTGGACCCTACATTGGCTATTAATTGTACTCAACTAAAACTACCTTTCGACTATTGTAATGACATTATATCCTATGATTGACACTGCTCAAATTGCTGAAATATCCAACCTTTGAATGTTCTACTGCTTGTGAGGCTACTGCTAACAGTCATAATGATGTTTATAGCATATACCCTTTATGACAATTGAAACAGGAAGCCTGTTGTAGTGGATAGCGAGCTGATCTCCACATCAAGAAGGTTTTGGGTTGAGTCCCCTTCTAGGAAACAAACTGGCTGTGTGACCTGGACAAGAAACTTAAATTTGCATTGTTCTGGGCAACTTTTCTAGAACCTTAAGTTTCAGTGAAGTTACCAATTTACATTGATAGAGGGGGTTTCCTATACTAGTAAAATAACAGATGTAGTCTCCACCCTATGATCTTCTAAAAGACATTCACATCTATTACCTTCCCCAAAAGTGATCTGTTCTGACCTCCTAACCAATGGGTGAATCCCTCAAGGTGAACATTCAGAGTCAATTTGTATACCTCTGGTGTCCAGGAGCTCACTGCTATATGTAGCATGCCACTCCATTTTTATAGCACTAATTATTATTAACAATATTGAGCTGATATCTATCTCCCTGTAATTCCTATATATTTGTCCTAGTTTCAGATTTGGAAGAAATTCTCATGTCCCTTCCACAGAACAACCCTTCAAGTTTTTGAATATAGCCAATGTGGCTCACTTAAGTCTTAAGTTATCTAGGCTAAACCCCATCTCCTTCAGTGAATCCTCACGTGACATGATTTCAGATAGTAAAATAGGCAGGAATTTTAATAATGCTGACTCTCATTTATATATCACTATAAGGTTTACCAATTGAGTAAACATGGTTTATCTGGCAGTACCTTGAAGCATGTGTTGGAGTAAGGGAGTGAAGATGAAAAGTCCTTGTTGGAGGCTGTTGCCATATTGAGGTGGAGACAGTAATACAAGATTGTACTTGGGCAATAGCAATGGAAATAGGAGGGATAGGATGCTAGCAATATCACAGCGGATGTTGGGCTAGAGAACCTCTGGGGCCCTTTCCAGCTCTAAAATCCTGTGATTCTACATGATGAATTACAGCTAGGGAGTACAGGGGCCTATCAGAAACCTGAGGCATGGCCAGAGATTTGATGGCAAAGAGGTGAAGCCGACTATTAAGTCAGGCAATCTTTCAAACCATACTAGGCTCCACGGAGAATCACTGCAAAATGCTGCCCTTTTCATGCAGCATCTGGCCAGCTTCCACAGAGGTCATTTCAGCCACACCCACAGATGGCTGGTAGTCATCTGGGAAATGACAGCTCCAGAATGATGCAAGGAATGACAAGCACCAGTCGCCACTCCTGCCTGCTGCATTTGTCAGCCCCGAGCCACTGCCGAAACCCAGACTCCAGTAATCCATGGTAATAGCCTTGTCGGCCTCCCTGCTGCCAGCCCTCTCCCACTCTAATCCATCCTCTACAGGGCAATGAGAACCATCTTTCTCAGGGGACTTACTTTGATCATGTTATGGCTCTTCAGAAAACTAGGCAATAGCTCCCAATTGCCTCTTGAATCTGTTTGAGTCTAAGTGATCAGTGAATTTGATTCATCCCTCTTAGCCTCCCTCTCCTAAGAGGTTGACTCCCTAATTCTGCCCCAGCCTTGAATTCTTCACTCAAGCCAACCAAGCTACCATATTTACTTGAATAACCCACCTCCTCCAAAATCTTATCACTAAACTGGGGGGAAGAACCATGTGAGTAAATTGTTCCCAGGAGCTATTAGAGAGCTAGAATGGACATAAAAGGCTTCTTAGTCCAACTCTGTAATTTTACAGATGAGGAAACTGAGACCCAGGGTCACACAGGTAGAAAGTAGTAATTATGATAAGTTGGCATTTATATAGTACTCTAAGGTTTACAAAACATTTTACCCATTATCTCCTCTAATCCTCAGAACAGCTCTAGAAAGCAAGTACTATCTTTATCTCTACTTTACAGATGAGGAAACTGAGGCCCAAAATGTTGAATCAGCCAGCCCCAGGTCACTCAGGTAGAAGGTGTCAGGGACAGGTTTACATTTTCTTATTCCAATTGTCGTATCAACTAATTCTATTTTACCATGGCTTAGAAAGGCTGCCATGCATTTTTTCAGAAGAAAAATAACCCAAAGCTAACAGTAGTCTCATGAAAAATTTTCCAAATCACTATTGATTGGAGAAATTCAACTTAACACGCTTTAAAGGTACTATCTCTGACCTATTAGATTGGCTCACAGGACAGGAGAAGAAAATGACAAATGCTTGAGGGGAAATGGAAAAATTGAGAAATGAATGCATTGTTGGTAGAGTTGTGAACTGATCCAGCTATGCTGGAGAACAGTTTAGAAACGTCATAAAACTGCATAACCTTTGACCCAGCAATACCACTACTAGCTCCATATCCCAAAGAGATCAAAGAAAAGGGAGAAAGACCAATTGTACATAAATGCCTACAGCCACTCTTTTTTATGGTGGCAAAGAATTGGAAATTGGGGGGAATGCCCATCAACTGGGAAATAGTGGAAAAAGTTGTAGTATATAATTATGATCAAATACTACTGTGCTGTAAGAAACGATGAGCACAATTTTATCAGAAAAAAACTAGGAAGACATACATAAACTGATACAAAGTGAAGTAAGCAGAACCAGGAGAACATTATATACAGTAAGAACAATATTGTAAAGACAATCAATTTTGAAAGATTTAACTACTCTGATTAAGACAATGATGCAAGAAAATTTCAAAAGACCCATGACAAAAAATGCTGTTTACCTTCAGAGAGAGAACTGATGAAGCCTCAGTACAGATTAAAGAATACTTTCAAACTTTCTTTATTTTCCTTAGTTGCGTGTGTTTTCTTTTGCAACATGGCTAATATGGAAATGTGTTTTGCGGAACTTCAAAAAAATGCTGCCATGATCCTTGGTGGGTACAAAATCCCAAATAGAGATGAAACACAAATATATTGATAGCTCTCTCCAAATTAGATTTGCTTCTAGAGATTCTGATCTGCAGTATCTGTTATGTTAATAAATTGTTTTTAAAAATAGTGCTATGATTCCAGCAGAATTACAAATGAAACAGATAAAACTGAATTTAAAAGTGAAATTCTAAAAATTTAAGTAGATATATGGTAGATATTAAGTAGATATATGAGAAAAGTGCCCCCCCCACACATACATCGTACGTATTTATGCATGGAGGAAAGTGATAATTATTTCCTAATTTCTTCAAGGTGAACTTTTTCATCCAAATGGTGTTCCCAGTTATATAACAGTTACTGATACTGACCTGCACTGAAGCTCCTCCTTGCCCCCTCATCAGAGCTGAGCTGCCCCACTCTTCTTGAAGGCTGTAGCAGGGGACCAGGAGCTCTGGCATGTCTTACCGAGCCAGGGAGGCATCAAGTACCTGATCACATGTCTAGCCTCCCTCAGTCTGGAAAGGCTTCTCACCACGTAGGAGGGCTGCCTGCTGTTGAAAAAAAAAACAAACAAAAACAGTAAGAACAACCCAAAAACCCTGGACAGACTTTAGTCCTTATTGGTAGGGATTTATTATTGTTGTTTTTAATTATGCAGGATATAATTAGGAGAATGGGATAAATAGGAGCTAATTAAGATTGCGAGTGGACTAGAATTAAGAATGATTGAGAAATTTGTCCTGTAAAAGATGATAGCTGAGACTTAATGGAAGCCAGGAAAGTTAGTAGACATTGCTGAGGAAGAAGAGAATTACATCCTTTTCTTTTAGTGAGCTATTTGTCATGGTGGTAAATCAGGAATAAATGTTATCTGAAAATATGGTTTTAAAATCATCCTTCTCTTCTTTGGTGTGAGGCAACCTGGTGTGTGAATAATAAGGTGGCATTGGAATCAAGGAGGCCTGGATTCAAATTCTCCCACTGACATATCTTGACTGTGGGCCCCCTCTCCACCCCGACAAATGTTTCTCAGTGCCTCAGATTATAAGTTTCAGAACAGTTGCAAATCTGCATTGGTAGAAAGTATTTTCTCACTGGTAATTTATAGTTCCTTCATTCCTCTTCTACCCTTCCCCCCACCTGAATTTTTTTTATCATTAGTAGGTATCATTGATAGGTAGTTGGTATCATTGTCATTTCAAAATCCTTTGAAGAGATTTTGCTGACTAAGATTTGTTTAAAAAAAACAACATGAAAAGTTGACCCAATGAGAACAAAAGTGGGGAGGGGTGCTCCCTTATGTGACAGATTTGAAGTTTATAGAGCTGTGTAGCTACAACAAAGCCAAGTTAAGGACTTCCAGGGGCCAGCAAGGCTTCCAAGGGCAATGGGAACCAGATTAAAATATAATTAAGAAATGTTTAATGAAAAAAATAAAAAGTACAATACAACATAGATAATGTTCCTTTGTGGTTTCCTAAGTCAACACGTGGCCCAGGGATTTGTTTCTATTTGACTTTGACACCACTATCTTAGATCTGGTGGTGAAGAGGACTGCATGTGCAGAAAGTATAAACTTCAAAGTCCTCAGTCTCCCGTGGGAAGAAAATTATCCATCCCCTTTATGTCATCACCTAGTCTTTCCCTGAGGATTGCTTCCCATTCATGCCAATTCTCTCAGCCCAGCCAGCCCTAGTATAACAGAGGGCTCTATCTCTTCTCCTCCATCCTCAACTGAATCTGCCCCAAGTCTTGGAATTCCCAGTTTCTTCTCTGCATAAAAGGAAATACCAGAGCAGGGATAGAACCTTAGCCTTCTGGGTCCCATTCAGGAGCTCTTGAGTAACAGCAATTTGCTTTTATCACCAAGACTCAGGAGTGACTCTAACTGTCCCTGATAACAACTTGCTTATTGGGTGTGTGTGTGTGTAAAACACAAATACATATGAGAGGGGGTGTGACATTCTTCTTCCTTCAAACTGGAGAATCATGGCTGGGAAGAAGAAAGGAATGGAGGAATGTAAGAAAAAGGGGGAAAAATCTATGACTAAATGAAATGCTTCCTCCACATTATTCCCTGCTGCTTTCTGAACCAATCCATATGCTATTTCCTCCACTTGTCATTCAGAACTCCCGTAGACTCATTTCTTACCCCAAACTCCCTGCGAGTAAGTAGCTTGAGACAAGCATCCCAGTCGCGAATGCCATGTTGACTCATTTGCGTGTTTCTCAGTGCAGCTGCAGTTACTTGTATACACTTCTGCATAACTCTGTGGTCTCTGCTTACATATGTGTGTTTGTTTTGTCCCCTCTCTTCCATTAGGCTGGAAACTCCCCCAAACAGCAGGGCAGTCTCTTCTGGAACTCCACACATTACCCACTGCAATGTTAAGTGCGGATACTATGGAAATAAACCCTTTAAAAATTGGAGAAGTTCTAGTCCCCGGAACACAAGAGTTTGTCCCATTGTGCCCTTTCTTAATTCACGGTCATTTAAATTTTTTTTTAAAACTTTTTTTAAACTAACCAGAACCTGTTCTCTCCCTCTCATGTCTTCCTACCCCCGCTGAGAAAGAAAAACACAAACAAAGCCCTTATAACAAATATAGCATTATCAAGGAAAGTAAATTTCTACAGCAGCTATGTCCAAAAAATCTGTTCTTTTTACATCCTGAGTCTATCACCTCTCTGATGGTTCTTTTGGAATTGGTGTTGATTGTTGTGTTTATCAGAATACTTAAGTCTTTCAGAGTTGTTTGTCTTTGCAATGTTGCTATTACATAAATGGTTCTCTGGTTCTGCTTACTTCATTCTGCATCAGTTCATACTGGTCTTTCCAGGTGTTTTTTTTTTTCTGAAGTCATTCCCTCAATTACTACTTACAGCATAATAATATTCCCTTACATTCTTATACCATAATTAATTCAACTGTTTCCCAATTGATGGGCTCCCTCTTAAGTTCTAGTTATTTGCCACTATAAAAATATTTTTGTCTACACAAGACCTTTCTTTCTTTGATCTCTGAGTAAACATTTAGAAACTTTTTGAGCCTAGTTACAAATTACTTTTCAGAATGGCTGAACCAATTTGTAGTTCCACCAATGAATTCATATTCCTGTTTCGCTATAGCTTCTCCAACAGTTGTCACTTTCCTTTTTGGGGGGGTCAACTTTGTCAATTTAATAGACACATGGCAGTACCTCAGATTTGCTTTAATTCACAATTATTAGTGCTTGCAGAACTTTTTCCATATGGCTTCACAGAAGCCTGAATTCCTGCATTTGAAAACTTCCTGTTAATATCCTTTGATCATTCATCTAGTCAAGAACGATTCTTAAAGTGCCTGGCACATAGTAGGAGGTTAATAAATGTAATTGGCTGACAAATTTGAATCAGTTCCTTACGTAGCTTGGAAATTAGATTGTTATCTTAAAGTCATTTAAATTGTACACATACAAACTGTTTACGTGGAAGGGGTGACTATAAAGGAAGAGGGAAAGGTATCTATCTCTTCTTTGTGGGAGAGGCAGTATACTGTAGTAGCATGGATAAAGGATTTGGAATTAGAGGACCCGGATTCGATCCTGGTTCCACCACCAGTAAGCTGTGTGACCTTGGTCAAGTCATTTAGTTCCTCTGACTCACAGTTTTTTCCTCTGTAAAATACAGATAATATTTACATTGCCATCTTCACAGGGTTGATGTGAGAAAAATGCTTTATAAACTGTTGTATAAATATGAGCCACTGTTATTATTTTTAGTTCTTCAGCATTCCCAAGGTCTAAATAGAGTACAGAGCAAACTATGTTGATCATATACGTTCATAGATACCAAGTGGTTTGGTGGAGAGAGTAGTAGGATTGGAGACAGAAAGAACTATATCTAAGTCCAGCTTATAAAATCTGGGCAAGTCACATACCCTCAGTGTAACTCAAGCAATTCCTTAGGATTTAAAATAAAGACAATTCTGATCCCTATTATTAGGTTGAAGCATTTTCTACATCAGGAATTATCTATATCAAGGAAATCACAGATTTTTTTTCATTGTAGAAATCAGTAAACTAAGATTATAAATTGCAAACATTTTAAATTCCCCATAAAAATAATTATCATTTGAGGTACTAAATAAAGTAAATTCAATGCCCTTGGCCATCCTGTGACCCTTGGTGACTCAGTGACTGAACCTGACAGGTCAGAGGACCTGTGTCTCCAGGCACCAGGGGCATCTCAGTGGATAATTTAGGTCCAGATGAACGAATATCTACCCTCCTCCAGATACTAGAATCATCAAGGAGTCATAACCCATAGTCATAACCCAGGGATGAATGCTATCTAGGAATAACTCAGAAACAACCAAACAACAAGATTCAAAGGAGATATGTGGGCATGGGATGGTGCGGGAAGAAGGCAGGATCATGCAAGGAATGTAGCATGTGACACATGAAATCAGTTGACTAGAAGAAGAGTTGGGAATCCAGTTAAGGTGCCATTTAGCCTACAGAATAGGAATTCTTAACCTGAGTCCATGAGTTCATAGCCATATTTCAAAAGGTCTATGAACTTGGATTGGGGGAAAAATCTGTTTTCACTAACCTCTAACTAAAATTTATATTTCCTTCAATTATTTGCAAAAGTTATTTGGAGGAAAGATCTATAGGCTTTACCAGACAGCCAAGGGGGTCCATGACACACAAAGATAAAGAATTATGGATCCAACACTTTCATTTCATTCATTAATGTGGCAGGGGTTAAAAACAAATAAACAAGCAAAAACAACACTTGGCCAATTGCTATAAGCCAACACTTGTCATCAGAGACTTTTCCTATTGAGCCATTTTCTTCTTTGTCACACTCCTTTCATATTGAAGGGTCTGTTAGCCAATAAGTAGGGGTCCTTCTTCAAATAAGTAATAAACACAGTCCTATCCCCTTGTTCTTTGACCCTCCTCCAAAATTTCTGATCCACCAGCAAAAAGGAACCAAGGGCCAATTGAGGAATGTGGATAAGCATGCAAAGCATTTCATACATGTTAAAATGCCATATAAATGTTATCTTCATCATCATCATCATTAAATTTGCAGCTACATGGAAAGATGACTCCTGGACAAGCCTTGGTTTCTCACCTATAAAACAAGAGGCATGGATTAGATGATCTCTACAGATTCCCCAGGATTGTAGGGCTCAAGGATTCTAGGATTCTGTGCTCCATGAGTACTCAGGTCACACTGAAAGAGTGTCTGCTTAGAAAGACAATGTTCCTTTCCAGGAACATGTTGAACATCACAGTTTTGGGCTGGAAAGGAATTTAGTAATCATTTAATCTCATCTCCTTATTTTACAGGTGAGGAAGTTGAGGCTTAGAGAAGGAAACTAATTGGTCCAAAATCATGAGGGCTCTTAATGGCAAAGTCAGCATGGGCTTCCATGATTCTTAGTCACTTTCTTTGCTACCAACTTCATAGTTTATATTATATTATATTATATTATATTATAGTCTGCATTACTTGTCTAAGCTCTTCTCCTTCCTTCCTCTTCTCTACTCCAGAAATTCTTAAAAGGAAAACTTTAGAAATCACCAAAAAGAGCCTCAATACAATATCTAGACATTTCAATAATCCAGAAGAGTCATAAACTTCATTAATTTGGTTACTCCCTTCACTGCAATATATTACAAAGCTTTTCTTCCTTGATTAGATGGTTTCAAGGATTGTTCCTATAAGAAATATGTGTGTGTCTGTATGTGTGTATATATATATATACATACATACACATACATATCAACATGTATATGTATGTATGTGTATGTATGTATATGTGTGTACATATATATGTGTGTATATGTGTGTATATACATATACATACATACATATATACATGTATACATACATATATATGTATATATATGTTCTCCTTGTGGCTAGTCTTCCATTGATAAGCTGTGCACTTACATATGCTGATCTTGGGTCCACATATAGCCAGCTCTTGTCAGGTTGATATTTGAAACCTTTCCAGCTTAGGGGAACATGCCAGAGTTTGTGCTCCACTGGCCTACTCTTAGAGAAGACAGAGGAATAGAACTTTTAAAAACATTCTCTTTGCTATTCATAAAAGGGTCATTTTGGAAAATATACGATTAGAGAAAAGGGAGGATGTCAACATGACATAATGGAATGTTGAATTTGGAGTCAAATGAGATCAAATCTTGTGGTTACCACTCACTTTGTGACCTTGGGTAAATCACTTAATTTCCTTGAGTCTTTGTTTCCTTATATGTAAAGTGAGGTGATTGGATAATAGTAGATGACCTTTGAGGTCTAAATCTGTAATCTGGGATTCTATGAGTTTCTCCTTTCACTGTTAACTTATCTCTATTCCAGGTTAAGAAGTATCACTAGTTATAGTCTGAGAATTGCATGTGCCTCCCTTTTAAGGGGATCATTATATTTCAGCTTCATTTTGTGGTCTATAACTTTTCTGTTTTGGTTTAAAACATCGCACGCTTTCATTTGCATGCACTGGTTCACATTTTGAAAGTGCAGTGTCCTACAGTGAATGCCATGCAGCTCTGGATTCAAAATAGAAAGACCTGCTTCTTGACGTTTCTATCTGGTTGTCAGCTCTCCTAGGTGTTTGATAGCTATTTCTGTGTGCCCCACCGTTATGTTTAAAGTTGAAATGTATAGATCTTTTTGGTGGATAAATTAGGAGCAGTTTTGGGAATCCACATGTCAAAAAAATCAAAGCAATCTTTGTCATTGTGTTCTATTTACTTATTTTTGAAGGAATAGTGAAGGGGCTTTGCTCTGCCTCTTGGAAATGGAATTGAGAACCTACTTTTACTGACAAATTTGCATGTCCCCTTCCCTTTGCCTCTTGCCAATTTGTAGCCTATGTAAGTTTCCAGAGAGTTTTCAGAGTTATACGATGACAGCAATGTCTTCCTACCTCATTTCCAAGAAATTGGTATTCAGCACCACGATTTTCTGAGTTTGCCATGACACAACCATTTTCTATATGCTGGAAGAATATGAAGAAGGCAGAGAGCGAGGAGGCAAAGGGTGGGAGAGAATGTACAATCAACTAAGAACATTTGTGAACAAAGAACATTAGTCCCTGGAAAAAAATACCTCTGGGCGAAGTCGATGTTGCCGGAGGCAGGCATTTTTGGTAGAGATGGCCTCTTTGGCCAATTTCTCTACAGCATTAGGCTTATGAAAGCTTTCTACCAACACGGTCCAGATTCAATGTGAATTTGTATTATCAACAGGTAACATAAGGAAATCTAGTCATTTTTAATGTGTCTAAATTCCCCCGAGTCACTCGGATGTTCTTTCATAAATTGGGAGACTTGCCTTTGAATGATAACTGACCCTCACCAGCTCTATGACTGTAGGCTAGTTTTTTATTTTTATAACCTCTCTGAGCCCATTTCCTCTTCTGTCAAATTGGAATGATAAAGCACCCTCTGTCAAGCACTCTACAAACCCCAAAGTCTTCCAGAAATCATATTGTTATAATGTTCTTGAGGAAGAGGAGGAGGATTTCTAGATCTGTGATTTCCTGATGTAGAGAAATCCTACTGAGGAAACTCTTTTTTCAGTGCATTTCTGTAACTGTTTTTTGCATTTTATAGTCTTAGAAAATGGTCAGGAGGACTGAGAGTCTGTGACCTATCCAGGGCCATATAGCCAGTATGAGTCAGGAACAGAACTTGCATCCAAGTCTTTCTAATTCATGGACCTGCCTATCATCACCACCACCACCACCACCACCACCACCACCACCATCATCATCATCATCATCATCATCTGTAAAATGGGAATAATGATCCCTTCATCATCTACCCCACAAGGTTGCTCTGTGTCTTTGTTGTACCCCTTGCCAACCCTAGAGCCCCAGATCAATGTGAGCTGTTATTATTGATGTCATGCTGCATCTTATTTTCACCTCCTTACCTTCTGAAGAATGCTCCCCTACAAATGCACTGAGAAGCATTTTGAGGCAGAGGCATTTTTCCCTTCAAGCAGCTTGTTCCTCCTACAAACTCTGGAGGCTCTGCACATTTTTTCCTTCACTTCAGTTCAGCCTCAGAGCACTCCTCCTGCCCTATTTACGAAGGGGTGTGCAATAAAGCCAAGAGCGGAAGATGCCCAGCTTCCTTTAAGTATGAGGAGATTTGTTGACACAGCCCATTGAGGCCACATTATTAAAGGCAGCCAGAGCTCAGGGCTGAGCACAGAGTTAAGCACAAACTGTTTTCAACCTTAAGGGAGAGTCAGCACAAATTTTGGATCACAAATGTCACTTGGCCTTCTTTACCAGAATTAACCTTTACTGACAGATTCCAATTATTGAGGTGTGATGCATGGACCCTGAATCATAAAATTCTAGAATATTGGAGATGCCTCTATCTTAGAATTTGTTTTTAGCTGGAAGAGAATTTAGAATAAAGCTAGTTTTTTT
>CM053623.1:394942508-394968584 GCA_028646595.1 Phalanger gymnotis
AAAGGGAAAAGGGGATGGGAGGGGAGTGGGGTGACAGAAGGGAGGGCTGACTGGGGAACAGGACAACCAGAATGTATGCCTTCTTGGAGTGGGGGGGAGGGTAGAAATGGGGAGAAAATTTGTAATTCAAATTCCTGTGAAAATAAATGCTGAAAACTAAATATATTAAATAATAATAATAAAAAAAACATGCCAGAGACATACATTCCTCAGGATTTCCTGTAGGAGTCTGACCAAAATGCATAAATATTAATTAATATAAATTCTGGAAAAAAAGAAAGATAAGGTAGATGGATTGAATAGATAGATGAGAACAGGGGAAAACCCAGGAGAGACAGAGAAAAGGGGAGAGAGAAGGGGAGGGAAAGAGAGGGAGAGGGTGAGAGGGCGAGGGAGAGGGAGAAAGAGTAAGAGAGAGACACAGAGACAGAGAGAGACACAGAGAGAGAGAGACAGACAGACAGACAGATAAAGGGGGAGTGTGAGAGGGAAGAAGAGAGGCAGGGAAAGAGAAGGGAGGGAGAGAGAATCCTTCCTTCCTGACCTGACTTTGAATCCTTGCTGTGCTACTTAGTGCCTATAGGACCTTTGACAAGTCACTTAAGGTCCCTTGGAGTCAGCTTCCTCTTCTCTCTAATGCAAAGAGTGTGACTATCTAAACCTAAGGTTCCTTCCAGCTATAAATCTATGATCTTAGGAGTTAGTACTATAACTGCTTTAACCAAAATAACTGCAATTTGCTGCGTTTGTGACAGACATCATGATGTAGTGGGAAAAAGCATGAATCAGAGAGTCAGAGGACCTATGTTCCATTTCCGAATATTACAGGTAGCTGTGTGACATGGGGCAAGTCGTTTTATCATCCAGAGCAACAAGGTTCTCATCACAAAATGAGGAGGTTGGACTAAATGTCTTTTTAGGTATTAAATTCTATGGTTAAAGATTAACACGAGGTAACCCAAGTGGGGAAAAAAGTCATAGGACTCTTCATTGCATTGTAAGGTGACTCAAAGAATAGAATGATACAATGTGACTTTAAAAAACAGTAGGCAAAAGGATTTATCTTGATGTGAGACATGTAATATTTCTAGTCTAAGATACTTTTTTTTTCAAAAAAAGAGAAAAAAAAGAAAAGCATCATGGAATTTTTATAGTGGCTCAGTAGATAACAAGCAAACATACATATATGTATATTTCAATCTATCCACATCTCTCTTCATTTAACAAATATTTGAAACATGAAGAGCATGAAGCTAGGTAATGGGGAAGGTTCAACATCAAGATAAGAGATAGGGATTGGTCCCTGTCCTCATAAAGCTTAGCATCTAATGGGGGATAAACACAAATGCAGTTAGCTTATTAACATTCAATGAATTCACTGAATGTTAATAAGTAATAATTGTACTCTTTTCCCCAAAGCTCAGGTCGGAAAGGGTTGAAAAAGAACACTTGCATAAAGGAACCTCCAGGTAAATAAAAATGAAATTAAATTGGCCTGAACAAAGGCAAGGGAGGTGGATGCAACAATTCCCGTACATTTTCATTAGACAAAAAGACCACTGAAATGTATGCATTCAATAAAAGTTCTGTGTTCAGTCCTATGATTAAATCTTTTTGTTCCTCCTTACAGGTGAACCTAGGCCCATTGACAGCCCAATTGCAAATCTTTTCAAAAGAATAGTGCCAGTCAAATAGCAGAAAAGAATCTTAATTATATTAAAAATCCAATTTCCCCTCCCAATTTCTTCCCTCATAAGGACACTCTGGGTTTCCCCCTCCAAAAAGGATCCTGGAGCCAAGGCTGCCCCTAGGCATCTTTAACTTATGCACTGACAGGTTACGTGGGATTTTGCCAGAGTAATTATTTTTCTATTCAACAATAATGAGAAATTACCATGGCAACCTCCCTGTCACATGGCACAAATACACCCCCATCCAAAGAGTGAACTGTAACATAAATCATCTATTTCTTGAAAAATACATTTTTTATTAAAATAAACTTAAACAGGTCAAAGTAGAAAGAATGGATAGAAAAATCAGAAAGGAAGGTAAGGAGAGGAAAGGTGACTTGTTTTGTCTCTTATGGTCCAAGAAAATCATCAGGTCATCTCCTTATGATCCTGACTGGCCTTTTACATATAAATTCATTGTATTCTTGCTTTTGGTCTTGATTTATACATGTCAGTTAGCTGGCCTTGTATAAAAACTATTTCACAGAAGATACCGATGAAAGAAGGCAGGATCCTCAAATTGACTTTGGTATGAAATTAATAGAATGAATGCATAATTGAGTAAACCACTTCAGAAATGTACTTTCCTGCTCTCTCTACGTTTCCTATGATATCTTGTTCTATTGTTCCATTATGGATATGTATATAAAATCAAAACCAATCCAAATCCCAGATATTTTCAACTTGTTGTTTATGGATGTAATATTTAAATGATGGCAAAAATCTGTCAAAGGACATGGATACATTAAGCTAGTGCAATTTCTCATAAAGTGTGTGGGCAGCTTATCATAATACCTTTATCTGGAATACTTTTAGATTTTAACAATTAAAGTTTGGAGAGGCTTATCACAAGCAAGCTGGCTGGAGAGTGACTTTTTTTCAGTAGCAACTAGCAAAAAATATATAAAGGAACCATCTATGCTGCAATTTAAGTGGGAGGAATACCCAAACCAATAAAATTATGGATCCTTGAAGTATTGAAATCCAATTACAACTTCACTACATTCTGAACAGTGTTCTTAAATGTACCTAGCATTTCTCACTTTTTCCCAGCATTTTATCCCATATTAAATATATGACATCTTCCTATTTCTTCTTATCCTTCTATTTTGGTCCATTTATTGAAATGGTTCTGATGAGGTCCTGATGAAGAGATAGAAAGAATAACACCAATTATTTATTAAGCAGCTGTTATATGCAAGGTAGCACAGGGAGGCAACAATAAGCACTGACTCGGGACTCGAGGACCAAGGTTTAAATCCTGTCTCTGACTCCTACGACTTGTGGGGATCTACGCAAATTGTTTAGCTTCCTTGGACATCAGTTTTCTCATCTGCAAAATGAGAGTTTGAACAATATGGACTCTGAGGTACTTTCTGGTTCTAGACCTATGACCTATGGCCCCAGTGGGCTTCTAGAACCATATTTGGATTTCAATACATCTTCGAGCTCATCAATGTGGGTATTTCTTTTAACAGTGCAAGTACAAACCATCTGTGCCTTCTCATCCTTTACAGTTGTTGTTCATAGACTCCCATAAATCCTCTACAAGAGAATCCATCCAGTGCAGAACACACCTTTGTCAAAATCTCTTGATGTTGTATAGGTATCAATGGGGTACTCAGACTGAGCATCAATTCCCTCTGGCTCTCAGGACATGACAAAAATGACTTCCTTTTCTTATCATACATCTCTCTTATGATACCCTTTAGACTGGTTCTACTGTGCAAGTCTGCATTGCCAATATACTATAATCTAATCATGCCCAGCATTGTTCTTTGGGTAGCTGCAATTTCACTTGTTCAGAGATTGTGCCATGACTTACAGTTGCAGAGCATCCCAGAAAAATATGGATGTTAAAAAACTGAGTCTTTGTTTCAGAGAGAAGCTTAGAGCCCCTAAGAGGACAGTGAAGATTGCTAAATGCAATCCAACCCATTCTCCTCCTCCTTCTCAATTCTTTGCCTAGTTCTTTGTCTGCTTGCTGTGACTGATCAAGAGCTATGCTCCAGAACAGCTTTGTGGGCTATCCAGTCTGAATAATGGGTATCCTTTATTCACTTGTTTTTGTGGGTTGTTAGGCTAAAGTCCTGTGATGATAGATTTCTGCAATGCTATAGAGCTTGATATAATGAGAACAAAGATATTCACAAACAGATTCTTGGGGTTAAAAACTCAGATTGCACTCAGAATTCTAGAATTTTTACCCCCTAACCAAGGATGATGACATTCATATCATGAATCAGTAAGAGAATTTTCTCCACTTGATGGTTTCTGTTGAGTTTTTACAGGAGGTGAGAAGAGGACCTTGAGAGGCAGGACAGGGTAATATCAACCTAGTATATGCTATAATCTCTTTGGAAGCGGGAACTTTTTTTTGCCTTTGTATCCTCAGAACCTGAGTGAAATGTTTAAATAAATGTTGCTTGTTGAATTCCACATTCCACGATTTTATTTTTCCTCCTCTAACTTAGTCTAGCCTCTAGTTGTAGCGAATTATTAGAGTAAGAACCAGAAATGAGGCATTGTGTTGGGAAAACCCAATCATTTATTAAGCACTGGTTCTTTTCTAGGTAATACAGGAGGCAACAATAAAAGAACAAGCATGTATTTGGGAGTCAAAGGACAAAGGTTCAATCCTGCCTCTGACACTTACAACCTGTGTGACCTTAGGTAAATCATTTAGCTTCCTTGGACATCAATTTTCTCATCTGTAAAATGAGGGTTTGAACTCTATGGCCTCTGAGGCATGTGCTGGATGTGAGAAACCAGAGCTAGCTCTGTGCATGCGTTACTTGCTTTCAAAGCTCTTTCGTCTTCAGTTTCTTGATCCAAGTAGATGAGTAGGCGGGGTAAGGGTTAGACTGAGGTGCATCTAAAGTGCCTGTGAGAACTAATATCCTATGCTTGAACCTTCTATGATTCTATCTCCTGCTGGGTTTCCTCCATTACTGGCTGAATTATATTTGTGTGTGTGTGTGTGTGTGTGTGTGTGTGTGTGTGTGTGTGTGTGTGTAGCGCATGCTTATTTTCATTGTAACAGGAATTCTAACAAGTTGAGTTACCAAGACAGTAAATTACACGTTCTCCTATCAGCTCTCAGTGTTTCCCTCAAATCGAAGTGTGCGCTTTAAGTACTAACATACTTCAGTTCCCTTCCCAGCACATCAAAATGCCGTGTCATATCTGAAAAGTGGGGTAGCAAAACTAGCCAAAAGATAAAGCTTGCCACTGTGTAAGGATTCCTTTCAACTTCAGGATGCTCCTGTTTCATGCTAATCCACATTCTTAAAGATCAAATACCCATCAGTCACTTTGACCCATTAATTAACTGATAGCCGAGGAGGCTAGAAAGGAGTCTGGAAGTTTCTGTGAAATGAAATTTCCCACATATTAAAAAAGCACATTTCAACAAAACAAAAACTATACATTAGGAACAAAATGCTTTAAAAATACTAAAAAGATAAAGTATAGTGAACTTGTTATCAGAGTTGGGTTCCTTCCCATCTGTCGCTTACTGACCCTGGGATTCTAAGCAAGTCACTTAACCTCTCAATTTCACATTCTTAATCTGTAAAATAGGGTAGTAATATCTGTACCACATAAATTACAAGGTTATAAATTAAGGAGAACCTTCTATAAACTGTCAATCAATATGTTAATGTTAGTTTTTATGACTTTTATAAAGATACAGTCCTATATATACAGTCTTACTCAAGCTTAAAACTTCACTAAGACTTTTGGGACACTCTGGATGTCAATGTTTCATCACTGACAGATCCATGGATATGCCTATGACACTTTATGGAAGATCATACTACTGAGGAAAGAGAAATAGTGAAAAGCAGGTAATATGATATGGTAGAAGCTCTTAGTTTTTACACACACACACACATGTGCATGTGTGCATGTATCCACATACCCTCCCTGTGAATACAGATCTAGTAAAGATGTGAGCTGACAAAACCTGACAGAATAAAAAATACACATGAGAGTGCTTGCAGAATGCCAAGGATCTACTCCAATTAGACTTGAGCTGCTAATTCGACTGCTAGGTGGAATTCTCCACAGTCACTAGCAACTTAACTCCAGAACCAGTCCAAGAGAAAGACAATAGGAATCCACTGAAAAGAGAAAAATAAATTTATCCTGTAAGATCTTTTTATTCTTTGAATATGGATACAGTGTGAAAGATATTAACATAAGATATCAGTCCCATTTGGGATATAACTGAACATGCACATGCCGGTATATCTCTTTAGTCAGCAGAAAGGAGCATTTGAGGTCAAAACATATTACCATTGCTTTCTAGCTGAAGTAAACGTTATCTATTCCACAGTTCCATGCCCCTTCCCTCTCCCCTGACAATTTTGCAGAGAAGGAAACTGAGGTTCAAACCCAAATATCCTCACTCTGATTTTAGGGCTCTTTCCATTATACCCCAATGCCTCCTAGGTAAGGTATTCTGCCCTCCTATCCAATAAAGGAATCCCCTTTATGGCATGTTTATCGTGATCATTTTTCTATTACTTAAATGTGCCAGCGCCAGTGATCTCACTGGAAGATTTCAAGAGCCTATTACATTTTGGGATAGCTTTAATTCCTAGAATTCAATTAAATAAATACTTTTTATTTAAAATAAATAAATATAAATATATAAATGCACCCACTTGGAAAGACAGCCTGTGATAGGAAACTAAAATACAAAAGTGATTCCCTGTGTTTAAGGAGGAGAAAGTCTAGTCAGGGAGACTAAAATACGCACAAATAAATACCAGTGAGAAGGAGGGAAATACAGCATGTGAGACCTGAAGAGGGAGAGATGACTGAGAGCCAGGGAGCAACAGAGAAAGCATCGAGAAGGTGGTGGTACCTTAGCTGAGCCAGGAAGAAAATAAAGGATGTCAATGAGTGGAGATTCGAGGGATTTTTCATTCTTCCCTATGTTGAGCCAAAATGTGATTGATTACCACTGATCTCAGTTGTCCTTGCTGGAGTTACCCAGAAAAATTAGAATTCTTGTTTCACATGTTCCTCAAAGATTTGAAGAAATTGATTATTGCCCTCCTTACCTTTTCTAGCCTCTAATTCAATTCAACACAAATTAATTAAACACCTACTCGGTGCAAGGCATTTTTCTAAGTGCTAGGGATGTGGCAGTCCTCGTGCTCTAGTAGCTAACATTCCATTGGGGCTGACTTCCTCAATTCTTTCAACCATTCCTCATGGGACACAGTTTGGAATCCTTCTCTGTCTTCATCTCCTTTCTCACAACACACTCCAACATGTCAATGTTCTTTCAAAATTGTGTCGAATAATGAAAACATTTGACATTTTGGAATAGAAATTTCAGGATGGAAAGACAGAAACATCATTGAGGATAATGATTGAGAATGAGTCGTAACAGGAATTTAATATATAATGTTTTAAAAATTTAATGTTTATAATATATAAAATATATAAGTAAATATATATAATTTATAACATATATTTGTAAAATACATAAAATATGACATTTTAATGTTTGAAATATAATATATAGAAATATATATTATAATATATAATAATATAATGTTTTAAAGTTCGCACATTTATTGCTTCATTTAATCTTCGGAACCCTGTGGGGTAATGTAAAACGTTCTCATGTTTTACAGATGAAGAGACTAAGGGTCAGAGAGGCTTAATGTCTTGCCCAAGATTGCATAGCTAGTAAGAAAAATAAACACAATGTTCCAGTTGATGAGCACAGAGTAGAGGGATATATCTCCTCCCTTATTTTGACTCCTACTCTTTTAGTAATACAGTCCAAGACTGAATTAGTTCTATTGGTAGCCACAGTACATTGGTAAAACACACAAAACCTGTGTCAAGTCAATCAGTCAATAAATATTTACTTTGTGCCTCCCATGTTGCTAAGCACAGAGGACCTAAGGAGAGGCAAAAAAAAAAAAGTCCAGCTCTTAAGTAGCTCCCAATCTAATGGAAATCTAATCTAATGAAAACAACTATGTATTAACATGATTGATCTAGAGGCTATGATTTGGAGCAAATCTTAGAGTGAAGGCACTAACGTTTTTGTTGTTGTTCATTCGTTTTTCAATCATGTTTGACTCTGTGACCCCATCTGGGGTTTTCTTGGCAAAGACGATGGAGTGGTTTGCCATTTCCTTCTCCACCTCATTTTACATATGAGGAAACTGAGGCAAACAGGGTTAAGTGACTTGCACAGTGTCATGTAGCTAGCAAGTGTCTGAGGCCATATTTGGACTCAGGAAGATGAGTCTTTCTTACTCCAGTCCTGGCACTCCATCCACTGCTCCATCTAGCTGCCCCCCTTAGCATTAGAGAAGATCAGAAAAGGGTCCTTACAGAAGGTGGGACTTGAAGGAAGCCAGGAAATCAGGAGGAGGAGATGAAGAAGGAGAGAATTCTAGGCACAGATAACAGTGTGAACAAATGCACAATTAGGATATGGAGTGTCTTGTGCAAAGAATAGTAAAGATGCCAGTGCCATTGCATCAGAGAGTATGTGGAAGAGAATGATGTCTAAGAATAGGAAGGGAAGAAGGGGCCAGTTTGTGGAGGCCTATAAAAGCCAAACATGGAATTGTGTATTTGACTTCGGGGCAAGGAGGAGACACTGGGCTTTACTGAATGGCGGTAGGGTGTTCCATGATCAGACTTTCTATTTAAGATCAATTCAGCTCTTGATTAGAGGATGGATTAGAGAGGGATCAGAACCAGGGAGACCAACTTTGTGTCAATTAATAGAACTAATTCAGTCTTTGACTGTATTACTAAAAGAATAGCAGCCAAAATAAGGGAGGAGATATTTCCCTTTGTATGTGATTATTTTTTTTTAAATGAATTGTTTTCAGCTAGGTCCCCACCAGTCCACAGTTAATTAAATGATTTTTTTTGGTAAATAGTATTTAATTTTTTTCCAATTACATGTAAAGATAATTTTCAATATTCATTTTTATGAGATTTTGAGTTCCAAATTTTTTCTCCCTTCTTCCCTCCCATCTTCCCTCCCCAAGACAGCAAGCAATCTGATATAGGTTATACATGTGAAATCATGTAAACATATTTCCACATTAGTCATGTTGTTAGAGAAGAAACAGAACAAAATAGAAAAGCTATGAAAAACAGAAAATGAGAAAATAGTATGCTTTGATCTGCATTCAGACTCCATAGTTCTTTCTCTGAATGTAGATAGCATTTTCCATCATGAGTCTTTTGGAATTGAAATGGCATTTTTAAAAAAATCATGTGAGATATTTGATCTCTATTGGAATTTCATCTTCTTAGTTTTGGCCTCTTGTCCAACATGAGTCTCAGTGAGACGTGACTTGTACCATCCAACGGTAGAAGTCATGGTCCCTGCCAACTTTGCATCATTTGTGAATTTGATAAATGTGCCTGCACAAAAGGACAACCAGGAGTCAGCAGTCACAGATGCCAACAAAGGACAGATCATGATGGAGGAGAGAAAGGTGTTCAGTTGTTTTTCAGTCATGTCCCACTCTTTGTGACCCCATTTGGATGGTTTTCTTGGCAGAGATATTGGAGTGGTTTGCCATTTCCTTCTCCATCTCATTTAACAGATGTGGAAACTGAGGCAAACAGGGTTACATGACTTGCCCAGGGTCAAGCAGCTAGTAAGTGTCTGAGGCCAGATTTGAACTCAGGAAGATGAGTCTTCCAGACTCCAGGCCTAGAATTTTATCCACTACACCATCTAGCAACCCAATAGAAGGGCAGGGGAGAATTAACAGAGTGGAAAGACTGAAAAATCAAAGAGAACAAGCATGGAGAACAGGCCATAATATTCATCAACTATGAAATTGTCAACAGTTTTAGTTAAAGTAGTAATGTTGAAAGCTGGACTAAGTGGGGTTGAAGAGAGAATATATTGAGTGGGTAATGAGAAAGTAGAGGAAATGAGAGCAGAGCCCTCATTCTAGGGGGAGGGGAGAGAGAGAGGAAAAGGGAGAGGGAAGCAGAGAGATGGAGGGAGAGAGAGAAGGAGAGAGAGAGGAGAGAGGGAGGGAAGGATGTAGGGAAGGAGGGAGAGAGAGAGAAGGAGAGAGAGGGAGAGGAAGAGAGAGAGAGGAATAGAGAGAGGAATAGAGAGAGAAGAGGAGAGAAGAGGAGAGAGAAAGGGAGGGAGGGGGAGAGAGAGAAGCTTCTGGATATAAGTGCCTTGGTCTAGAGCTACATTGGCTGAAGAAGTAAAACAGTATAAGGGAGTAATGCTTCTTAAAAACCAGGGTTTTTTTTTCTATTTTACTTATGTGTGCTAATGTAATTAAGCTCTACCATACCTGTTACTTTATCAATATGTTATACAAATTTAATTGTAAAGGTCCATATAAAAGGTTTCCCTTAAGAGCTGATTCGCTTTTAATAGCTCATTCAAATGACTTACTCAGCATATATGCCTTCTAAGTCTTCATCTAAACAGTCAGTAAAAATCATTACATGGGACAGATCCTAGGGAAAATTTGCTTGCCCAAGGTTACTGTCACAGCTGGAATGAAAGCTTGACCCCTGAGTAAAGTATTCTTTATGTAGCCAGGTGGGGCAGTGGATAGAGCACCAAGACTAGAGTCTGGAAGACCTGACTTCAAATTCAATCCCAGACACTTAGAGTAAGTTGTGACACTGGGCAAGACACTTATCCTCTGTCTGCTCAGTTTCTCCATCTGTAAGGTGTAACCTCCCTCGCATGGTTATTATGAGGATCAGATGAGATAATAATGGTAAAACCTATTGTAAACCCTAAAACATTATATAAATGCTAGCTATTATAGCTACTATTCTTGCACCCAAGTCCTCCATTCACACGGGGAATAAAGACAGCAAAGGTTTTTCTCTTTTCCACGCACTCCTTAGGTTTGGCATCAGAAGCTTTGTAGAATGTAAGGGAAATTAAAAACAAGTTCTAAACCCTCATGCACCTTATGATCTAAGCAGTCAGGGAGCAACATTTAGAATTGAGTGACAGTGGTAAAGCACAGGTCTGACTATTTCACCTTTCTCTTCAGGAAGCTCTAGAGTGGCTCCCCAATATTTCTAGGAATAAGTAAAAGCCCCTCTGTGGCCACTAGGTAGCTCAGTGGATAGAGTTCCATGGCTGCAGTCAAGAAGACCTGAGTTCAAATCCAGTTTCAGATACTTACTCGCTCTGTGACCCTGGACAAATCACTTAACCCTGCTTGCCTCAGTCTCCTTGTATAAAATGAGATGGAGAGGGCAATGGCAAACCCCTCCAGTATCTTTGCCAAGAAAACCTCAAATGGGGTCACAAAGAATAAAATGACTGAATAACAAGAGCCCCTCTGTTTGGCTTGTAGAGCCTTCACTCTCTGACTCCAGTTTGTCTTTCTGGCCTTTCATACCTTACTCACCTTCATAGCAATGAGAGTCAAGCTAGTCTTCTCTGTTCCTCAAGGTGCCATTCCATCTCCCACCTCCATGTATTTGTACTGGCTATTCCCCAGGCTTATAATCAACTCCTCCTTTATCTCCACCTCTCAGAATCTCTAGTTTAGTAGAGATTAGCTCAGCTCAAATGACATTTCCTACTTCAGACCTTTACTGATTCCACTCTACCCCTACATCCCTTTGCAGAGTGATAATGCCTTCCCCCCAAAATTACCTTTCGTATATTTTTATATCGTTTATTTTCTCTTCACCTAGTAGAATATAGGCTCTTGAGCCCAGGTATTCTTTCGTTTCTGTCATTGTGTCCCCAGCACATAATAAAGCTCCTGGCACTTAGTAGGCACTTGTTTCAGTCATGCCCAACTCTTTATGACCCCATTTGGGGCTTTCTGGGCAAAAATACTGGAGTGATTTGCCATTTTCTTCTCTGGCTCATTTTACAGATAAGTAAACTAAGGCAAACAGGGTTAAGTGACTTGCCCAGGGTGACGCAGATAGTGTCTGAAGCCACACTGGAGCTCAGTAAGACGAATCTTCCTGACTCCAAGCCCAGCACTCTGTCCACTGAGCCACCTAGCTGCCCGAAGGTGATGCCTAAGTACTTTTTGCATGGGTGCCTAGAAGATCTTGGGATTCTGAGAAGGAAAAGGAGTGGATGAAGACAAGTTTGTATATTTTATGCCAACCATAAGACAGTTCTTTTAGATCTGTGTTATTAGAAACAATTAGCATCTCCCTACTTGCAAGTGTTCTGCTCTATTCACTTCTTTGTCAGCTTCAGAGATGACTTGCAAGGCCAGGAATTTATGAAGTTTGGGCCAGCCTGACAAGAATGTTTAGCCAGACTGTAGATGTTACAGTTTCACCCTATTACAATGCTTGGAGCCAATGGCATGTCTGAGCGAGGGCTTGGGAGTTAAGAAACCAGCGTTCTTGCCGCTGCTCCATCATGAACTGGCTGTGTGGTCTTGGGCAAACTGCTTCACCTCTTTGAGCCTCAGTTTTCCCATTTATAAAATTAAAGGTATGGATCTGATGATCTCTAAGGTCTCTTCTAAGAGGCAGAAGTGCATAGTTAACTTTGGAGCCAGGAAGACTTGAGTTCAGATCCTGCCTCGGCATTAGCTGTTTGACTCTGGATAAATGACTTAACCTCTCAGTTCCCTAGGAAGTTCTCCAATACTGTAAGGTACAAATGAGTTGTACATTGACATCTCTCTAAATAATGTTTCCACTTTGAGACTTAGCTGAATTCACAGGTCTGGACCAAAATCTCTTCTAGCCATAATACTCTATTATCACATAAATCTATTTTAGAGTTATTAATAATCATATGATCCAACCTCCTGTCCTATGCAAGACTACCCTGGGAAACCTCTGACCTTGGACCCAACCCTCTCCATTGGTGTCTTCTTCCAGCCATGTTTCATCTCATGTTCACCTCAGCTGTCTCCAGAACACATACTCTTCTCTTTGTTAGCTACAGTACCATTTCTTCTACACTTCAGTATTCTATCCCCTCGCCTTGCACACCTCCACCACTGGATTCTTTAAGGGTAGGTACTGTTTGGCTGGCTTGTATTTGCATTCCCAATGACTAACACAGTGACTGGTACATAATAAGTACTAAAAAAATACACTTCCAACCAATCTACTCTCTATTGAATTGCTAAATCTCTCTCTCTCTCTCTCTCTCTCTCTCTCTCTCTCTCTCTCTCTCTCTCTCTCTCTCTCTCTCTCTCTCTCTCTCCCTCTCTCTCTCTCTCTCCATCTGTCTGTCTGTCTATCTATCTTTGTTGGGGCAGAAAATGGTTCAAAATGCCTAGGACCAATTTGATACTTTCTGTTGGTACAACCACAACCTACAGTAATCATGTGCTGATAGACAATGTTACGCCCTTGAAGGTGAATCCTGACCAGAAACTTTTATCCTCTTGGCTTCTAATAAAGACGAACAGGATATCATGCTTGGCAGAACTCTTCTTGCAGGCCAATGTAGCCTACTCCACATACATCCTCCAGGGCGTTATTCTGGATCATGGCACACCATGGCCACTGTCACCTGGAATATCAACCATACCTAGCTAATGGTGGTGAAAGAGCCATGTATTTATTGTGTGAACCCTGAAAAGAAGGGCTGGGTTGAAATCAGCCACATAAATCCTGAATCTGTAGAACTTTGCTTGAGGTTTCTAAAACGGTCCAGGAGTTTGGCCAAACTGGATTCAAAAATAAAAAAGGTCAGGACCATCAAAAACTTTGAATGTATTTTTGCCAAACTGCAAAAGGAAGCAGCTTCTAAGAAACTTGATGAGAGAGCCAAGGGAGGAATAGGCAAGGTGGAGAAAACTGTTAAAGATACAAAGGCCAAGGACCTGGTCAGCAAGGTAGCCACCATGAAACATTGACAAGAGGACATTTAAAGGAGCCAGTCTCTTGCCTTCCCTGCCACACAGGGGACCTGCTGCCCTCCCAGATGGTGACTCCCCAGGGTTGAGAGGATCTTGGCAAGGAGTAATATCAGGGCCAGAGATCCCACCCCTGAGTTGGATCATCATCAGCACAACACAAGTCCACAGACAATCTAGCTCTTGCCCCACTACCTACCCTTCATCTGAGATGTAATTTATCATTAAAAATCAATTTCCAGATTCTTCCCCACAAAAAGAAAGAAGCAAACCATTTGTCCTACAAAGCACTAGAAATAAGTATACTATCATCACTATTAGGTTATTTGTGGGTGGACCATTTACTAGCTACTAACTTCCTTACTACAAAACCCAAATGAAAAGTTGGGCCTTGGAGAAAAAAGTTCATCCAAGCGGTATGACTTAGAATCGATCTACAGGATAGATTTAAACATTGATTTTTCACATATAAACTGACCTCAACTACTCATTCCATAGATTTAGGTTCTGTGGGAATCATCACCAGCCCCAAATACAAAATACTTAGTTCTACAAACTTCTATCTGATTGATGCCTTTAAGCCCTCAATCAATCAGTTAGAATCCACTGGGAGATCTGAGGAACTTCCCTGATAAATCTCTAGGCTGGTTGCTACCACCATGTCTCCCTTTGTATCATGGCCCTAAGAAAAGGGGGACACATCTAGCCATGACCCCATATTCATTTCTGCTCCAGGACAGAAATGGCACCACTGCCCATTCCTTCCACTATCTCCCCTCGCTGTAAATGAGAAGTAGACATGGTATGGTATATGAAGAAGAAAGTTATTCTTTAGCAGGGGACAGTAGGAAGCATTAATTATGATTCAATATTATAAAGTGTATTAGTTTCAGCAAGAACAGGTTATGCCATACTAACATTATATCCTTTCTGGACAGGGTTACCAAATTGGCATATCAAAGAAAATTTTGTAGCTTTTATTTACCTAGATTTTGGCAAAGTCTTTGATAAAGTATCTCAGGCTCTTCTTGTGAAAAGATAGAATGGGTGGGATGATAGTATAATTAGATGGAGTTAGAGCTGCTTGTATGGCCACTCTCAAAAAACAGGCACTCCTGATTCCATGTCAACTTGAATGAGCAAAGAATAGAGAGGAGAGTGGGCTGATGCATTTTTGGAGCTATTAAAGCCTTTACTCAGATAGGTGCAGTATGAAAGGGGGTCTCCAATGGAGTGCCCCAGGGATCCATGCTCAGACCTGTAACATTGTCATCAATGATTTGGATAAACATGTAGATGGCATACTCATAAAATTTGCTCATAACACAAAATTGGAAGAGAGAGCTAATATATTATATGAGAGAATGAGATCCTCAAAAGATCCTGAAGGATAGAACATGCAGTTAAATCCAAAAGGATAAAAGTTAATTGAAATAAGTGTCAAGTCTTACTCTTGGGTTCAAACACTCAACCTCACAAGAACAAAATGAAGAAGGGATAGTTAAAAAGCAGCTTTCTGAGAATTTTAATTGCCTCCTTGCTCATATGAATCAACAGCATTATATGATACCAGAAAAGGTAAAGCAATCTTTTGCCCCATTAAGAAGGGCAGAGGGTTCAGAACTAAAGAGGTGATGCAGTCAGACTAGATCTAGAGTGTCGTGTTCCATTCTGGTCACTGTAGTTTAGCAAGTCCACTGATGAACTACAGACCATCCTGGAGGACAGCAACCAAAAAAGTGAAAAGCCTCATGTGCATGTAACATGAATATTCATTGACAGAATTGGGGATGATTAATCTTTACAAAACTTGGGGAGGACATGATAACTGCCTTTAAGTATATGAAGGGACATCATGTGGATGAATGATCGGACTTATTCTGTATGAACCCAGAAATGGAAAAATACTGTACAAAGGCAGATTGAAGCTCAAAGTCAGAAAATATGTCCTATTAGAGCACATATAAGTAGGATGGACTACCTTGGGAGAGAGTGGGGTCACCCTGACTGGAGTTTTCCAGCCAATCTGTCAATAATCACTTATTAAACACCAACTATGTGCTACATACTATGCAAAGTTCTGGTTTCTTCAAAGAATGTTACAGATATGTTGTGGTTTGCATTCTAGGTGACTACTGGGATCCATTCCAACTTTAGAATTCTGGGTCTGAATGAAAAATACTTGAGATGACAGAGTAACAACGGCACACTTATACAGATGTTCAAGTTTACAAAACATTTTCTCTACATCGCCATGTTCAACAAGTAATGAAAGTCGTATTATCTTCACTTTACAAATGAGGATACTGAGGCTAAGAGAGTTGAAGTAACATACTCCTCGTCACACAGTTTGTGTTGGAGTCAGGATCTTAACTCTGGGCTCCTAACTCCAGGTCTGGTAACTCTTCAGTTCTACTATGCTCCCTTTCACTGGACCAGGGCCTGAGAGATTTCAGAAATTCTGTGAACTTCTAAAGAAGAAACAGAGAGCCTCATTTTCACTAATCACTAACTGAAATTTAGGATTTCCTTCCATTATGAATGTAACAAAAAATTCTTATACTGAAAGGGAGTTCATAAATTTCACCAGACTGTCCAAGTTGGGGTCCATGACATTCAGAAAAAGTTTAATAATCATTAATGTCAACGGGGCCCAGCATCGCATTGCTTCCTTTCAACAGACAATCTTTCAGAAGTCTCTATTTTTATTTTTATTATTTCATAAAAACCAAAAGTCATGAGAGAGTGACTCTTGCATTTAAATTGTACAAAATGGATTTCAGTTTTGTTTAAGCTGATTCTTCTCTGGTCATCCTAACTGTAGGCAGAAAATGAGTGTATAGTAATAAAGATAATTACAGCACGTGATTGTACAAGCTTGGAAAACCGGCACAGGAACCAAGGATTATGCAACATAACAAATTAAAAAAAAAACTCTAAAGATGATGAAGAAGTATACCCAAGTCCCTTGAGAACAGCTATTTAATAAAACAAACACTGGTCTTGCGATGTGACAGCATTCCATTTGCCACAGAACTCCATCCAACAACTTTTGGCTGGCACAGAAGCAATTAGAGAAAGCTATGATTTGATGGATATGCAAAACCCAGGGATAAACAAAGGAACCGCCCAACAAGTGGCCACTTATCCCTATCACTACAAGTAGACTCTCTGAGATCTTCTTGTAAGGCCTCTTTTGGTATCACTTGGCTAATTCCAGCAACAGCAATGATTTTGTGAAACTGTTGAAAGGTAGTAGGGGTCCTTTAGCTGGAATACATGTGTACACACACACACACACACACACACACACATGCATAAAGAGAGAGAAAGAGAGAATCCTCTAATATTTTAAATAAAATAAAGACTAGACACATGCCACAAAATGTCAGCACAACAGCTAAGCATGGTCATGTAGGATTCTAGAGAATCATAAGGATGGGATTATGAGCCTCTAGGAAATGTGTGAACTAGCTTCATTCCTTTTTTGAAAAAATAATCATTTTCATGTAAAACTAACCTATTTGCTATATAGGATTTGGTGATCTTCAGACCCATAAATATCTAATAAAAATTTAAACACCACTTCCTCCCAGCAGAAGCCTACAAGCTACTCTCCAATGAACTTGAAACCCTCCCATGCCAAACTACGGAATGAGGAGAGCAATAAAGACAATTGGCTTGAGGCTCTTGGATCTCTAGCTTTGGCCAGGCTTCCTGGGATATCTAGGTTTTGGCTAGCCTGGCTTTAAAATGCTTGGCGCAAGGAATGTCATGTGGCTGGGTACATAAATTGCATCTTAGAAAACAGGGGTTCTTAACCTGGGCTTCACGAATCCCTGAGATGTCTATAGATAGATTTCAGGGCATCCAAACACTTGGAAGGAAAAAAAAAAAGCTCTTTCTCTTCACCTCCTTTGGTTCCCTTTGATGTTCTTTGTATTTTATGTTTTCTTTTTAAAAATATTATTTTGAGAAGGGATCTACAGGCTTCCCCAGATTGCCAAAGAGAGACACGACACACAAAAACGATTAGGAACCCGAGGTTTAGACATTCAGAAAGGTTGTGAGTGCTAAGCCAGTTTGACCACAGCTCACCCAGTATCCCCAGAAAGGTCTCTATTCCTCATTTGACTCATAGGGGCAATAAGGTTTAAATTTAAGGAACGGAAAGAAATACAGCCAAACCCACTGCAAATTAACCACAAGGCTTACTGAATAATGCACATATCACCTGTGTACATATTTATTCATACAACAAAGGTACAAGACACACGCACCTTCCACCTCATTGTACTACTTTGTCCCCACTATGCCCTCAGGACAGGAAGGAAAGCTAGTCCTTTGCACAGTTAAATATCAGCTCAGCTCACTGCCTAGTAATGGCTGGCCCAGAGACGTTAGAGATCCATGTGATTTTGTACCGATGTTTAGAGCTAAATGCTCCAACCTAGGATGAACAACTTCAGCCAGTACATCAATGACAAAGAATCATCTTTGAAATAAGAACCTGAATGTAAAAACAATGAGAGAGCGTGCAGTGGAAAGAAAAATGAACTTGGGTTCTAAAGACCTATTTTTGAGATCTATCTTTGCTACGTACGAACCTATGGAAAAGCAAAGTCATATAGCCTCTTTCGGCTTCACTTTTCTCAATTACAAAATGAAGAATCAGTCAGCCCACAAGCATTTATAAGTGATTGCTATCTGCCAGGCATCATGCTAATCTCTGGGAGTGCAAAGAAAGGCAAAAACTTTTGTCTTTGCTCTCAAGGATTTCACATTCTAGAGGGGGGAGCAATATTCAAACAACTAAGTATATACAAGACAAATACAGTGTAAGAGTGAAGGTACAAACAGTGCATATCTATGGGTGGTAGTGGAGGGGATGAAGCATAGAAGGTAAGCGTAAAGAGAGGAGGGGAATGGGGAAAGGTCTCTAGAAGGAAGGCATGGAAGCCAGAAGCTGGAAGTTGGGAAAGAGAGTATCCCAAGGATCAGAGACAGTCAGAGGAAAGGCACAGAGGTGGAGTATCAGCTCCTGTGTGATAAACAGCAAGCAGGTCAGCATGGCTGGATCTTAGCATAAGGAGAAGAGGAATAAAATGGAAGGAGTTTAGATGGAAAGGCTTTACTGGGCTAGAAGATCGCTAAAGATAACCCCTTGCAATAATCAAACAACATCATAAGGTAATAAGGCCTCCACTGCAAAACTATTTGGTTGACTGTCCATTCATCACATTGTTCCTATGTAACAAAATGCCTCCTTTAACATTTAAGCAAGCAAGCAAAAAGCATTTATGAAATGCCTACTATGTATCTGGTACTGAGCTATGTTTGAGACTACCAAAAATGGTGTACAGCACCTGTCCTGTAGGACCTTACATTCAGAGGAAAACATATACATATATTAGTATAAACAACATGTAGAAATAAAAGGCTATTTAAGGGAGTACCCATAAGCATTTGGGGGGATATATCAGGCAAATATTATTTAACCTATTATCATTTTCTGCAGAACCAGCTAGCAATAAGTAGGATATGCCTGTCTTTCACATTCAAATTATAAGCAAGGGTGTGGGGAAATAAATGAGTACTTGGCTGTATATCTCCCTTAAGGCTAACGAAGGGATATCTCATTTTTTGCTACTTCACTTTCCCTCTAATTTCATAGTTGGAAGGGACCCCACCATCCTTGACTACCAAGTCTTTGCTTTAAGACCCTAACTAAGAAAGTGTCGTCTTCCTCCCAAGGCAGCCCATTGTATTAAGTCTGTCAACAAGTATTTTAAAGTGTTTTACCAGGAGCTATGTTAAGCACTGGGGATACAAAGAAAAGGAGAAAATCATTCCCTACCCTCAAGGAGCATACATTCTTCTCACCTATGCCTAGTAAGTAGCCATATTTTTCATTTTCTTTACATATTCATCCACCAGTGATCACCAGTGCCTGAATAGGCAACAGTAAAGTGTACCAAAGGGGCAGCTAGGTGGTGCAGTGGATAAAGCACCAGGGCTGGAATCAGGAAAACCTGAGTTCAAATCCAGCCTCAGATACTTCCTAGTTGTGTGACCCTGGACAAGTCACTTAACTCTGTTTCCCTAATTTTCCTCATCTGTAAAAAATGAGCTACGAAAGGATATGGCAAACCACTCCAGTATCTTTGCCAAGAAAACCCCAAATGGGGTCATGAAGAGTCAGACACCAGTGAAATGACTCAACAATAACAAAAAGCACACCAAACAGACAAACAATGGTATGGTAGCTGAGGAAAAAGAGGTTACTATGGGAGAGAAGAGTCAAGGAAGAACTCTTAAAAAAGGCATGATTCTGTGTTTATACTTATAGGATAGAGATGACTAGAACAGAGAGAAAGGGCTTTCTAGTTTGTGACAGAGTGGAAAGAACAAAGAAGAGAAGGAGAGAACAAGTTGATATTAAGAACCATTAAAGACTGTAACCAGACAAGCAGAGCATGGAAGGCATGGTGGTGAAGATAAGTGGTCAGACAGAGTAAAGTCTAAGTATGAAAGACCTTGATTGACAGACTATAGACCTTTGGATTTGATCTTCCCAGCTAAGGTTTGGTAACCTTTTTCAGAGTGATCCCCTCAAATGTCCTTTCATATACTGTACTCCCTTAAGACAGTCACTAGAGCATTAACAATAGCTCTCACAAGTAGGAGGGCAGCCCCAGAGGATGCTAGAAAGATTTGCACGAATGGCACACAGTGAAGTAAGCCAAATCTCATTTTATACAATAATGACTTTGAAAGACTTAAGAACTCCAATCCATGCAATGAGGTGTAATGACCAAGCACAATTCACTGATGAAGAATCATGTTACTCATCACCTGACAGAGATAGGATGTGCTCAAGATACAGCATGGGACATACATTTTTGGACATGACCAACACATGACTTGGTTTTCCTTGACTCTGCATATCTGTTACAAGGATTTTGATATCCTTTTTTTTCATCTTGAGTAATGAGAAGGAGAGAAAATAATTCTTGGTGGATTGGGGGGAAAACAAGATAAAGGGGGGGAAACGGAGAAAAAGTAGTCAGTGGTAGCTGCCTTCTTTAGGCATGTGGGGAGCCAATCTGATCAAGCCCAGTAAAAGCATGGTTGGGTACACTCCCTAGGAATATTCTTCTAAATAGGACTTCATTCCAGGCCCTTGGAAACCCGAGTTGTGAAAAGAAGTTGGGGAAAGGATTGATATGTCTGGGTATGCTATTTCCCAGCAGGAATACGTACCTACCGTTCTAGAATCTCATTCACAAGGACATCAAAAATCACCTCACATGCTAGCTTGAGGACAAATAACCATCTGCTGTTCTGTGCTGTAGGTACTATGTGCCCACTGAATGCTTTTAAACAGAGGAGAGATATGAGTAAAGTCATATTTTAAGTGTAATAATATAGTATATTTCCATCTCCTCAGACATCTCACTGTGCAGTAAAGATGAACCTGGACTTTTGAAGTCTGTGATAGTGGAACTCTGGCTATGCTAAGTCCTATCAAGATGGAAAGATTTCATGTATGGACATAGCAATGGGCTTTGTGTCTGTCATCCCAGACTAGCTTACCTAAGCTAAGCTCAGAGAAGAACCTTTCTCATTGGGGTAATGATCCCTTTCACTTTACCTGTGAGGAGACCAAGGCCCAAGGAAGTTGAGTTACTTTCCCAAGGTCACAGAGGTAATGAGTTGCAGAGTTAAGATGTGATTTTAGGTCTTTGGACTATAGGCACAACACTCTTGCTGCTATAGCATAATGTCTCTCTACTAACTTTAAGGTTAGAGGGTGCATGTGTGGTGGGGGAAGGGAGCAGTTCATAAAAGCCATCAAAACAGTGGAGATGATATGTTTGTTTCCACAGCAGAGATTCTAAAATTAGAATGATGCAGAAAAGATCTGTGCACTGCAATACACTTAGGGAGGAAGACTAAATTGCAGAAATATTGCTCATCAGAATAGTGGTTAGTATCCCTGCCAGCAGTGGTCCAAGTTCAAATTCCAAGCATCTCGGCCAAATTTTGCAAAGAGGCTCCCCTCCAGCTCACTGTTCTCCTACTCCCTCCCCCCATCCCCAATTTGGAAAGCCAAGCTAACTCACTCATTCCATCCTGTTTCTTTAGAAAGGGTAATTCAGAAATACCCTAAAATTAGCTTTAAGATCTTTTATTTGTCCTAAAATTCACTGTCCATACACAAAGAGATAGTTTATTCTGGCTGAACAAGCTCTAGCCCAGGAGACAGGAAGCTCTGTCATTAATGTAGTATGTGACCTTGGAATAGTCATTTCTTTTCCTTGGGTACTGTTTCTGTACTGATAATGTGAGAAGGCTTGACTAGTGATAACAATAACTCTAAATTATATACTATTTGAAAGCTTATTTGAAGGGCTTTTCCCCCAGGTTTTCCTCTCTCTACTTTGTATTTGTACAAAGGTACCTCTTGTCACCATGACCTAGCCACTGGGAGACATCCTTAGGTGGTAAGGGGGTCCATTTCTGCTAGGCCTGAGGAAGAGGGACTTGAGGAAGGAGGTACATAGCTGACGCTCACATGCTTCCAATTGCTTCTCTTCTGGAAACCCATCAAGTCTAAGAGGAAAGATCCCTAGCTTAAGTAAGAGAGTATATGGTTTCAGGTCCTTGTCCTGCAACTGTCTATGTGACTCAGGAACTGGCTTTGCTGTGCAAGCCAAACTATCTATGCACATCTTCGCTAAATGGAATTGCAGATGTATATATGATCGAAAATATTTTCCACTGTCTTCAAGGTCTGTTTTAGAAGAGCCTCTTCGATCTTTCACGAGTGCCCACACAAGCAGCCCTCCATCAGATAAGGATCTTCTTTTATTTAGCTCACTGACTCTCTGGGTGGCACTGACACCCATGGACATCTCGCAGTGCCCTCTGTGATGGCCCCATGCAATCGTCAGGGAAGCAGGAAAGGCGGACAGCAAAAGCATCTTCAAAGATCTTCATATTGACTAATAAACAGTAATAATTACTACAAGAATTTTTCTTATACTTTACCATCCTCATGACCTAGCCTCATGTGTGTGCTAGACTTGCTATCCCCAACCCCGGGGCCATACGGATCTGAAAGCCCGCATATCACAGAAAGGAAATCAGCAAAGAATGCAAGGAATATAAAAAATAGCTGGCAATACCTTTATGAAATAACATAAGGTAGAGAAGAAAAAATGAGAATCAGAAGAATGAAGTGTACACTCTAACCATATAAGAAGAAAAGTTAATGGGAATGAACAGACAGACCAAGAATACTGATGGAGAGTGAAAATGATGAAAAAGTTATGGCAATGCGTCCATGGAAATCCATTTATTCAAATATATGTAGTTGCAAAGAAAATTAAATTGGTTGTATTGTTGTTTAATACTGTCTGTTATGTATATATTATGTAATATATACATGTATACACACATATATGTGTATATATGTAAAATAAAAGTGAAAATATAAGCAAAATAAAATAAAGAATAAAAGTAAAATAAAGACATAAAATTAAAATAAAAAGTAACCAGACTTATTTGATTCAGTAAGTTGCCTCCATCCTGCAAACAACCATGAACCGCAGCCAGACACTCACTTGGGAAAGAGCTGGTCTGAGACAAATGCATACCAGAAACAGATTTGTTCTCTCATTCCCTGAGTCACAAATACTCTGGGGCTCTGCCGGAGAAAGGCACAGGGCCCTATGTTTGAGCAGAGCTTGTGATGACTTGCTGCTATTCAAAAGTTCTTTTTGTGCCAGAATAGATGATTTGCCAAATGGGCAGTTTAAAAAGACCATTCCCAGATTTATAGTCAGACTGTCCAAAGTGGAATGCAGAAATGAAACCTACCATGCCACCAATGTTGGGGTGGCTGCTGGATCCTGTAAAAAAGGAGAGAAAACAATGTTGCGTAATGTTCCTATGATAATAAGCTCTAGTCAGAGAGGTATAGGAAATGTCTCACAAGAAATGTGAGTTGGATAAAAACGGCTGGATACAGAACACACACTCTCCTGTAATAGACAGAATGGCCTACACCATTGATTTAAAATGCTAAAGCCTCTGCACCATTTTTTTTTTCTAGAGTATTCCCAATTTCAGGAGCTGCTTCTGACATTCCATGAGCTCTTTTTACTACGCAAAGAGGTAAAAAATCTTATAACTGAAAAAAGCAATTTTTTTTTGTTTTATGAAAGCAAAACTCAAGGGACATGTCCCCAAAAATATTATGTGAAAGATGCTGAAACAATGAGATTCTCCCTGCTGCTAAGGGACCCACCATAGAAAAATATAATCAGATATTCATTACCTGATATTAACAATGACTGAAAAAGCACTCTGAGAGTCTGAAGCAAATGCTTTAAGAACAGAAGTTTAAATATATATATTTTAATTGAATTTCTTTCCAGTCAAAATGTAATTTACAGAGCACTATATCCATCATGAGCTACAGGCTTCTGTAACTCATAAACTAGTATGATTTCTGTGTGTCTTTTATCTTATCAATGTATCAGCATAGGGATTTGCACATAGTAGGAACTCACAAAATGTTTAATTTTTATTGAATTATCCATTATTGAAGTATCAGGCTAAATTTTAGTTAAGTCAAGAAGAATTTTCTAAGCACTAATTCACTGGACATATCTTGTTCATCAACTGTGATTAATCAACAATATTGTATGTTTATTAAATAATTAATAAAGGGATACAAGACTCTTAGGAAGACAAAAATATAAAATACACTTCCCTAGCTTGTGTCTTCAAGGGGCTTACAGTTCAGGAGAGGAGGTAGGGCATACAAACTGAGTAAAATTCAATTCAATGAATTTTTATTAAGCACATACTATGGGCAGAATATCTTCCTGGCAAGAGGAAAGAGAAAAAGATCAATAAGGTGTGATCCTAGCGTAGATGGGCATTATGATCTTGTGGAGGCAAGAAGGTAAAGATGCAACCAACCCACAGAAATCCTTGGAAAACAATAATAAAAAATAGAACAAGGTAAGTGTGTAGGAAAGGTATAAAGTACTGTATAAAGTTTTTAAAAAGAAATAATATATCAAGCTAAAGTGACCCAGGAAGGTTTCATAGAAGAATGAGAAAAAAATAAAGAAAGCGAAATATAAAATGGGTGATCCAGACAAAAGAAGCACTAAAGTCCAGAGAAGGAGCCAATACTTACCTATGGCATATAATGGCAAGATTGTATGCAGGGCTTGCATCCCTGACATCTCCAGCCTATGATGTTGATAAGAGCAGCCTATATTCCTGCCCCCCCTTTCTCTCTCTCCCTCCTCCCCTCTCCCATTCCCCTACTTCTCCAATCCTGTTATCCCATTCTTCCTAAAGTTAAAAAAACCTGTACACCCTGATTGCTAATTTGATATCGATACTGATAAACATAGAGTTTATGTATTGCCAAAAGGCAAAGCTCATACATGGCCATCTGGGACATGTAATGATGATGGTTGACATGTTTGGGTTTGCAAAGCACTTTCTATATCTCACTCGAGACTCACAACAATGCTGTGAGATTTGTACTGACATTATCCCCATTTTACATATGAAGAGATTGGGGTTCGGAGGATGTAAGTGACTTGCCCTGGAATACAAAGCCTGCTTAAGAAGGATTTCAACCCAGTTATTCCTAAGCATAGATTCAGGACTCTATCCAATCTACAACACTGTCTCTTGTATAGACTCTCAAGGCAAGAAACTGTCTTTCCCATGAACGGAGGTCTCTAAAGATTATGGAAATGAGGGCTCTGAGAAGGGCTCTTATAGTTTGGGGTTAATGTACTCCCCTTCTCTTGTTCACTGATTTCACTGTCAATAGAGAAGTAACTTCACTTAGGGATTTAGAAGCAGAAAGAAGGTTGAGATGATCCAGTCCAACTCCCTGATTTTATAGGTAAACAAACTGAAACTCAGATACTCAGTGACTTGCCCAAGGTTACACAGGGAGAAAGTAATGGAACCCAAATCCGAACACAAGTCTCTAGACTTCAAATACATGGTACTTCCAATTCCAATGTGCCGTCTCTCAATGTCAGAGTGTAATCTCATGTGCTGCTCTTACCCAGGAAATTTGGTTAAGTTGCTGTTACAAATCAATGCCCTATGATCTTCCCAATCTGCAGGAAATGTGTGTGGTGAATTTCAATCTACATATTGACATCCTCCTTTCTTCTTCTTTTTTTTTTTAAAGTGAATTCAATCAAACATTTAAACATCAATTATTTCAAATATTCAATAAATCATTTGCAATAACAGGCAAAGAAGGGATCTTACCAAGTTCATTCATTTTGTGATACCAATATGATACTGATACCTAAAACAGGAAGACTAAAGATATGACAGAGAAAAAAATTATAGACCAAGATTCTTTTTTTTTTTTTCACATGTTTGGTTTTCAGCATTGATTTTCACAGGCGTTTGAATTACAAATTTTC
>CM053623.1:394969084-394983306 GCA_028646595.1 Phalanger gymnotis
AAAGAGATCACACAAGTGGGAAATCAACCAGTATGTACGAAAATATTTATAGCAGCTCTTTTTGTGGTGGCAAAGAAGTGGAAATCAAGGGGATGCCCATCAATTGGGGAATGGCTGAACAAGTTATGGTATATGAATGTAATGGAATACTATTGTGCTATAACAAATGGGGATCATACAGCCTTCATAGTAACCTGGAAAAACCTACATGGTATAATGCTGAGTGCACAGAGCAGAATCAGGAGAACATTATACACAACCATAGATATATGGATTCTGTGATGACTAACCCTGATAGACTTTGCTCTTCTCAGCAATACAAAGTGCAAAGACAACTCCATAGGACCATGAGAGAGAAAGCTATCTACATCCAGAGAAAGAACTATGGAGTCTGAATGCAGATTGAGGCACACTGTTTGCTCTCCCTTTTTTCCGTTTGTATTTTTTTTCTCTTTTGTTTTTGTTTTTGTTTCTTCTTTCTCCTGATTCATTCCCTTGGTCATAATTCTTCTTTACAAATTGACTATTGTGTAAATAAGTTCAATGCGAAGTTATATGTAGAAGATATATTGGATTCCAGGCCGTATTAGGGAGGGAGTGAGGGAGGGGGGAAGAAATCTGGAACTCGAAAACATGCAGAACTGAGTGTTGTAAACTAAAAATAAAAAATCTTAATTAAAAAAAATTAATTAGCAGTGTCCAACATTGGAAAATGTTTTGCTTTGGAAAATGTTAACTTCTTCTTTTGTTCAAATGGAAGATAGATGATCAAATAACAGTATTTAGAGCCGGGATGAGTGTGAGAAATCATTTTATTAACCACTTCATTTTTTACAAATGAGGGAATTGAGGCTTTCAGAGAAGCAGGATGGCTCACCTAGGGCCGCCCAGGTAGTAGCAAAGATGGATTTAAACCCAGGTCCACTGATTTTAAATTTAATGTTCATTTCTACTACATCATCTTTGACAACTGTCCAGGGTTGGTATTAAAGACTCTTTGAAGATTTTTAGTCATTTGGGGGTGGAGAGAGGGGTAATCGAAGACAGGAGTTCAGTTCTGTGATTTTATGGGTTAAATAAATATTTATTGGTGTAGGGCTCATAGTAGGCAGCTAGGTAGCATAGTCGATAGAGCACCAGGACTGGAGTCAGGAATACACATCTTTGTGAGTTCAAATCTGGCCTCTGACACTTGCTAGTTGTATGACCCTAAGCAAGTCACTTAACTCTGTGTACCTCAGTTTCCTCATCTGTAAAATGAGCTGGAGAAGAAAATGACAAACCATTCAGGTATCTTTGCCAAGAAATCCCCAAATGGGGTCACGAAGAGTTGGACATGACTAAAATGACTGAACCACTACAAGAATGGATCCTAGTACTGAAAGTCCTTCCAGTACTTGGCAATTTATCTTCTGGGAGCTAAAAGATTAAGTGACTAGCCCAGGATCACAGTCATGACTACCCTCCCCACCTACCATTTCCTATTGAAGGAACTAGAAAGGTGGGGAGTGATTGAAGGTGAGAGCCTCTTCAAATTGGAATCAGGAACATAGTTTTCCCACAAAAAATACTGGTTTGGTTCTATAAAACTGCTAATATCATATGATTCAAGCAAGCAGGTGCATTATGGGTTAAATAAATTTTGTGGGCCAGCCAGGGAACCTAACCACCATATAGAACATTGTTTGTGTCGGAAAATGTCTCTGAGTTCCAAACAACCAACTCAGAAATGGAACATAGTTCACTTTTAAGTTGGGGGCTGCCTACAGGATTAATGTGTTGTTCCTTAAATATTAATCCACTCCTCAGAGGGTTTGTACTTTTCCAGTGCTGGTAAAGGATTCTACCATAGTCAGCCATGCTCTAGGCTGGTTCTGATGAAAAAAACAGGGTAGGATTAGTACTACAGTCTGTTTCTATGGAACAAAGTAAAACTAACCAGCATGTGTCGGGGAATAAGTCGTATAACCTTGACATCATTGGTATTTTGTGCTAAGCAAGTGAGAGAATGGATGAATAATGAATCATTGACCTCTCACTCTTTTTCTTCCTTAAGAAATTTCCTAACTAAAACTGCTACTGATAGATAAAGCTAGAGATATGTAGAGAAATATACATATATGTTTTAGTATTTGTTATGAATAGTGTGATGATTTATGTACGACGAAGCAAGATCTTTGTAAATCCTAAAGCATCAGTGTAAAAGGTAGTGCTTTCCAGATTCTGGTCATTTCATAGAAGAAAGTTTTATAACATTAAAGTATTTTTGTAATAATGACTAACCGAAAGATTTATTGGGCTTATGCAATTTAATATGGCGATCACAAAGTACCTTTTGCAGACATTATTATTTCATTTTATCTGTAGACTCAGAGATTGTTGGAGATGAAGACAGTACGATATAATGGAAAGACTGGGGGACCTGGGTTTGAATCAGCAGACTTGAGTTTGAATATTGAGTTAGCCTTTTACTACTAATTGTGTTACCTTGGACAAGTCACTTCACCATGGACCTCAGCTTCCTCATCTGATAGACTTAATCTCTAGATCCTCGGAAGGGATCAACACCTCGTCAAATGTCTTCATTGAACAGATGAAGAAATTGAGGTCTGGACCCAAGTCTTTTGTCTCATTGTTCACCACTCTTTCCACTATACTTCCCTCCCTTAGGGTACTAGTTTGACATAGAGAAATGCATGTCATTTCAATCTCATTTTACCACATGAAACACAGGTGTCATGTGAATCCATGATGCCTAAATTCTTGATTTCTAGCCAAGTTTTCTTTTCAACTGAATTCAGTAAATATTTAGCAGATGCCTACTATGTTTAAGACAATTTCTCATTATATAATATAGCATGTATACATTATAAATAGCAGAAAGCCTCAGAAATACTAAGAAATCAGAAACAATTTTTCAAGCACCTGATTAAGTATTGATGGTCTCTATTCTCCAGCCCCCTCTCTGATAGGGTTTTGGAAGGATCATGTGAGTCTTTCCCAGCAAGACTATAAATTCCCTGAAGGTACAAAAAACGTCTTAATTGTCTTCATATCTCTCTTAGCATCTAGCATAGTGTTTTACCCAAAGTGGACACCACAAATTGAATGAATAAATTATGACTCAGTGAATTCTAGGTTTTCTCTCTATTTTCTGTCACACAAGTTTCACCTCCCCTTTCTCCCCCCCCCCGCCCCCAGCAGTCAGACTGAGTCCATTGATTCTTTTTTATTTCGACCTTTTCTTCTTATTCATCAGAAAATGGCAAGTTGGGATTGCTGAAGGCTTCATTGACTATGGAAAGCATAATTCATTAGGATTATTACTCTCAACAGGTTACTAGAAAATATCCAATTAAGAGGAATATCAGTTAACCTTAGGAAATTTAAAATTAGGAGAGTTTTCAGAGGTCATCTAGTCAATAGATTCTTAACCTGGTATCTGTGGACTTGGATTTTTTTTAGCATATTTTATAACTATTTGAATATAATTTTATGTGTCTTATTGTATGCATTTAAAAACATAATTCTATGAAAACATCCATAGATTTTGCCAGACTTCTGAAGGGGTCACACGTGCATGTGCACGCACACACACATATACACATACACACACACAAGTTGAGAATCCCTGATTGGTCCATTTCATTCATTTTACAGATTAGGAAACTGAGTCCCAGAGAGGGGAGTGACTTGATAAAGATGACAAGCATTAAGTAGGAGAAGCAGGATTTAAACTTGAGTCGTCTGACACTAACACCAGTATCCTTTCAATCAGTTAAATAATCGACAGGTATTTATTAAAAACCTATATGCCAGCATGTACTGGACTAGATGCTGGATATATAAATACAGGAGTGAAGTAGTCTTTGTCCTCAAGGCTATTATATTCTACTTTGCCTCTGCCCCTCTGCCAACATTCTCTGATGCAAATCAAGTTTTCTTCAATTTTTTTTCTAGTGTCTAAAAATGTATCTAACCTCAGTCAAGTCCATTTTTCCAAACAGTGACTCTATTCACTAACCAAAGGAACCAACCCAGCCAACTGCTGGTGTCCCTCATTGCTTTTCATGAACTGGAAAATGTCCATCAGAGGAAAGACACAGTTGTCAAGCCAAAAGCACACATAGGCTTGTAATTTTGTGAGTTGAAAATGCATGTTTCAGTTTTGTTTCGTTTATATATTTGTTTGTTTGTTTGTTTCTAGGCCCTTCATGAGGTTAAACTGCCATGTAAGTGCATTATATAATTCCAACCCATCCATGGGTATTCGTGATGTTTGGGTTTGTTCATTGACATATCCTAAGAGGAAAAATCCCAACTCTTGTTCTCTTTTATTCTTTTTAACACAAAATTCACCTCTTTGGATTAGGCTTTGCCTCAAATTTTCCATTTTAACTTGAACAACTATACCTGGAGCTGGTAACCAGTTTTACATTACAATTTCCAAGCTGTCTGTGCTACCTAAATGGTATTCTTGATTTGCATGAAAATTAAGCTTATTAATGAAGAGTTAAATTAGTGAAAAAAGGAACTGTGGTGAGACAACTGTGACGTGGGTGATGTAGGTTAATAATCACATGTTGCATAAGATATGGGACCGCGTGGGTTTGGAAACAGTGGCTATAAATGGTGGGCAGCCTTGTGCTAAACTCCCCACTAATGAAATAATGTTTGTGGCTCTTCAGGAGATTAAAAAAAAAAAGACTATTATTACCATGAGTGCTGGAGTGTAGTTCTTTACTTTCTTGGGGCTTTGTATTGAAATGCAGAACTAATAATTGTATTTGCATTTGTAAAAGAAAGATTCTGGTAAGTCACAAACCCCTTTTTAAAAGGCTAGGCTGGGGGTCTTGTAGAAAGCCGGCTGTCTTGAAACAACAGTTCATTAGAGAGACAGAGTCTTTCTAGTGTGTGTCAGGTTTGCATTGATAATAAGGCATGTTGGAATCTTGGCACCCAATGATTGATAGGTTAAATTGTTGACAGAAAATGGTTTCTTAAGGAATGGGTGCATTTTGCGAGAGAAGGTCTATAAATTCCTGTTGAGATTTTGTTTGAATTTCACCCACTGCTTGGAAGGCCAACTGGGTGGATTTTGAAAAGCTTTGCCTCAAAGAGCTTAAAAATTGCATCATTGGTTTGTTTCCCTGAAACAGAAATGAAACAGGCAAAAATTGATGTACAAACAAAGGCCTCAAAGAATTGGAGGGACCCTAAAGAGCCCAGACAAGTGCTAGACCCTAGAGGAAGCCATGTGGGTGATTTGATGGTGTAATCTCAGAAGCCTCTTTGAAAGACAAACCAAACAAAGTAGAAAAAAAATGCCCCTGTTGATGGCTGAACAAAATTGTGGAACTGGCGAGGTGTGGCTTCGCTCCTTTACTCTCCTTCCTTGCCTATGCTTTTCTTTTCCTTTCATGAATCTTTCCCTCTCCAAACTTCTTGCTTTTAGCATGCTCCCTTCCCGCAGAAGGACAAAGTACAAGTACAATGAATGTGGCTTCATGTTCCAATGTAGCCTTTTCTCTCTTATTCCATTGAGAGCATGGAGACACAGACATACCTATAGACATTCCATGGTAGAGAAATAGCAATAAATGCGATGCACTTGAAAGCATAGACATGGAATACCCAGCTCCAGGACTCAAAATATCCTCAGCTAAAAATTGACTCCTAGCCTCTCTGATAGAATAATGATTAACATTCTATAGACTCCAAAGTTTACAAAATTCTTTCCCTCACATACTCTGAGGTGCATAATGCAAGTATTGTTACCCCATTTTAAAAAATGAGAAAACTGAGTCTCACAGAGGTAAAATCATGTTTCCATGATCACATAGCTAGTAAATAGCTGACTTCTCTAAGATTCCAGTCCATGTCCCTTAACTGAGTCCAGTGCTCTTTCTACTAACCCATCCTGCCTCTTTCTCTTACAGCACACTTTGTTGGTACTTCTACGTACTTATCCTGCTATATTTCTGTATAACGTCTTATCTCCCTCTCCTAGATGATACGCTCCTTGAAGACAGAGAGCACTTGATTTATATTTATATATCATTCTCCCCCAACATAAATACTACCCAACCTAGCATAGGGTCTTGTACATAAAAGACGCTCAACCCATTTATGGAATAGTATGTTGACCTGGGTCTCACTTTGTGCTGCCCCTACCAGACAGTCCCTTCTGAAGTTCTAGCATTTGGCTTTCTGAATATTGGGCCTAGCTTCTATGTAACACCCAACCCTAGTCCTCTAGAGCCAGATCAGGAAAGCATTATGGTATTTGGGACAACTTCTGGAGTTTTGGTAAATGTCTAGCTTTCCACCCTGTCTGGCAAGCTGTCTTAACCCCATGTAGAAGATAAGAAAAATAAAAGTTTCTTTCTAAAATCACTTTATTCTTTATCAAATATTAGAGGTGTGTTTATGTTTTCATTTTTAAAATTTTCATGATGTAGATTATAAAAAATAGAATGGAGGCTATATCATGGCAGTCTCTACCAAGGGAGGGGAATGTATTTCTCAAGGTCTCTGGACTAGATTGTGAGTGCAAATATTTGGAGGGGCTGTTAGGCTATTCCCTGATATTAAACAGCGATCCTTCCAGGCTCACTCCCAAGGTGCCGAAAATCAATGATGACGATGAAACATTTTGTTCGATGTTATTTTAGAAAATCCCTAATCAAAACAAGCATAAGTGGCAATGTGTGCTCAGTGGTAGATTTTTGTGTGTTCCTTGGAAAAATGATATTCCCTGGAGAGAGAGGAAAGGATTAGAAATGATAACCACTCTCTAAATACATCAGCCTGGTTCATTCAGAGAGAGAGAGAAAGAGAGAGAGAGAGAGAGAGAGAGAGAGAGAGAGAGAGAGAGAGAGAGTGTGTTTATCAGCTTTACAGCAAAAGCTTCATTTGATTTGTGCAGGGAGGTGGATAATAAGGGGAGGCCAGTGAGCTGATTTTTATAGAGTCCGTTTGTAGCTTAAACAAAGATCCCGGATTTTGAGGATAAAGGCTGCCTGGAATACAGCTGGATTAGGCGGCTTTATTTTTCAAAGATTTGTTAATTCCCTCCTCCCTGCTCCTCCTCCTCCCCCACTGATGGGAGGAGGGGCCAGGGATTGTCATTCACAATGAAAATGGTGAGTTTTAAAATAGAACTTCTCACCGAACTAAGTGAAACTCAGCTCTGTCACTTTGGCCGACCCTTTATAAGCACGAATGTGCCATATTTTCAAGAGTGGAGAGCAGCTATGATGAACAGAGGCTGAGCTTAGGAGCTTTTAATATTGGGAAGGATCATTTGCAGCAAACTAGAAAACCTGGCTTGGTGTTGTTGATGGAGAAGATGTCGTTCTCTTTATTGTCTTAAACAACTCACATTGAAATAACACTTTCAGGTTTACCCATTTCTTTCCTCATACCAACCTTATGGCACGTAAACAGCTATCACCACTGCACACATCAGGACAGTGAATTGAGAAGAGAAGGGGCCTGCCCAGAGTTAGGGTGACTAGAGCCAGGCCCTGAACTCAGGTCTTCTTACTGTACTTCCCAGGATGCTATTACCATCTCTCTTAGAACAATATAACTAGAGGGTGCTGTATTTTGTTGAGAAGTTAAATGACTTCTGTTTTTTTTTTCTCATAGCTCATTCTCCATTTCTTTAGATTAAATGTTAAAATTTATGGACCACATCTTCCTTCTCTCCTCTATTTCCTTCCTTCCTTCCTTCCTTCCTTCCTTCCTTCCTTCCTTCCTTCCTTCCTTCCTTCCTTGTTTCCTTTTGTCCTTTCCTTCCTTTTTTCTTCCTTCATTCCCCCTTTCCTTCCTTTCTTCCTTTTTTCTTCCTTCAACCTTCCCTTCCTTCCTCCTTTCCTCCCTCCTTTTATTTCTCTTCTCCCTCCATCTCTCTCCTTCATCCCTCCCTTCATTCCCCTCCACCTCCCTTCATTCTTATTTAGTTAAAAGTAACAAACATTTAATAAGTGCATGCTCTATACAAGTTACTGTGAAAGGCTAGTCATATAAAAACACAGGTGCTTACAATCTACTGAGGAGATATGAAATGCATATAGGAGTGGTGATGTATGTAGGGTGTCACGGGGACAAAGGCGAGAGCCAGAGGAAGTGCACTAGGGATATCTGAGAAGACAGAGAGAGCACAAACAGGTGGGAAGGAGAAAAACTGGGAGCCAATGCTCGGACCTTAGAGACAGTCTAGCTAAGTTTATTTTTCAAATGAGAACACGGAGGCTGAGAGAAAACAACTTGGATCTCTTAGGACAAATTACTGGCTCTTAACAACTTCAGACTATGGAAGAGTAGAATACAAGCCTCTGAAGCAGAAGACAATGCAAATGTCAAAAATGACATATCTAACATAATACTAGAAAGTTGGAATGAGAATTAGGAGTCATGGGACTGTAAAAACTAAGGAAGTCACTTCCTTCTTTGAGTCTCAGTTTCTTCATCTATACAATGGGTATGCTAATTTTTGATGTATGTACCTCCTAGAGTTGTTGGGAGCCTTAAGTAATATAATGTATTCATACATTTGTAAATAGCATAGTATTAAATTAATGCTGCCTGTTTCATTCTCTGTCGTCATTTTAAAATCATTTGCACCTTCAGAGAACAAGAGAGTTAAACAGATGATCTCCCAGCCTTAAAATGATGATTATGTGTGCTTCCATTTCAATAAAGAAAGAATATTTCCATACCCAAAGCTAAATCACTTTTCTCAGAACCTATGTGTGGTATGGTGATATGGCATGAAGAATAAGACAGTGGATAAAAATTAGCCACAATGAAAGGAAAGAAAGCAATCATTAGTTATTGATAAGATGGAACAAATATTTTAGAAATAGTTGTAAAGTCACTTTAAAAACATTTTTCTTGAATTGGGGAATATTGGGAAACAGAGGGAAAGAAAGATAGTCCCAGTAGAGGCAAACATTCAAGAAGAAACATCTGGCTGAGCATCATGAGGAAAAGTTTTGAAACATCACCACTCTCTTTTCTTACTCTGTCCCCCACTTTCCAAAGTTTTTAGTGTAAAATCATCCTCATCAAGACCAGCCCTTCTACAGGCACCCTTGATCCCATCTGCTCCAATCTTCTCTCCAAGATTGTTCCCATAATCATCCCCTCTTTATCTCTAATCTTCAATATCTTGTTATCTGCTGGTTCCTTCCCTGCTGCCTACAAACACTACTATGTATTTCCCACCCTTAAAAAATCTTCACTAGACATTACCATCCCTTCTAACACTCTAAGGACTAGGCACATCAATTGACACCAAAAAATCACTTGGTCTTTCAAAATATTCTTAAATTCTGATCCTTCCAGATGGAAAAAATCTTTGTCCTTCTGGTTCTTAAATTCTGGTCATTCTTCCATTTCTGAGGCATTTTCCTAGTCCTGCAATCAAAATATAATCTCTGCCCTCATGGGTGTATAATAAAAATAAGATGGATGCAGATAAATGCAAACAAAAGCATGATACATGCAGAAATACAGAGTACCACAAGATCAGGTGAGGGAGAAGGAGGTCGCTTTGAGCTGGAAGGAATTAATGAAGCCATCATGGAGGAGGTGGCATTTAAGCTAAGTATATAAAAATAGACAAAAAGCTGACAGGTAGAGATTGGCAAGGATATGCTGGAGGTAAGGCACAGAGGCAAGACCAAGGATTTATTCATTTAATTTCTCTTTTAGAAAATAAGGTATTACCAATTGCTTTGGCAATTTTCAATGGAACTGTGATCTCATTCAAGCGATTATTCCATGCAAAGGGGAAGATTGATTATTCATCCTATATAATTAATTTTTGTGGAGCCTTTCCTTTATTTCTTTGACCATTTGTTGGGATCAGTGTATTGCTCGGGCAGTTTATCTGTTATACCTACCTGAGTACTATACCCAGCACATCATCCATCAGCAATGTCTAACATACATGTACTAATTGGCTGTCTTATGGGTTGTTCATCCAATTGCGTATAATGATCTAGAAAATAAGCATTATTCATCTACTTGTCTTTAAAATACTTTTCATTGTTTTTAAGGCCAGGTGGCACAGTAGTTTCCTTATCTATAAAATGAGGGTAATAATAGCACCTCCCTTCCAGATTTATTGTGAGGATAAAATGAGGTAAAGTATTTTAATTTAATTTATTAATTAACTTAATTAAAGCATTATATAAATATATAAATGCTAGCTATTATTATTTCAACCCCTTCTATAGTATTTTGTAGAAGTGTTTATAGTCTAAAATGTTATTAGCTTTTTTTGGACATGATCATCTGAGTGGCAAAGAAATCAATTTTGTGCTGGCTAAGGCAGTTTTTATACTTACACATCGTAGTAATTGTAGTAGTAATTACAAGAGTAAACTTCCATGGGAAACAGCAATAGTGTCAATGATTTTCCTTTTCCCATTGCTCTTTTTGTGTTAATACCTAATTTGTATAGGCGTCTAGGTGTTGCAGCGGATAGAGCATCCACCTTGGAGTCAGGAAGAACTGAGTTCAAATCTCGTCTCAGACACTTACTAGCTGGGTGACCCTCGGCGAGTCACTTAACCCCGTTTACCTCAGTTTTCTTCTCATCTGTAAATTGAGCTGGAGGAGGAAATGGCAAACTCCTCCAGTATCTTTGCCAAAAAAGCCCAAATGAGGTCATGAAGAGTTAGGTATGATTGAAATGACTGAACGACTACAACGATACCTCATTTGTACAGATTTCTTTGAAGCGGTGGTTATTTTCTGAAGTATATTCTCGTCTTTCTCCTAGTATGCTATTGTTTTGGGTCATTGCTTTATGCTATGATTGCACTTAAATAGTTAATATAGAAAAAATCCCCATATTGGTAACTAGCTGTTTCATCCCTAGTAAGATATAGCCAATTTTATTTTTAAAACAATACTTATTTAGTGCTTACGTGGTCCAATTATACACATACACACATACATATGTATGTATATATACATACATATAGAGTGTGTGCATGTGTGTATATACATCTATACAAATATATATGTATATATATATATATATATATACACATATATGTATATGTATATATGTAAACTTTCAGTGCTCTGGATTTCCCAGGAATCAACCTAGTATTTTTTAAAGCTTTTAAAAGTGAGATTCCTCTTTTTACAATGTGTTAAAATGGGCTCAGGGCTCTTTCATCATCAGAAGTGCATGTGTAACTACGGATATCTGCTTAACCACATAGCTATACACATTCACATGCCTGAATATTTGTATCGGCTTTATTCCAAACAGATTCCAGCAGACCATCTAAATAGTTATCTGGCAGTCTTTCTGAAATGATCCTGTTCATTTGTAAGCAGCCCCTATTCTAGGGCTGTTTAAAAAAAAAGACTGTATCTTAAGCTTCTTAATCTGTTTTATCACTAAGGTATTTTGAACAGCACTATCCTGTCAACAGTTATGACCAAGGAGAAATTTCTAGCTATAAAATAATTGACTGACTGGTGAATTTCAGACCCTCTCTAGAACACAGCAGAAATTTCCATGCAATGGAGACAATTTCAGGGGGGCTGGTCAAATTCTTTAATATATCTTCATTTTCCCTTTCTTCCTTTCCCTAGAGAGTATGTTAGAACTGTCATTATCTCTGAGTGTATGTGTTATAAGGCCTCTCTTTTATACTCTTAGAAAGGAATTCCATTGAGTAAGTATCCTTAAAATAATTATCTAAGAAAGCTTTTTCTCCTTGCCATAGCTGGCTAAATAGCCAAAGTCCATTTTGAAATTTTATCTTCTTGTTTTGGAGACAAAATGATGTACAAAATAAACAAATCTTGGACCTGTTCTTTTGTTGCCACTGGTTTGCTGTATTATTTAACCTCCTCGTGTGACATTTTCTCTGTTGCTAAAATAAAAATCACAATACCTGCTTCTTGCTTAAGTGGCAATAGCATTGTAAAAATGCAATGGATAGTGTCTACAAGTGCTGGGTGACCCCCTTGGGGGAGATTCTCTATTGATTCCTTAATGATTCATTTATTTCACAGGTATTGAGTCTCGGTGAAATGCTATATTCCATAGAGGACACAATCTCTGCCTATCTTAATTTAAGATTGCTAATAAATATGATGGAAATCCATTGAAAAGTGCTTTCATGGCTCAGAAAATATAAATGTTAAATTGATTCTCAGTTAATAAGGGAATTGTACACACAATTAACTCTTGCTAAGGCAGAAAGAGGGGCGTAGCCCCAAGCTCACGAAACTTTTAAATGGGGCCATTCATGAGTGGCGATGAAGGAGGCGTTGAATTGGTATAATTTGACTACGTAAAACCTACTGCAGATTGGTCCAATCCAATTGCTTTTATTTTTTGTAACTTGATGGGGAAGTTTTAGTTTGTTGATACAGAACTCCGTTTAGACCTCACATTATATGGTACTTTAGGGTTAATAAATTTCTTTATTTCATATAACTTAGAAGTTTTCTATGACCTAACAGAAAGCTAAGGAGAGAATTTTTTTAATTTGTTCAGTCATTTTCAGTTGTGTCTGACTCTTTATGACCCCATTTGGGATTTTCTTGGCAAAGATACTAGAGTGGTTTGCCGTTTCCTTCTCCAGCTCACTTTATAGTGAGGAAACTGAGGCAAGCAGAGTTAAGTGACTTCAAGCTAGGCACTCTATCCACTATTCTACCTAGCTGGCCCTCTAGGGGAAGTTTAGATTCATTCTTTTCTTCAACATATTCTCTAGGGAAATGTTTCAGTTTGGTTCAGAATAGTTTGGTATTCTGATTTTGTTCTTGTCCTATTCGTTTATTTCATTAACCATATTAAAATCTTAGTTAACTGCAACTTAATTATAGAATTCTCAATTGAGATGTTGTTGTTGGAAGTGGTGGTGGTGGTGGTGGTATTGGTGTGTGTGTGTGTTGGGGATGAGGGAGTGGGGAACAAAACTTTAGGACATGTTCTCTCTAGCTTCAGTACAGATCCAGCCCAATCTCCTACCCTTTATGTATTTATAAGATGTGACCCCAAAATTTGAAGGCTGGTTTTCTAACAAACATATCACAGCCCTTGTATTTAGATGAATGTCATCACTTGTGCAGTGTATACACATATTCTAATGTTCTGATTTTGAGCGCACCATGCTTGGCACTCCTCAGCGGTTGGTGGACCTTCCCATTTCTTTGGGGGTATGTTTGATTAGAGTTATTCCTAGGGCCAACTCTAGTAAATAAAATAGGTGTTTACCCTATGTTGTACTATTAATGGTAAAAATAAGATAGGGTTACAAATGACTTTTTCAGTATGAATCTGGTTTCATGTGCGGGTGTTCCCCCCACTGATGGTGTTTGAAATTCTTCCATATTTTAGGAAATACCCATTATGACTTGCTTCCTCTTTTAAATTCACTACCTGATAGCAAGTATACTGTGACACCCCTATATGAATTTAGCAAGGTTGTCAGATGAGAGAAAGTCTGTTTCTAGGTTGTACTCAATCCCCTTCCAGATGAGTAACAGAGAGCTTCTCTTCTCATTTTCTGTAACTCTTGTTCATGTTCTCCTCCATACAGGATCTCCCCAATCAATGGGAAACCTCTCTCTGATTCCCTCAAAGTCACAATACCAGTGGCACACATGGGTTGCCTACTGGCTATACCTCATTTTCACTACTGGTCAACCTATATTTTTCCTCAGCTATATATTTCATAATGATATCCTTTATTCCAATTTTCCTCAATATGTTTTTGAATAATCATAGTCTCATGGAATAAGTGTGTAATCTCAAGAGAAGACTACTTTGAATGTTTAAGTTCTAGGTCTTTTGTTTAAAACAAACAAAAACCAATCCAATTACCTTAAGGTGATAACTTGCATGGTGTTATACAATGGTCATTGAATGATGAGTTTGTGATACATGCTAAATCCTTAGCCACTGAACAAGGATTTGATTACGTTCACTGGACTATAAATAATGAATCAAGAAAACAGACTTTTAAAAGAAGCTTTTCATCAATTTGGTCCAAAACAAAGGGCTTCAGGAAACCTAAACATTCATTTGGTCTGAACTGCCATTTCCTTATTATTACAAATTCAATATATGTGTGGTAGAATCCAGATTTCATGTTTGATCAAGTTCCCTATTGGAAGCACCAGAAGTATGCCCCAAAGCTCTTTAATAAAATCTGTAGCCTGATCAGACACTT
>CM053623.1:394983406-394999413 GCA_028646595.1 Phalanger gymnotis
GAAAGTGAAGGAAAGGGAAGAGAAGGGAAGGGAAGGAAAGGAAAATTGGATGAGATCATGTCTATAGTACCTTCTAGCTCTAAATCTATAATGACAACACTTTTTGGGAGTGAGATTGAGGGCAGAGTATACTATTTTTGATCAATGATGCCAAGTTGACCTCTCCATTAACGTGGCTAGTTAAGAATAATTCATAGTAAGCATGTAGTGATATTCAATTAAAGCTCCTATTGCCTCTTCATGGAGAGAACTTTGGATTCCCATGGCTATGCAGGACAAAAACAAGCTTGGGCAGATGTTACCAACATAGAAGGGCTTTAGGTTCATTAGAGATGTGGTAGCTAAAATAGCTGACTGAATAACCAACTACTAGGTGGTACAATGATTAGAGCACTGGGTCTGGAATCAGCAAGACCTGAGTTCAAATCCAGCCTCAGACACTTACTAGCTATGTGACTATGGGCGAGTCACTTAACCCTGTTTGACTCAGTTTCCTCATCTGTAAAATGAACTAGAGAAGGAAATGGCAAACCACTCCTTTATCTTTGCCAAGAAAACCCCAAATGGGGTCACAAAGAGCCTTGCATGGCTGAAATAACTCAGAAACAAAAACTGTCACAATCTTTAGATGCATTAAGAGAAACACAGCCTCTAGTATGGATGGGTTGGATCCGCTCCATTGGAGGAAACTTCCAAACTATCCATTTAAGTGTTTGGACATCCCATCTCCTGCTATACATGTCCTGATCTAGTCAGACAATGTCTGGTATATTACATTCATTTTAGAATGACGTTTTAAGAAGGACATTGATAAGAGGAAGGCGACCAGGGCAGTGAAGAACCTTCAGATAATGACCTATAAGGATCGGTTGAAGGAACCAGATAAGCAAAGACTTAGGAGGGGGTAAGATAGTTGTTTTCAAGTACCTAAAGGGTTCTGATGACTGGAAGTGAGTGTAAATGGTAGTTGTCGTTTTGCCCAGAAACCCTGAGGGTCTTCCCCTCCCAGATTGACTTTTTTTGACTAGGCAAAAGAACATATTCTTTGCCTCATTTATTACCTAGCCTTAATCACTGGATGTGAATTGCCTCAGTCAAACTGGGACCTGGAAAAGACCTTAGCTTAAAAAGGCCAAGGTCTTCTACTGCCCCCAAGGCCTTCTGCAGTCATCCTGATCTATATCTTGCCACTGGACTCAGATGGTTCTGGAGGAGAGAGTGACTTTGCACAGCCCTGCCTCACTTAAATTCAATTCATTTGCAAGTCATGGCATCACTTCCCTGATGTCATTTGTCCTCTTTGAGAACGAAGGACAAAAACAGTGAACGAAAAGCTATCGAGTGGAAGAGAAATTCAGCTCAATTTTCTTGATCCTAGAGGCAAGACCTAGGAGCATTGAATGGAAGTTAAAATGAGCCATCTTTTAGCTGAATTAAAAGAAGAACTTGCAAACTCTTAGAACCTATTCAGAAATTAAGTGGGATTCCTCAGGAGCTAATGGGCTCTCACTTACTGGAGCTCCTCATGGGGATGCTAGATGACCACTTCTAAGGGACGTTTGTAGGTATTTCTGGACTGGACTCATGATTTCACCAGCATCGAGAGTTTCTGGTAAGGAATTTGTTTTACTAAAGCAGATTGTCACTGTCTTTGCAGTTTACAGACTTAGATAATTTTTTTGACATTAAGAAATTAAGTTGTTTGCCCACAGTAATAGTTAGTATGTGTCAGAACCAAGATCTGACCCCAAGACTCCCTGGTTCCCAGGTCAGCTTTCTGTACAGTACATTACAGGGCCTCTCATAAAGAAGGTTCTAGAAGGAATTCTTTTAGAACTACTACATGCCAAGCAAACATGCTAAGTATTTTTTTTTAATTTTGGAGGCAGTTGGGGTTAAGCGATTTGCCCAGAGTCACATAGCTAATAAGTGTCTGAGGTGGGATTTGAACTCATGGCCCCGATTCTAGGATAAGTACTCCATCCACTGCACCACCTAACTTCCTTAAAAGGAACTCTTGGTCAGGTAGAGGTCCTTCCTAACTCTCAGATTCCATGATTTTGTGATAGTCATGATCTGAATACAGCACTGGTGAGTCAGGAGAAGTGATATCTGGCCATCTCCTGACATTATTCATCAGAAAAAGCAATGATCAAAAAGAAGCGAGGAGACTCTTAGGTACTTCCTAACGAGTCACCCTTGAAGGATTATTTGAAGACAGAGTAAAGTCCAGTAAATACCAGGCCAAGTGATCAAATACAGGCAAGAGTGTAGGAACTGGTATCAGATTATCTGGTTAGGGTCAGAAATGGGGAGATGCAGAATGTGGCGATGGGGGACACATGAGGGAGAGACACAATGCAAGCCAATCGAGGTGAGGAACACAGCAGATCAGTTAGAATTGCTTCTCCATGGTGCCAGAGAGGAGAGGCTTGTACCTGGAGATTAGACTCATGGGCCAGAATGGCTGGGCAGGGAAGGTGCGTAGCAGAGCAGAGTTCTCTGGAGGCTTTACATATATGGCTGCACATGATGATGTTCCTTCTTTGTGCCTGACCCTGCCTCATAGTTTAAACCTTGTTCGCCAAAATTCCTCGCTTCCTTGCAGAGTTCTGACATCTCTGGAATTTCCTGCTCCAGAGGTTTTTATTTTTTGTTTTTAATGGATACAAAGTGATCTGTGTAGGGGGATTGGGGGTAGAAAAAAAGTGTGGATATGGACCAGAGAGGCGGCTCTAGTGTAGTAGAAAAAACACCCAGCTTAGAATCAGAAGATCCAAGTTCCAGTTTTGGCTTTGACATTTAGCAGTTGTATGACTTTTGGCAAGTCACGTAGCCCCATAGAACTCAGCTTCCTCATTTGCAAAATTAGTATCAATCCGTCAAAAAGCCTTTTTTATCAAAAATCTATTATGTACCAGACATGGTGCTAAGCTCTGGAGACAGAAAGGCAAAATAAAACGTCCCCTGTCGTTAAGGAGCTGACTTTCTGTTGGGAGAGGTAATGTGCTTACTGGCTAACACTTATAGAGGGCTTTAAAGTTTGCCCAATATTTGACAATATTATCTTATTTGATGCTCATAATACTTATTATCCCCATTTCACAGATAAGGAAAGTGACTTGCCCAGGGCCATACAGTCAGTAAGCATCTGAGACTGGATTTAACCTCGGGTCTGCCTCGCTCCAGGTCCAGTGCTCTCTCCACTAGAACAGCAGGTTGCATAGACAATAAAATCCATAAGAGCTCCCTCAGAGGGCTTTTTGTGAGACTTAGATGAAATAACACACGAAAAACACTTTGTAAACCTTAAAGCCCTATGCAGAGTGAGGTGTCATCATATAAATAAACTGCTATGATTGTTATCATTAGTATTATTATTAACCATGGCTTAGTGGAAAGATGGCTTTGAAGCCAGAAAGAGTGGGATTCACATTCTGCCGTTGACACGTATGATCTGTGTGACACTGGGCAAGTTACCTAAACTCTCTCTGGTGTAAGTCAAGGGTGTCAAACTGAAATAGAAACAGGCCACTGAACTGTGGGCCACATGTGGACTTAGAGAGCCAGACAGGTTATTAAACATTTACCAATGCACCCTTGGGTATAGGCCCACTAGCAGTATTGCTACTTTGAAGGCCTGAATCTGACCTAGACTGGCTCTGTAGGATAAAATACAAATTCCTTCGTTTGGTGTCTAATGGCCTTCAAAATCTGGCTTCAGTTTATCTTTAAAGAATTTTCTTCTCCTCCTCCTCCTTTTCCTCTTTCTTCTCTTTCTCCTCTTCTTCCTCTTCCTCTTCTCCCTCTTTCTTCTTCTCTTCCTCTTTCTCCTTCTGCCCTTCTTCATCCTCTTCCTCCTTTTCCTCTTTCTTCTTCTTTTTTCTTCTTTCTCCTCCACTTCTTCACCCTCTTCCTCTTTCTTCTTCTCTCCTCCTCTTTCTCCTTCTCCCCTTCTTCACTCCCTTCCTCCTCTCCTTCTTATTCCTGCTCCTACTTCCTTTCTTTCTCCTTTTCCTCTTTCTCCTCCTCCTCCCCCCTCTCACTTCTCCATCTCAGTAGTCTGTTGAGATCCCTTTCAGCACCGAAAATCAGCACAAAAAATTCTGCAATTGCCAGGACGGCACAAGGGAATAAAGTATTCTTAGGACATGTTTGGCATCTCCACAGGGATCCACTCCATCTTATTCATTTAAAAAAAGTGTTTTTGGAACAAATCTATATTGAAAAACATAGAGATGATAGATGAAAGCCAGCAGAAGATTTGGAATGGGATGAGGTTGGTGTGGTGGGTAGCACATGGATAAAGAAGAGAAACTATTAGTCTGGGTGAATAGGGGAACTAATTGGGGGACAGGGACACTAAGCTGAAGTTCCAGAATTCCAAGGTGGTGGTGGTATCACTTATCTTGGAAAAGATCCAAGTGCCCTTTAGTAACCAAAGGAAAACTATGATTCCAAGATGAGCCTTATTTCTAAAAAAAAAAAAATATCATCTTATTCTTGGGGCTCAGAGTCCAGAGATGCATGCCGAATTTTGTCTGTACTGGAGCCTTGGTTGGATGCTCGTGTTGGTAGGAGGGACTTAGCAAAGTAGTAAAGGTCAGAGGGATACTCATTCCCTGTGGAATCGGCATAATGGAAATAAAATCATTATGACATACTTCATTGATCCTGTGAATATATTCTATCAAGCTAATGAGCTCCCTACGGTTCTTTGCAGCCACTTTAACAAAGGAAAATGGCTTCCTTGGGCCAACCATATTTTTGCTGAATTGCATTAGCCTTCCCTGGAGTTATAATCTACAACTACAACCAGGCAGATTTCAAGTTGCTGCACAAGATGGGGCTCATAGCACTGGATTATTATGTCGTGTGATCGAAGGATCAAAAAAAGAGGAATTCAAGAAAGTTGAAAAAACATCTAATGAAAAAGGCTGTTATTGTTGGAGAGACCTTTTTGGTCATTTGGTCAGCTTATTTCTCTTATGAAAGATTGACCTTTCAAAATACACCTACTTATCGAAGTTTCTGATTTCATGGGATATTTAACCTGACACCTGGAAATGTGCATGCAATTCTGTTGATAGTAAAGAATCTTTGTACCACATTGTTAGCAATTCAACAGGTATTGAGTAGGATCTGAGCTGTTGCACTTAAAGTAATAGCTTCACATTTGGTGTTAGAAAGCGCATCTCCATTGGACAGCTTTCCACATGATTCTTTGCAATCAGTAGTAATGCTTTGGAGTCAGAGAACCAGGGGTCACAACCTGCCTCTGATGCTGATAGACTATGTGACCTTGGACAAGTTACTTAACTTGCCTGCCCCTCAGGTAATTGTTTTGTAGTTGTGTCTGACTCTTTGTGGCCCCATTTTCAGTTTTCTTGGCAAATCTGCTATTTCCTTCTCCAGCTCATTTTACAGATGAGGAAACTGAGGCAAATGGGGTTAAGCGACTTGCCCAGGGTCACACAGCTAGTAAGCATCTGAGGCTGAATTTGAACTCAGGAAGATGAGTCTGGGCCTGATGCTCTATCCACCATGCCACCTAGCTACCCCCATTTAACTGATCTGTAAAATGAAAAGGTCAGACCCAGGGGTGGGGGAACTTGAGGCCTTGAGGCCACATGTTGCCCTCTAGGTCCTCAAGAGGGGCCCTTTGATGAAATTCAAACTTCACAGAACAAATACCCTTGATAAAAGGAGTTATTCTGTAAACCTTGGGCTCAGTCCAAAGGCCATACCTGAGGACCTAGAAGGCCACATGTGGCCTGGAGGCTGCAGGTCCCCTACCCTTGGACACTATCTTTGAGATTCTTTATTCCTCTTGGATTTGTGAGAGTAAAAACTCCCCATGAGACTGTTATGTATTAAAACTGCCATGGTTTTAAATAAATATTCAAATATCATCAGCATTGACTACTTACCCAACTTCTCGCAGAGTATGGGTTAGGAAATTAAAGGTACACTTTAAAGGTTCTCTTTCATTATCATTCTTAAAGCAGGCACTTCATTGTGTCTTCGGGCTGGGATTTTCCCTTCTGTGGTAACAAACCTCTGAAACAATAGTGGAAAACATAAGGGAAATGATTCAGTATCTAAAAGCTGTATTATCCACAACTTTTCGGAAGCACATCTAGTGTACAAAGGAAAATCAATATGTATTCTTTATTCAAAGTAACTTGATTTTCCATTTTCTACTATCAGAGGCTTTTTGTCAATAAATTCATCAGGCCTCCTCTTCCTCCTCCTTCCTGACTACAGTTTCCATGCTCAGAGTTAGTTTTTGTATTTTCTATAGATTGAGCTAACGTGGTGTAATGAAAAGAGTCCTGGGATGGCAGTCATGGGACCTACCTAAGTTCTAAGCCTCAGCTCTGTGCCTAACTTGCTGTGTGACTATGGGCAAGTCACACCCCTACTCTGGTCCTCAGTTTCTCATTTATAAAATGATTGGGTTTGGATTCAACATTTAAAGTCCATTCCAAGTCTAAGCCTCTATGATGTTCCAATTTGTTTATCCATATGAATTATACAATAACTACAAAAAATTAATAATTTCCTCCAGTGATAGAGATTTTTATTAATTGTCATTTCTAAAAGCTATTTCTGTAACTGATGCTAATTTTTTTAATGCTTCCTTACTTTTTATCACCACCCAATCACATACAGTATGAAATCTGCACATCATAGTTTGGCATTGAGAGGTCTCCAAAATATAACCACAGCAACTTCAGTAACTTTATCTCCCACTGATTCTCTAGGAAAACCCTTTACTTTTAGTCAGACTAGAAGAAAGTACTTCAAATGTAAGTCCTGGAGAAACTGACTCACATTTATCTTTGGAATCTCGGATCTTACCCCCCATCAATCGGTCAGTCAGTGAGCATTTATTAAGTGCCAGGCATTGTGCAAATTTCTGGGGATACAAACCTTAAGAGCAGTCTCATGAAGGAGACAATCTGTAAATAAATGCATACTACGTACAAGCTAGATACAGAGTATATAGAAGGCAGTTTCAGTAGAAAGGGACTAGCAAGAGAGAAGACTGGGAAAGGCTTCTTGAAGAAGTTGTGATTGCAGCTGAGTCTTAAAGGAAGTCAGTGTTTATACATAGTACTTGCTTAATGTTTGTTGACTTGGGTTTTTTTGTTTGTTTGTTTTTGGAGGTAATGGGGTTAAGTGACTTGCCCAGGATCACACAGCTAGCAAGTGTCTGAGGCCAGGTTGACTTGTTTTTTGTTGTTGTTATTTTTAAATTGAATTCATGTCTCACCTTTGCACTTTCACTCAGTGCTTTAAGTAACTTTCTTTCCCTTCTTACCTAGCCGAATTCTTTCCATTTTTAAGGCCATGACTCCAAATCTACTGTTTTTCCTGTGTCACCACCAATGACCCTAAATGCATTGCATATCTACTTCTCTTTAAGTATATGTTCACATTGATTTTGTCTCCCTAACTGGTTATTAAGTGCCTTTGATGGTAAGAGCACATTATAAACTTAATCACCCCTTAACATCTAATATCTAGTTATCTGTAAAAAGGAAATAATTTAAAATTTCTGGAAATTTTAAAATAATTTAAGAATTTTTAAAACTTTAATTATATTTTCCTCCTGAATTTTAACTGAATAAAAATGAATATTTAACATACAAAATACAACAGGAAAAGAAGATTATGTGTGAAACCCTAAATCTATGCTATGTATAGCTTGCATTTTTAAAAATATAATAATTTTTAAAATAAATTCAACATGTTACTTTCAAATCTGTCCTGTTCTCTCTGACATTTAAAAAATGCTTTAATACTTTCCTTCTTTCCTTCCTTTTCCCCTTCCTTCCTTCCTCTTTTTTCTTCTTTTTTTCTGTTCTTTTGCAACTCTGTCACTGACTATCTCCCTCAACTCCAACATTTCTTCATTTGAACACAAAACACCAATAGCAACAACAAAAGAGAAACAGAACCTTAGCAACCAGTAAGCAGAGTCAAACAAAACAAATCCACACATATGAAGATATCTGTCTCCTGTTGCATGTTTAGTCCATCACCTCACTCTCAGGAAATGAACCATGCTTCCTCATAGGTCCTCTATGGTCAGTCATTGCAGTGACCAGAGTTCAGAAATCTTTCAAAGTAGTTCATCTTTACAATGTTGTTATTGAATAAATTGTTCTCCTGGTTCTGCTCACTTAACTCTGCATCAGTTCATACAAGTCTTCATGCAAGTTCATATGAGTTTCTCTGCAATCATCTTTTTTGTCATTTCTTATGATGAAATAATATCCCATTCCATCCACATACCTAAATTTCTTCAGCTATTTCCCAATTATTGGGTATTCCCTTTATTTGCAGTTGTTTGCTACCAACAACAAAAAAGCTTTTATAAATATTTTTGTACGTTTCAGTCATTTCCCTTTTCCTTTGGTCTCCTCGGGGGTCTAAAAGCAGAGGTATCTCTGGGTCAAAGGCTTTGTGACTTTATGGGCATAGTTCCAAATTGCTAACCAAAATGGTGGCACCAATTCACCACTCTACTGACAGTATATCAATCTGCTTGATTTCCTGTAACCCCTCCAAAAACTGTCTTTTTCCTTTTTTGTCATCACTGCCGATCAGATGGTTGTTGGGGTATGTTTGGGTTGTTTTTTTGAAATTCTATAACTGTTAGCAATCTGTAGCAGTTTTTCTTATCTTTAACAACTTAGATTTCTTATTAGAGAACTACCTAGTCATAGCCAGTGATCATTTATTTATTATGAAATGACTATCAGTCTTATCTGTTTGAATCAGTTCCTTTTGTGTTTTGGATATTACAACTTAAGGTTTTCTTCATAGCTTCATCATTTCCAAATATTTTCAGTCTCCAGTTACTGACTTTCATAAAACAAGGCTTTTTGTGTAAACAGAGACTCTCCATTCTACTCTCCACATGTCTACTCTTTGACTCAATCTTAACAAAATTAGTAATACTAAAAATTGTCTATGAAAATACCAAAAAGTCCTTAAAAACTACTTTTTTCTAAGTTATTTTTCTTCTTTTGTGTGTGTGTGTGTATGTGTGTATGTCACATTGTTAATGGTAACCTGCTATTCTCTATCCTATTAGAGAAAAGAACAAGATAAAGTCAGAAATAAATACTTCCTAAATAATTTAGGTAATAAATATGAAAGAATTCCTTGACAGTGAGTATTGCCAAACACTGCAGTTATTCCTAAGGGAATTGTGTGAATTGTGTCCAAAAAGGTTAGACCTTTGTCAAGTCATCTCTGGACCTTGTTTTCATCATATGTAGGATGATGAGGTTGGAGATTAGATTTGTAAGGCTCTTTCCAGCTCTCCCTCTCTTTCATTCTCTCTCTTTCCCTTTCTTCCATGTATATACATATATATATATATATACACATACATACAGACATATATATACATATATGCATATATATACACACATACATATATGTGTATGTATGTATGCATATATATACATATATATACACGCATGTATATATATATGTATATGTGGAGAGAGAAAGAAAGAAAAACAGTTACCCGACAGAAACAGAGACAGAAAGGGCCCTTCTACTGATAAGATCTCTAGGGGTATCTTCCAGCAACCCCTTTGTTTCCCAATCTGAGGCACTGGTGATTGATTAAGCCGAGGTCTCCCTTGATGTGCTCCTCACCCTTTTGCTGGCTTTGCCTCTCTCCGTGTCTGCCACATACTAGGTTAACATTCTGGCTTACTAAATTTTATTAAGGTGAAAAGAGTAGTGGAACATCATTTAATAACAGTTTAAAATAATAGACTCATTTTTTTTAAGTTGGAAGGAGACTTAAAAGTCATCAACTTGAGTCCCTTCATTCCACACATAAGAAAACATGTTCAGAGGGCCGGATCATTTAGTCCGTCAACACCGGACTTAAGGTCTTTAGACTCTTCCATGATTCTTTGTTTTCCTCCATTTTCAGCAGCATAATCATTTTTCACATTCCTTTTGTAGTCTTTGTAGAGTTCTGAAGATCACACATCTCTCTATACTGGCTGGCCCACTTTAGTTACCTGACCTTTATTCTTCTAACTTCATTGGATGTAACCCTTGGCCAAAGCTTAACCAGTTCGGTAGCTTTAAAATGCCCTTGATTTTACTTACCCAGCTTGTCTTTGTTAATGGATAATCCTGGATAAAACTAGTCAGATTAGAGTACTATTGATGCCTATGATTCTAAGTTGTACCAGTGCTCATATGTGGGGTAGTTTTATTTAAATGTCACATGCCAGACATTGAAGCAACTCTCACTTTTTTTAAAGAGCTGATTGATTTCATCATTATAAATATAAAATATTGACAGTTTTTGTGAAGATGTGTCCGATTTATGGCTATCACTGTTAATGGCATTCATGGTGATGGAGAAAATGGGAGGACTATATTACCTACCCTCAGCAAATGAATGCTGTTTCCAGCTCACTTGACCATGTTGGCTGATGAGATTTTTGCTTGTCAAGACAGAAATTTCTCTAAAGAAGGAGAATAGGATCCTTTTTTGCTTCATTCAAAGAATCTAGAAAAAGCTGTGCTGAAAATTTTAATAACTAGTATTACAAAAACTTCATAAAACATTGTATTCTTGATTCTTTTAGGACTTCTGCCCTTTAACTCTTTGCCAAAGTAATTCGTAATTCCTTATTACACTTATTCAGGCAATCTGCTATTTATGATCAGATTCTATCCTGAGTTTGCGAGGTGAATGTCTGGAACTTGAAACTTATTTGCACATAGAAACCACACAATAAGTGGTAGTTAGGTAACTAGGACAGCTGACAAAAGCTAATTTTACTCATAATTTGGATGAAATGTACATTTGCAAAACATGGTGGGAAACATTTTTTTTGTTTAAACATTGCATTATATATTTAGACATCACTGGTGATCATATAGCTACAAGATACAGCATAAAAGATATTACTAAGAATTCAGATAACCAGGAAAAGAAGCAGGCAAGTCATGTAGCAAGGATGAAAGACAACAGATTAGTGCATGATAATGGAGGACCTTGAGATCATGCCATATGAGGATCATTTGAACACATTGAGTAAGCCTAGCTTGTTAAAGAGAAGAACTAAGGTGAACATGATGACTATACTCAAATATTTGCAGGGCTTTCATGTGGAAGAGCACTTAAATTTGTTCTGCTTGTCCATAGAGGACAAAACTAGGAATAATGGGCAGTGGTTAAAAAGACATGTTGCTGTTTGTCCTTCATTCTCAAAGAGGACCAATGACATCACAGGTGATTTAGTATGAATTGGATTTAAGTGAGGCAGAGCTGTGCAAAGTTACCAGCGTCACTCTCCTCTGGAGTCGTCAAAGTTCAGTGGCAAGACAAATGTCAAAACTACTGGCAAAGGCCTGGGATGAGGTGAATGACTTTAACCTTTCTAAATCAAAGTTGTAGAATTTATCTCCATGTAAGGAAAGACTTTCTAGTAATTAGAAAAGTAGAAATCGAAAAGTAGACTAAGTTACTCACATCACTAGTTAGTTCTCTGTCGCTGATGGGATTCAAAAGTTTCTGTGATATCTTGTCCATGATGTTGTAGAGAGAAAACCTGTTCAGGGCCATTTTAGACTACCTGACTTTTAAGGTCTCTTGATACTCTCAAGATTCCCTGACACTAAATGGTACACTGGTGCTCCTTAAAATACTAACAGAATAAGTGGGAGGCTTCTGGTATACTGAGAAAACATACATGGAAGAGCAATGAGAAAACAGGTTAAGAAGGCATAGAGGAATTGTGAAATTTATTGGTGATGGAATTTGTTGGGGAGGGAAGGATCACACCAGCAAAACAATAGACATCTGATCATATTGAATTATGTTACATATAAACACATAGAAGTTCTTTTTAGGCAGTCACAGAAAACAAAGTCAACTTATTATTGGTCTGCCCCTGAACCTTGACCTATTTATTATAATTAAGTGTTCAGTTGGAGCTATGGAATCCTAAAATTAGAAGGCACAAAAGCAGTCATCTAGTCCTACCCCCTATCTGATGGCCACATGCCTTCTGCTGCATTATCTAGATAGTTAGCCTCTTGAGCTATGTTTATTGGCTGGTTCTCCAGGTCACACTGAAATCTGGTTGGTATGGGGAGGAGGGAGAGGATGAGGAGACTCTGACACCATAAGGGTAGAGCCTTTTGCTGAGGGGCAGTGGCTTCATCCCCAGGAAAAATCTCTTTGTCTTACTCTCTTATATTCCCATCAGAGCCATAGTGTTGCCCTCCTCAGGGAGATCGATGGATAGGCAACGAATGAGGATAATCAAAGTGAGAGTTGGATTGAACTCCAGTAGCTAGTTGGCAGCCAGCATAAGAGATCAATGGGCACCAAAGTGGGCATCTATGGTGACCATGGAACCATATTTCCTGCAATTCTGATGCCAAAGAAAACAAAGGCGAGAGGAAGGGAATATTCATGTACTAGAACAGCTGGCCAAGAACTGGAAAGAAAGCCAAAACAGCAATGCCAGAAGAAGAGGAACTAGATGGAGGAATTAAGGAAATTCCTGGAGTCTTCCCAATTAGCCTTTTAGTACCTTAGAAACATAAAAAGGAAAAGAGAGAAGGGAGATGGGCAAAGAAAAGGAGTTCCATTGTGGCACCAAGAGAGTTGAATTCCAGATTAGAGCCAGGGCTGGGCTACCATTTGTATGAAAAGGACATTTGGAAAGTAGGCTTGTGTAAGTAGGATTTGTTTATAATGAGTAATCTTATTTTCCATGAAAAACTCATTTGCTATCACCAGAAAGGCAGACTCAAATGAACCAAGTGCCTGAATTAGGCAAAACCCTCTTCCCATTAGAAAGAAATGTTACTGGAACAACTCGAGGTCAACTCAAATCATCTTTAACACCATGAAAATTTCTCGTTTGAGACACGTGAGAAAATCTTTCTTCTTCTGTTTTATCCAAGTGTACATGGAGAATTCCATGCCTCCAAGCACCGAGTCATGTGGTCCTCTGTAAAAGGTCAGCATATAATGATACAACATCTTACATGATGACATTTTTCATGTTGTATTTTTCTTCCAAAGATTTCTGAAAGTCAATCACCCAGTTTTTTTAAGTATTTCTGAGCTGAGGCTGAACAGCTGCCTGTAGGAATTTGCCATCAAACTGTTCACCCATCCCTAACCTTTAAATGTTTGGGGAGAAAAAAAAAAGATCAGTGTAAAATAATTTAGTAACCCACAGAATTCATTTAGTTTAATTTATGCTAATCATGGTGTATTGGTGTACTGGCAGATAAAAATAAAGCTGGTGGAGAAGATTGCATGGAATAAACCACAACAATTAACCCTAGAAATTATCCCTATGAAAGTGAGTTCAGCCTGCTACTGAAAATAACAAGTCTAACCAATTCTCTTAACTAGTAATGATTAGAGGGCTGATTAAATTCTAGTATTTATTTTTTGTCCAATGTTTTAGGGACCATTCCCCCCAAATTTATTTGGCCATTTTGTATAATATTTTAATTAAAGGGTGGTTTTTGGGGGAGGTCAATGGGTTATAATTAAAAATTATAACCATGCATCATCTTGTGTTCAGATTTTACAAGTATGTATACTTACATGTGTGATAGAGAGATAACAATAGTGATATCTATCCCTGGCATTTGTAATAATAGCTTGTATTTCATGTTGCACTTTAATATTGTTTCCACAGCATTTTACATGTATTATACTATCCGAACATCTCAATTACAGCTTTTAGTAAACAGCCCAAGAGAAGTTGACAAAGCAGGAAAGAACTATTGCCTCAGTGTTGTGAAATGAATGTTAAATGCTCAGATACTGCTATAGTTGTGTCAGATAGGCAGTATCGTAGTCCCTAAAATTAGGAATAGTAAATTTGTTAATTGTATTTTAATTACTCATAAAAGGCATATGTTAAATCTTTTACTTTCTATCAATTAGTCAGTTAACAAACATTCATTAAGCGCCGACCATGGTCAATAAAAAGAATGAAACCGTCTTTACCTTCAATTATTTCTACTTACCTAGGAAGAAATTTATGAATTTGAATTTAAGATAAGGGGGATGAAGAAAAGGATGAAAATGCTTGGTTCAAACACACTTAGTCATAACAAACTCTTTTGTATCTAGAAGCCTTTGACTTCTTTTATACTGAGTCATGATATGATATGAAAACTGGAGTGAACAAATATTTTCTTAATTCTTTTTGTTTATTCTTAAGGCTTTTCTTAAGACTCAGAAAAAGAAGACATGCTTTTGTTTACAAAAGTGGTATCTGATATTTTATATTCATGAAAAAATACTTAAGAAGCATCTGCTAAGAGTAATACACTGGACTGAGGGAAGTCCAGTGGGGACACTGCTGGGTGAAGATAGAGAGGACTTGAGTTCTGCCCTGAAAGAAGTTATATTTGTATAATCTAAAATTTACATGGACAATCTTATAGATTAAGAAGGGAGAGCCAGAGAGAGAGATACAAAAAGAGAGACAGAGAAGAAATGAATTGGCATGTAGAGAGGAGGAAAATATGATCCCTAAGTAAGCTAAATCATTCTAAGTGTCATAGTTAGGGTTGCTGTGTCACTCTTTACTACAAGGATTCCACACTAGACACATGTCAAACTAGGCAATTAACGTGTTTGGTTCCTGACCCCAGATATTCTAGTTCTTTTAAAAAGTAGGGGAAGGCATGACAAGTGAATGCCAGTTCTTTGTTAAAACTAAGTCATGTTGTTCTCCATCTTCCCGTCTTGTATCATTTCAGTCTTTATACAGCTAAAGACTGGGCTAATATTTTACTGACTTTTTTTTCTAGTTCTCCCATCTTACTTTGACTCTGACTCCAGACACTCGCATGATCTGACTCTCCTCTTCCCCAAATTTCTGTTTCTGGATGCTCTTCCCTCTTCACCTCAATGTCAGAGGATGACCAGATCCTAAATTTAAAGCTGGAAGGAACATTAGAGGACCCCAATCCTACCCTCTCAATTTGCAGATGAGGAAAAGGAGGCCCATGGAATTTAAATAATGAATAGTGAGTAAGTGACAGACAAGAGGTGAACCCAGCACCTCTGCCTCTAAATTAAATGCTATTTCTCACTTTACCACCCCAGTTCTCAACATCTACCATATGGTTCTTTGTCTTCAATTGCCTCTATAGTCTGAACATTATAGCTCTATTTCTTTTTTTCTTTTTTTTTTAATTTTAATTTTTAGTTTGCAACACACGATTCTACATAATTTTGAGTTCCAGATTTTCTTCCCTCCCTCCCCCGCTCCCTCCCCAAGACGGCATGGAATCCCATATAACTTCCATGTATAACTTGGCATTGAATTAATTTACACACTAATCAAGTTGTGGAGAAGAATTATGACCAATGGAATGAATCATGAGAAAGAAGAAACAGAACCAAAAATAAAACCAAAAACACAACCCAACAACAAATACAAAAGAGAGGAAAAAAAAGGGGGGTGGAGAAAAAGGCGAGCATGAAGTGTGCCTTGATCTGCATTCATACTTCGTAGTTCCTTTTCTGGATGTAGATAACACTCTCCATCATGAGTCCCTTGGAGCTGTCTCTGCATATTGTGTTGCTGAGAAGAGCAAAGTCTGTCAGGGTTAGTCATCACAGAATCCATATAGCTGTGGTTGTGTATAATGTTCTCCTGGCTCTGCTCTGCTCACTCAGCATTATGTCGTGTAGATTCTTCGAGGTTGTTATGAAGTCCGTATCATCCCCATTTCTTATAGCACAATAGCATTCCATTACTTTCATATACCACAGCTTGTTCAGCCATTCTCCAATTGATGGGCATCCCTTTGATTTCCAATACTTAGCTACTACAAAAAGAGCCACTATAAATATTTTTGTACATATGGGTCCTTTTCCCACTTGTGTGATCTCTTTGGGATACAACCCTAGGAGTGGTATTGCTGGGTCAAAGGGCATGAACTTTTTTATAGCCCTT
>CM053623.1:394999913-395035231 GCA_028646595.1 Phalanger gymnotis
CATTTTCCTGTTTTGTTATTTTAGCCAATCTGACAGGAGAGAGATGGTATCTAAGAGTTGTTTTGATTTGCATTTTTCTAGTCAGTAGTGATTTTGAGCATTTTTTCATATGTCTATAGATATCTTTAATTTCTTCCTCTGAAAACTGTCTGTTCATATCCTTTGACCACTTCTCAATTGGGGAATGACTTGTATTCCTATATATTTGGTTCAGTTCCCTGTATATTTTGGAAATGAGGCCTTTATCAGTGACACTAGTTGTAAAGATTTTCTCCCAATTTTCTGCCTCCCTCGTAATCTTTGTTGCATTGGCTTCTTTTGCACAAAAACATTTCAATTTAACATAATCAAAATTATCCATTTTGCATTTTGTAATGCTCTCTATCTCTTGTTGGGTCATGAATTCTCTTCCTTTCTATAAATCTGATAGGCAAACTATTCCTTGATCTCTTGGGAGAACAAGGTATAGCTCCATTTCTAATGGCTAGAATATCTGCCAACTTCGGCAGAACATGTGGGGACCGTTGTCCCTTCAGGTTCTGCTGCTATGGCAGACCCTTAATTTTTGATTTCTTGTTATCTAGTAGTAGGACATGTGAATAGACAACCAAGAGTTGCCTTGATTTCTCTGCATTGGGAGAGGATTCTTTGAATTGTAATATGTGCTCGTAGTACACACTCCCATTTTTCATAATGGCAACTTAGACAGGAGACTTTTGTTTGAACATATCTACTCTTGAATTAAAACAATAGAAAATTAAGCAGAAAGTTTTGCTTTTTGGAAGCACAATGCTTGGGCACAATCAAGTTTCCAAAAGCCTTACTTATGTGGCGGTGATATATGACATGTTTCATTTGCTTTTCAGTAGGGAAAACTGAATTAGCTGTGAGGCAATTGCTCACTTGTTGCCGGTCTACCATCCTCCATTCCCTTAAAGAATTAATTTTCAGACCGATGAGGAAATGGTGCTTGATCAACATTAGTTACCAAAGCAACTCCTTCTGAGATCCCAGGTTGTTTCCTTCCCCTTCCCCAAACCCCCACAAAGTCTTGGTCAAAGTCATCTGTCATTTCCAGTGGCTGTTCAATTACTTTTAATAGGACCTGATGACAAGTCAGTTTCATCTGATGCTCTTTATTGTTGGCTGGATTATTATTTCCCTATGTTAAAATACAAAAGCCATAAAACTGGCAGATGTAGTAAAGATTATCAAGTTATAGGGGAAAACAATATCTGCCTCAGTCCCTGATGATAGTTCATTTTGAGGGTCTTGCTTTAATGCCCTCTTTTATGGGCCAAAGTTTGGTCCGCTATGGCCAAGATTGTCTATGCAATACCAGACTTTCTGTAACTGTTATTGCTTTGGTCGAATGCTTTAAGAACATGGTAGTTTTCAAGGTGAAATTTAAGCAATGCATTCATGATTCCAGAGACCAATCAACCTCTCTCCATGTTAAAATTATATTTTGTTAATGTAGGCATGAAGAATGTTGGTTTATGACCAATGTCATTGAGACTATAATTCTTGGTCAGGTATCTCAGAAAGACTAATGATCAGAGAATAATTTTGGAGAGTTCTTACTGATCCTTTCAACTTTTTACAACTTCCACCTTAAAAACCAACCAACACCTCTCTGCAGTATCCAGCTGTCTTTGTTATTCAAGAAAAATACCAAGGGAATTGAGAAAAAGGAGACTGTGGTAAGCCAAAAGAGGATAGTGGAGGGTTTGTGTACTAATTCTTCTATGTGTCACCCAAGGATGTGATTAATGCTTAACCAGGTTCAGGGTCAGTACAGATAAAAGATGTGCGACTGAAAGGGATGTGTGTCCCTTTCATTTTTCCCTCTTCTCTTATTCCCCTAGTATCTGTCTAATGCATCTGCATAAACCAGAAGACTTCTGTTCAAATGGAGTAGCTGAAAATCTTGTATTCTTTGCATATGAGGTTGCTTTGAAAAAAAAATAAGACAAACCCTAATGGTGTTTTATTAGCTTGGGAATCCGAGGTATTCCAATACCTCTCCACATCCTTTTATTTCAATCCTCAGGATTATAGGTTAGAATGGGAATGAAGCAGCTTCTTATATTTTGAAAGAAAATTATAAAATTATTGATTTTATATAAATTAGCTGCTGTCTGTAGAGTGTTTGTTATCTTAATAAAAACCATTTTCTCTTGTTTTTACATTACTTTTCTAATGAAATATGATGGAACAAACTTCCCAACTGGATTTGCAAACAAATGGACTATGCTGCAGCTATGAATTAGAACTTTTTCCTTCTAGCCCTGATAAAAATCGATGGATCTGCAGGTAGATTTAAATTTACCGGTGGTTCCTTATCAACATGGGTATGCCAGCTGCACTGAAATGTTTCTTTCACGTGAGGAATGGTACTGCCTTTCACCTATCCAAATAAATTATACTGATTGGTAATGTAGATGGCATTTGAAGTATCCAGTTATCTATAGACCATTCTTCTAGCACCCCCAGGCATCTGGAATAGATTTGAAGCCTATAGAAAAGTGGGGGGGGGGTAGAATGGCTTTGGTGGCAAAGAAAGAACCTTTGAGTGTTGGGCAAGGACAAAAATAATTAATTAAGAAGCCAAAGACTTAGTGATTCCTTCCATCCCACATGCTATATAATTGGATGATCTTGACAGGGAAGGAAAGGAGTGGTCTTCGTGGCTAGTTCAGCCTTTTATAGACTCAGCCTTTTCCCCTTAATGCTGGAAGAAATAGGAGCCAGAAAAAAATCAGAAGAAAATTGGAGAGGAGAAAGAGAATAACAGATAGAAGCTGCTTGAAAGTGGCAGCAAAAGTCGATAGACTTCAGAATTTTAAATGGCCCAATGATAAAAGCAGCAATCAGTGGAGACTAGAATGAGGAGCAATGATAGATAGAAGCAGATGTTGACATATCTGGTGTTGTGTAGATTCAAATTTTGGCAGTAAGGCCCCTCACTACCTATGCTAATATGACAATGAAAGGTAGCAACTTTTCACATTGAATTTTAACAAAACTTCACAGCATAGTTGAAAGAGTGTTATACTTGGAGTCAGAAGATGTAGAAACAAAACTTGGCTCATCTCCTTACTAAATATGTGGTCTTGGGTAAATGATTTCATTTTTTCTCTAAGTCTTAATTTCCTCTTCTTCAAATGGCAGTAATGCTTACATTGCTAAGAGTTTAGCCTCTTCAATCATCTTAACCCTGGTTTCATCACCTCAAAAATGGGGATATTCTAGCCTTTCAGAAAGTCACAGTTATTCTGGGTCTCATTTTCCTCATCTATAAAATAAGGAACTTGACTACATAATCTCCAAGTTTCCACCTAATTTTAATATCCAATGTAATATATTCTTATAACCTGGAAATATCTTAAATATAATATGGTTTTCATAACATTTAAATAAGATAGGAATAAAAATGGATGGAGACTTATAGACAAACATACAAATGTATATGTTGAAGTCCTAGATGCAACACTACTAATAATATAATGTTAAAAGGCCTTTAGGAATTTGAATGGGCTCCTTACATGGAATTTATGGGAGGACATGAACAGGAATCATACAAAATAAGAAGGTCTTTTGTATGATTCATGTTCATGTCCTCCCATAAATTGAATTGTAGTTTGTATTGTTGGACAGACTACCCACATAAATGAAATCAGAGATCCATTGAAGTGTTAACAAAGTATCACTACTACAATTTCTATTTCATAGTTTGGGAAAACAAGCAAACTGGGATCCAGACTAAAGAAGGAGTCTAGATAGGTCACATGATTCCCATCCTAATCACAATGCCTATGCCAAGTGCTCAATCATTGATGGCACACTTGGTACAACATCAGTAGTTTGTAGCCTCATAGATCTTAAACAAAAAGAGAGTCTTGGTTAACCTTCTTTGCCTTCAAGAAGTAAGCTATTATCATCCCCAATTTATAGTTAGGTAATTTAGGTCTACAGATGAAAAGACTTCCTCAAGAGCACACCATAAGTAGATAGTGGAGTTCTCTTACTTTCTAGTTCAAGCCTCTTGGGGGAATACCATTGTTAACTCCCAGTTAAAAGATTTTTAGTTGTTTTCTTTGTCTCAAACATGTGTTACAGTTGAAATTAAGTAAACTGAGGCACAAAGGTCCAAGCATAATCAATTTATTAGTAAAGAGCCAATTTACCGGTAAATAGGATCTCAGTTTCCTCAGCAAAGCTAAGACCCAGCATGAGGAGGACAGCTCTCTTTTATAGTTTTGGGGAGTACAGAACAAAGAACAGGACTTCATAGGCAAGAAACAAGTTATGATTGGTTACAAAAGCTTGACATCGTGGATGGAGAAATCAATATAATTGGTTACAGAGCTGAGGCATGGGGACAATGTAATTGGTTGGAAATTGGGAATGAAGGGCTAGCAACAACTGCCCCCTACCCTCCTGTGATGAAGCAATATTCACTGTTTGAATCTGCCTGCAAGGTTAGAGATAGTGGATCCAAATTCTTTGGATCACAAGCCAGACAATTCTTGAAGGATAGCTTGGTGGTATAAAGATACTAGACTATACTCCCTAATGTCCACCTGCATTCCCCACAGATAACAGATTTCCTCAGGCAATAATGGAACAGTGATTAGCAGGAGGACTGAGTTTCTAAAATTAACTCATGGGCCAGCTGAACTTCTGAACTAAGTCCAGAGATGAAAAACCATGACTTAGGCAGTAATGGGACAAAATCAATTCATTGTAAATAGGATCAATTAAAAAAGACACTGAATCAGTCTGATCATTTTACACGGTATTGATTTTGAGCTTATTTTCTCATTATTCCCACCTAGTTGTCCTTGAGTTTAATCACATTCATCTGTTGGGGGCAGGGAGACCTGTCCAAAGTCTTCTCTGTGGCTGTAGAGCTGGGGCAGGGGGCTTGCTAGCATATGGGGATTTTGAAAATTCCCTTGGATTGAATCATACAGTTGCAGAATTTCAGAGTTTGAAGGAACCCCAGAGCTCTTCTAATTTTACTCATACCCAAAAGGGAATCTCCAACACATCCAACAAGTGGATATGAGCCTCTACTAGAAGACCCCCAGGGAGGAGGAAGTAACTGCCACCTGAGGCCACCTACTCTACTTTTGGGTGAATATTACTATGAAAACATTTTTCCTGATGTAAAACAGAAATCTTCACTTCTATTCATTGCTATGAGTTCTGCCCTCTGGGGTCCAGGTAGAACAAATCTAATGCTTATTCCACTTAGCTTTTCAAGTAATGTGAATGCAAGGATATGAGAGTAAGTTTTGATAGGGAGCAGAGAGAGCGAGAGAGAGAGAGAGAAGGTTCAGTTATTCAGTGATAGGATCGGGGGTGAGACAGGGGAGATCAAAAGGATGCATAATTGGGTAGATAACTAAAGGGCTAATGATAATTATTACTTATATCACAATGCCAAGATGTGGCTAGGTGGCATGGTGGATAGGGACCTGATGGACTCTAGAGTCATGAAGACTTGAGTTCAAATACAGCCTCAAATATTTACTAGCTGTGTGATCCTGGGCAAATCATTTAATCCTGCTTACCTCAGTTTCTTCATCTGTAAAATGAGCTGGAGAAGGAAGTCACAAACCACTCTAGTATCTTTGCAAGATAGCCCCAAATAGGGTCATGAAGAGTAGGACATGACTGAAAAAGGACTCAACAAGAACAACATGTATCTCCAGCCTTGTGTTGGATTCCCATCCTGTGCAACCTAAAGAGCCAAATATCTTTGCACCAATAATCTCCCCCAAACCAAGAATCAGACAACAACAATAAAATACAGAAATTCTGTGAACGTGAACAGCAGAAGCTGGGCAGTAGACTCTAGGAATAGAAAAACAATGACAACAACAAGTAGCCTCCTTTTACTCCATTTCCTAAACAGTTCTTCTTGAAAGCCCTAAGACTAAGAGGCAGCTAGGTAGCAAAGTAGATAGAGTACCGGCCGTGGAGGCAGGAGGACCTGAGTTCAAATCTGGCTTCAGACACTTGACGCTTATTAGGTGTATGACACTGGGCAAGTCACTTAACCCCAATTGCTGGGCAAAAAAAAAAATCACTCAGATTAAAAGGTAACATCAGAAATGTCATTTTAGTAGTAAAAACTTTTCCAAACTGGACAGACAGAGCCCTCAAGGCTGACATTTTGAAGGGTGTGTTCTCAGTAACAATAAATCACAGGTGGGTGTGGTGTCTGAGAGGATGGAAGGTAATTGGAAAATTGCAGCTGACTTGTAAAATTAATACAGTGATTATTGGAGAGAGGATCTATAGATTCAGTTGACAATTTCAATCCAGAGAAGTAGCTGAAGATGTTAAACCCCAAAATGACCAAAGGAATCAAGACTGAAGTGATTTTCTAAGTCTGGGTCAGGTCATCTCCTTTCTTTATTCTCTTCTACCAGTTCAGAGGGACTTTCTCTCTCTCTCTTTCCCTCTCCACCTTTTCCCCCTCCTCTCCTCCTATCTCTGTCTCTATCTCTCTGACTCTCTCTCCCTCTTCTCCTCCCTCCCCATCTTCCTCCTCCTCTCTCTCTCTGTATCTATGTGTGTTCTCTATGTCTCTCTCTGTCTCTCTCTCTCTGACTTTCTCACTCTGTCTCTCTCCCTGTCTCTCTGTCTCTGGTCTCTCTCTCTCTCTGTTTTTCTATCTCTCTCTGGTCTCTCTGTCTCTCCCCCTCCCTCTCCCTCTGCATCTTTCCCCTTCCTCCCATTTAAGGAACATGGGCTCTTTTTCTGTTTTCATTTGTCCACCCTCATCCTCATATAGCCCTTTCCTTGTGCCCTCCCTCTTGGCCCTCCCTTTGTTTTCCTCTTGCTCTGCAGTTTGCTTTTCTTTCTTTCTTTCTCAATATACTTAGAATGGACGAAATGGTGAATTGAATCCTGACTGGACACATAGTGAAGAAGACCTGGACTCAGGCCCTGCCTCAGACACTTACAAGGTACTTCATGTCTCTGGGCCTCAGTTTCCTCACCTGCTAAATGGGGACCATGGTACAACCATTCCCCAGTTGTTTTGAGGACCAAATGAGATAACGAACACAAAGGCTATTATGCTCTATAAAGAGGAGCTATTATTACCAAATTCAATTTTTTTCAACAAATGTTCATTCTAGCGAGACAGCTGTGTTTATGGGGAAAAGAACCTTGGCTTTGGAGGTCTAGGATTATAAGATCATGGGGTTTAGAGCTATATGGACCATAGAGATCATTGAGTTCAACCGCCTCATTATTCTGGTGGGAAACTAAGGTTTGGCCAGGTTAAGATGAGGCCATGTGATATGGCAAAAAGAGTGCTGAATTTGAAGCTTCAGGATGTGTTTCAAATACCCCTTCTATCACTTTCTATCTAAATGACCAAGGGCAAACACTTAGCTTCTCTCAATTTTTTCATGTGTAAATTGACAGGGTTCCACCAGAGATCCCCTCAGATCCCTTGTGTCCATCGTATGTTGGAGCTGCCATTCACGCCCAGGTCTCTAGGAGGGGGCTGAAAAATCTATGACCTTTGAACCTATAGCTCGACACTGTGCTCCTTGACTTGGGCTCTATACAATGATGTATAAGACTCAGTCTTGCCTTATAGTCTAGTCAGGGAGGATGCATACTTGAATGATTTTAACTCAAGCTGGAACAAAATCAATGCATGAAAGTCAGGCAAAGATCCTGGACAATACCCAAATAAGGTGCCACCATTTGTAACTGACGGGATTTAGGAAAGGCTTCATGGAGCAGGTCATATATGAAAGTGCACTTGAGGAATGAATGGGATTTTTAACAGGCAGAGATATTCCTCCCATATCTCAAACATGGAAATTTCTCCTTCTTCTTCATATCTTGCTTCGTGGTCATGACCTCTCCAGCAAGGCTGACAACCGCACCCTCTTTCCATCTCGGCATCACTTCTCATTACCATAAAAGACTGGTGGGCAACCCAGGCTTTGAGACACAGTCTACCTAGTTTTAAAGCATATGTTCTTCCCCTTGGCTGTGTAAACTTTAAACAGATAGATAAAGATAACAGTATTTTGATAGAATTTATTTATTTTGTAATCCTACATATTTTATGCATTTAAAGATATAATTCTGAGAAGTGTTCCTAGGCTTCACCAGATTGCCAAAGAGATTGCAAAAAAGGGCAAGAAGTTATCCCAAGCTGAGCATAATATGGGTCTTTAATTTGCTGTTCAAGGTTGCCTACAGCAATTTAAAAAGCAAAAAGAATACAAGCCAAGTTAAAATGATTGGTACAGTAAAGACCCCTACAAATCTGTTCTACTTTGGATTTTTTGAGAATAGTAGGGCATGATAACCAGGGTCTATTTTTCTTATACTTGTCAGGTAATCAGAGGGGAAAAGAGGCACCACAAATGAGAAATCATTCACACTAAACACACATTCTGATTTTGCCCTCCCTGCAATTCTTTCACTGACTTTGGCTGATGAGGATGCTTTCTTCTTATCTATTCAGTTGGGAGAGTCAGATTTCTTTAGATTAAGTACTTCTATAAACATTTCTTTCTTCAAACTGTTTCATGGGGTGTCATGAATAATACTGCTCTATGCCAAGCTGCCTATCCCCAAGTGTAGTTGTGTATTCTTCCCAGCTCTGTCATTCTTGATACCAAGAAAAGGTCACAGGTGAGCTTTAACCTAGGAATCTCAGAAGAGGTTAAAAGTTTAGTCCTTACAGGAGGCTTCAAGTCAGTGGAGTTTGTTCCTGACAGGGGACTTTTTTGTGATGTGAGTTGATCAAATAAAAATGTCTCCATGTAGGATAGAAACAAAGGAATATCTTGTGCCCACAGGAAGTTTTCAGGGAGAAAATTATACAGTAATTGTTTTGTAGGTTACAATATTCATCTTGCAAGTCAAATGTATGGTAGGGTCATGTTTTTGATTAGGAAGCTCTGCATGACTTTTAATGTGAAATTAACCAAAAGCCCAAGATCGAAGGCCCCTATACAAATTCCTTGCTTTTATTTAAAATTTACATATTTGATAAAATATTCCAAATAATGTAGTAAAGGGGGATCGATGAAGTTAAATAAACAGGTAGAAATAGTAGCCACTCAGCTGTACCTAAGGATTCCTGGGGGCTGCATAGTAACTTAGAAAAATACATATTAACATTATCTATGTTTAATCATATTTTTTGTTAAATATTTCCCAATTATACTTTTAATTTTTATATATACATATATATGGCATATATTAAAGTATAAATTAGATTGAAAGTATATAAATATATATGTATATATTCTTTTAATATACTTTTAATCCCAATTATAGGAGTGTCCCACTATTGCCTAGAGTTTGACCCCTCTGATCTAAATGGTTCCTTCTAATTCTAAGATTCTCTGCTGTTGAGGCCCTCTGGTGAAACTGCCCTGATGTAACTACTTAGATGTTAATAAGGTGAGTTTGGGGGTGGGAAACCAGATGTGTGCTTCTGAGAGGCTGTGGAGGAGTTGAATTCCGGATTTTTAACACTTGCTTATGTGGCTGATCAATCACATCTATTATTACCAGGCAAAGAGAAGTTTCTGAACTTGTGTTATAACTTGGCTGGGTTTTATTTCACTTTTGTAGCAGTCGGTATGAGATCTGATGCATTCACTAGCTGAGGATTCTGACCTCTACTGATGGGAAGGAACAGTGGAGTTGGGGGAAGTGGGAGCACCTGCTGGTCTAATAGATCATCTCCTCGTCTACCTCGGTGATCTATGGACAATTTTCTTTTATGATACCTGCCATCAAAATAGCAAAACTTACAGTTGAGTGTCGGTAAACTGATTTAGCTTCTTCATGAAGGCACTGAGTGACCCTTCTGAGTAACTTACTTGAAAGATTTTAATGGATCACTGACCTTGATGGTTGCTCGTGAAAGTAATAGTTTATAAATGAATTACTGTATTTACTCACGTTCACCACCCCAACCCTTGATTTCTAAAAGAAAAAAAATATATCTATCTATCCATCCTTCTATCTATCTATCTATCTATCTATCTATCTATCTATCTATGTATATATATATGTGTGTATGTATATATATGTGTCTATATGTGTGTGTGTGTGTGTGTGTGTGTGTGTATCTGGAACTACATCAACTTCCCTTCTCCCTTTAAGACTTTAGACCCCTTTCACACCCAAGTATGAACACATTACTAAGGGAATACTTTAAGCATTTTTTTTATTTCAGCTAATATCTGTGCAGATGTTTTGTTAAAGAGCATATTTTATGGAGAAATCATATTGACTGAATCCTGTCAGTTAAAAGTCCCACTTTGCTTGCCCTTAAAAAGTATTTCCCCCCCACCCCCCAAAAGTTACAAGAAGTTGCCTAACATAAACGTACTCTGAGGTGCCACCATCACCTATTGGTAGCTACCTGAATTATGTTTCGCCAGAGAGGAAATCGTTTCTGTGAGTCAGCTGTGAAAACCCAAATCTAACGTGAGGCAGCCTGACATGGTGGATGTCACAGAATCATCATGCATTTGGAGCTGCCAGGCATTCTAGATGCCATCTAGTCAGGAAAATCTAGGTGCAAATCCGACCTAAGACATTAGTAAGCAATAATCTGTGGGACTCTGGACCAGTACTTTAACTTCTCTGAGCCTCAGTGGCTTTATCTGCAAAATGGAGACAATAATAACTATATGGCTTACTCCACAGGGTTGTTCAAACCAAATGAGATAATCTATACAAAGTGTTTTGGGAGATGTTGGGGCGAGATAAATATATATATATATATATATATATATATATATATGCGTGTGTGTATATGTGTATGTATGAGCTATTATTGTGTCAGTAAAAATCACATAAAGGACTAAATTAAAGTTAGAGCAAGAGGCACCAGGTTTATCTTGGAGTGGGGTAGAGAAGTGAATAACGCACTGTCATTTATCCATTACATTTTGACTCCCTTTTCTTTCTTAGATATTATATGATAATGTATGTTATTCCATACATATTATTTTTCTTAAGTGTTATTTCTTAGGTATCTCCCTCCCTGCCCCACCTCCACCCCCAAGTCTTGGCTTTTCCAAGGAGTCTTGGCTATTAATGAACTGAGGTACCTGCCCCAAGCTCACACAAGAACTGCCAGGTACCTCTTAGTCTGAGGAACAGCCCTGCCCTGAGGCTAAGGATATAACAGTTTCATGGTCCTTCTTCCAAAGGTTCTCAGGTACCAACTCAGAAAACTTGAAAGGACTTAAATATGATCATTCATTCATTTTTCACTGTTTGATATTTTTTACCCATTCCTCTGTCTCCATCTTGTTGACATAGTTCTTCATTCCTTTATATGTGCTGACATCTATATAGGTACTTGTTAGTTTATAAATCCCTTTCCAGCAATTATCTCTTTTCAAAAGACATTTATTAAGCACTTACCATGTACTATTCTAGATCCTACAGAACAAAGATAAGGAAGGCATGCTTTCTATCCTGTCATCAGGGAGGAGGAGATAAGCATGTGCACAGGACAAATACGATACCAATTAGAATAAAATGAGTATATAAGTGGAAAGAAAGTGCTTTGAGATCTGGTGAAGGAGGGAGAAATCATTTCCAGCTCTGGAGAGTCAGAAAGGCTTCCTGAAGATGACACTCATGGCCAATTCACTTCAGGTAGAGGAAGAAGCATGAGCAAAGGTGGCCTCCACCACTTAGAACCTTAGCGCCTTTCAAAGTTGAGCCCTTTACAGTTGAGTCTACTGAATCCTGGTGTGACATCCACCTCTCCCCAGTTGTTAGTACTTTCTCTCTCCTCAAATTCCCTTGTGCACAAACAAGTAAATAACTTACAGGATCACCAACATATACATATATTCTCTCTCTCTCTCTCTCTCTCTCTCTCGCTCCCTCCCTCCCCCCCCTCCATATACATGTGTATATGTATATCTATCTATCTAAATATGTTGTTCTTCAGTCATTTTAGTTGTATCCCACTCTTTGTGACCCCTTTGGGGACTTTCTTGGCAAAGATACAGGAGTGATTTGCCATCTCCTTTTCCAGTTCATTTTACAAATAAGAAAACAGAATTAAGTGACTTGCCCAGGGTCACACAATAAGTGTATGAAACCAGATTTAAAATCAGGAAGATGAGTCCCACTCTATGCAATGTGCCACCTAGCTGCCCATAATATATACATTTACATACATACATACACACAGAGAGAGAGGTAGATAGATACATAGATACTTGCACTCCTGGAGGGCAGAGACTGTTTTTGTCTTTATATCACTAGCACCTAATATGATGGGCATTTCATACACAAAGTGAGGATGATTCACTGATTCACTTGAAGTCTTTTTTAGGGGGCAAGTGGGACCTTAAAATCAGGATGGACCTAGACCAGATTCTTGCAAAATGGCTACCTTATTGCTTTTCTAAGTGAAAATCTCTAAGGGAAGGGGGGTCATTTGTCTTAGATACCACCGTGGTAGATTTTTAGAAGAGTTTGAGTTTTATGAGGAGTTTCTAAGCTCATTGAAAGAGAAGGCTCAGTAACAGTGGATATATTAGAGAAACCAGTTCCTATCAGCCACCTATAGCTGGCATCACTCTAATAGAGGGAGTTCCTAATACAATATACCAATATATGCGTTTGTGAGCAAAATGAATGATGAACGAATTGTGTTTTATTATTACCTCTATGAAGGTTAAGTAAACCTTATTGACCATGAGGTGTTTCTAAAATTCACCAGGACAGAGAATTGTGCCTGAAATCCATCCTGCAATGCAACCTTGATGCTGTTGTTTTCCTCCAACTGAGCCAGAGGAGTGGAAAATCCCAAAGTTAAATATATATATATGTGTGTGTGTGTGTGTGTGTATACATATATACTCATATATGTATATATACACATATATGTGTGTATATATATATACTCGTATATGTGTGTATATGCATATATATCTGTCTGCATTGTTGTGCTTTATAGAGAGTCAGAAAGTGAGAGAAAAAGAAAGAAGAGTATTCTTTTTTCCCACCGCAAAGAAGAAAAATTAAAGTTGTATGACGGTTATAAATATTACATGCTCAGAGTACCAGGAGTACCTATAGTTCTCTGGTTTCTGAGGTTGGCTTAGAATTAACCCTTTTACTACTATCAAATTCTACCCAGAATAGAAATATAGACACAGAAATATAACAGGATCCACTGTTCTAATTTGATTGTTGTTTGGAAGACTCTGTTAGAAAACAGTATGGCGTGATAGTAAGAGTTTGGTACTTCTATTCACTTCACAGTCTCTTCATTTGAAAATCAGGAGAGTAATAATGCCATGACCTACCTCAAAGGGCTGTTGTGAAGAAGGTCTGTTGGGAAAGAATGCGGATAAAATGCATATCTAAAATGTTGAGACTTTAACAATCACAACAGTTCTTAGCAGAGTGACTTTTATTTCCTATGCTAGAGAAACAAGACATAGGGTCATAGATTTAGAGCTGGAAAGACCCTTAGACTACCATATCTAACCCCTTCATTTTATAGATAAGGAAACTGAGGCACAGAGAGGTTAAATTACTTGCCTATGATCACACAGCCTAAGTGACTGAGGCAGAATTTAAACACTGGTCTTCCTAGCTTCAATGGCTGAGCTCTACCCACTAGGACTTTTGGCTACTTCAGTAAAGTTTATATTTAGCTTCCACTTTAGAAAACTAACATATATATATAATACTTATATTGAAATTTATATTTTGAATTATATTCATAAAATCATAGGATCTAGGTTCAAAGGGGCCTCTGAGACCATCAAAGCTCCACCTCTTCCTAGTCGGTTTCCCTAATATTCCAAACAATGGTCATCCAGCCTCTCCTTAAGGACCTGCAAGGATCGGGCACTCAACGACCAAGAAAGCAATCCATTGCATTTTGAGGCAACTCTGTTGGGGAAGAAATATTTTCTTCTATTATTTCAAAATCAGCTGCCCTATATCTTCTGCCTTTTGGTCTTAACTGTCCTCTCTGAAGCTGCTATTTTTAGGGCAGAGTTCTCATCCTTCCTCCTTTCCCTAGGCTACATTCCCTTCCCTTAGAATAGTCACCTTCACCAACAGAGATACTCTGATTCCATAAAGTTTCTGCTACTGTAATATGCTGCTCAGGAAATAATTACTGTGTCGCAAATTGAGCATCACAAATTCAGTGAAAGATCAAATAGGGGGAAAAATATCAGTGATTTGGAAAGGAACAATGACTTTGTTTAACCACAAACAACTTTGGTAATTAGCAAACGGGATAAAAAAGATACTATGCAAAGCAGAGTTCAGTAACCCAACTCTTCAAATATTAATTTAACTAAAGGGTTAGGTCCACCTCTGAATAGAATCAATCATTGTGTGTCCTGGCACTCTGCTCACCATGGTGAAGAGAGAGGAAAATATGTTCCTTTCTCCCACCGAATATTTGTAACTAAAAGGATTTATTCTGAAGTTTCGGAGAATCCTCTAAGCCAACTTAAGTCACAGAAATATGAATCTGACCACTGTCACAAGTTTCCCATTCTCCAATAATGAATCATAGAAAGTCCAAGTTAGCAAGGTCATTTGGCCCAACCTTTTCCTTACTGCATTCATGAGCTCTCCCTAAAACAACCCTGAGCAAAATGGTTCTTTAGCTGTGTTCTTTAGCTTCACTGTCTCTGACAGTGTGGCCCATCTCAATTTTGGACAGTTCAAGTTGTTGAGAGGCTTTTTCAATTTCGGTTAATCGGTAGGCACTTTAAAAATTAAATATGTTTTTTTCAATTAACCAGCACTTTTTCTCTTTCATTGCTTCCTCCCAAATTCCTAGTGGAAAAAAAAAGAAAAACAAAACTTTTGTAACAAACATTAATACTCAAGGAAAACAAATTCCTTCATTGTCTATATCCAATAATGCCAAACTCATTCTGCATATTTAGTCCATCACCTAGTCCTCTGGAATATCATGGTTGGTCATTGCATTGATTAGAGTTCTTAAGTTTTTCAAGTTAATCATCTTCACAATTTAGTATAAATTGCACTCCTAGTTTTGCTCACCTCACTCTATAAAAATTCAAATAAGTCTTTTCAGATCTCTTTGGAACTTGCATCATTTTTTATAACACATAGTATTCCATTGTATCCATCCACCATATTTTTCAGCCACTCTCCAAATGATGGGCACCACCTTAGTTTACAATTCTTTGCCATCGTTAAAGAGTTGCTATAAATATTTTTGTATATATGGGTCCTTTGCCTCTGCCTTTGATGTCTTTAGAGGTATAGATCCAGTAGTGATATTACTGGATCAAAGGGTATGAGTGACTTAATGATTTTTTGAATATAATTGCAATGTGCTTTCCAGAGTGGCTTACCAATTCACAGCTCAAAGACTACATTAATGTGCCTTTGACAAACCTGCTAGGTGGCCAACATTTTGCTAGGCTCAGGGATACAAATACATTCAAAAAAGCCATGTTTTTCCCAAGGATCTTTCTTTTAAGTTCAGAATACAGTTTGAGGAAATGGACTCTTACTTCAGGCTGCCCTTTGCAGTTTTCCTCTGAGGATAAGAGTTCTGTTGCTACTCAAAAGGCTAGGCAAGAATCACAGCCAGTTATCACTTCCCCTGTGTTCAGTGACTGGTAGTATTTTGTTTCCTTTTAAAATATTTGTGGAACTTCAATGCATTCTCAAACATCAACAGGTATTTATTACTCTAATAAGAGGCAGAATGGGTCAATGGAAGGAATCCCAAATTTGGGATTAGGTTAAAATCTCTCCTAGGATGCTAGAGTCGCATATTTACAGCTAAAAGAGACTGTCAGCTCCAACCATTTAATTGTTTAGATGAGGAAACTGAAATCAAGAGAGATTAATGTCTTGCCCAAGGCATCACAGCTACTAAGTGATGGAGCTAGGATATATGAACCCTGGTCCACTTGACTCTAAATTCAAAACTTTTTCTACTGTACCACAAAGCAAGTCACTTAACCTTTTCTTTGTCTTAGTTTCCTCTTTTGTATAGTGAGAAAGTTGGACTTGGTCATCTCCAAGGTTTCTTCTAGCTCTAAATCCCATGATCCTGTGAGAGTTCAAAAAAATGTATCACTTGATGCCCATCTATGTGGTTTGATTTTAGGAGGATCTTTCTATGCCCAAACATCTCTCCACTACACGGAATTGTAGAATGCTAATGTTCTCTGCTTAGAAAGGGGAACACGTTATTACATTATCAGCTATTCACACCTTCAAGTGAATTCTTTAATCTAATGGGTTTTCATGACAGGTGAGAACTAGATAGTGAGGAAACAGTAGTTTTTCCAGAAAGAAGGAGAGCTAGAGAGAACTTTGGAGAATGAGACACTTGTTTGGACAAGGTTTTGTAGCCAACAGCACAAGAGTAATTGGTGCCTGAGCCAAAAAGAAAAGAATGATGCAGAAACAGGATATGAGATCATTAGATTCCTTGATTATTTTGCCAAGGGCTAACCCTGACTATATTCTTTAATCCCTTGGTCATTTTGCTGACTACTTCTTAGTTATTTCTTCAATAACATATTCAGGGCTGTTTGAGTTACACTTTTTCTGTGACACCCTTTTCTGAGGTAGTAGATAAGCAGGAGAATGAGTGCAAGATGGAGCCACTTTAATAGAAGTGACAGTAGATGAAGATTAGTTTAGCCAACCATATTAATTTGATTGGCCAGCTCAATTGGATGGCTGTAACAAATTGACCATGCTCAGTCAGTATAGCCCTTTCAGGAGCCTTCCCTTTGAAGAGAAATATTTTCCAATGTAGTTTTCACTTTTTCTTGCTTTTTCTTTGAGGGATCGTTATTGGACGAGCAGATCACGGTCAGCTAAATTTCCAGAAATGTACTTCAGGAGGACCTTTTCATTTCCAGGACTTAAGGCAGCCTCACAAGGAGGTCACATTGTATCATGATTCAGGGATAAGAACAAAAAATACTCTTTGGGTTTCCAAATGGACCACACTTCATGTGAGAAATCAGGGCAGCTTTAGAGAGCTATGAGGTCTGTAATAGAAACAAGAGACAGAATAGAGACATAAGATCTGGAATTGCATCTTAGATGTGTCACTTAGCCAAATGATCTTGGACAAATGACTTAACTTACCTGGCCCTCAGTTGTTTTTTTGTTTTGTTTAATCACATAATTAAAGCATTAGAAAGATAGCATCAAAGGTTCCTTCCAGCTCTACCATTCTCTCCAATATATGAAGTTATATTTATTAACCTACCATGGTTTTATCTAGCAAATGAGGCTATACATATTAACCTACACATATTTACCACCTTGCCTCCAAAAAACCACTCAGTAATGACAATAATAATAATAATAGTAATAATCTTTGACATCTATGTGTTCACAGTTTGCCACATACATTATCTCATGTAATTCTTACCAGTCAAATTTATTTCTTGCCTGCTGGGTGACAGGCACTGCATTAAGTGCTAGAACCACAGCTTTGTGCCCCCACTAGAATTGAGATAAAAAGTTTTTTGTGTCATGTGACACAGAGATGACTAGGTTCTTGAGGCTACGCCAGTGGAATACAAGTTCTAATAGGTCATATCATTCTAGAGAAGCTTTGAGTATAATCTCAGTCATGCACATCTGAAGACCAACTTAGCTCAATTCAAAAAGATTCATGACTAGAAAGTTGAACACTAAGTGATAAATATTTGGGCCGTACCAACTCATGAAGACCATGTGCTAAGAAGAGTTGGAGGGTTTATGATCTGAGCCACCCACTGGAAAGAATATAAATATCGACAAAAGGTTAAGAGAGGTTAATAACTAGCATGTATATAGGTAACACTGTAATTTGTGCAAAGTGCTTTACTTAGGTTATCTCATTTTATTCACAATGACCCTATAAGTAGATGATTCTTGTTTTACAGATAAGAAAATTAAGGTGAAGAGATACCAGGTGATTTGCCCAGGGTCACGCAGCTAGTAATTGGCAAAGCTGAGACTTGAACTCAGGTCTAAGCTAGGCTCTTTTTTTTTGGAGGGGGAAAGGCAAGGCAATTGGGGTTAAGTGACTTGCCCAAGGTCACTCAGCTAGTAAGTGCGTCAAGTGTCCATGTCCGAGGTTGCATTTGAACTCAGGTCCTCCTGACTCCAGGACGGGTGCTCTACTCACTGCTCCATCTACCTGCCCCTAAGCTAGGCTCTTAAAGACAAAGGCTGAAGGGTATTCCAAAGGCAACAATATCATGGGTTGTGAAATGCACCCTTTGCATACTATATGGTTTTCTTAATTTGGAATACCACATGCTACATATGCTATAAACCCTGCATTTATGATCCTGCATTTTGGCGCAGTCATATTTCTACAATGCCTTGTCTCCAAATGGTTCATAAAGCTAATCAATTATCTTCTGCGGCTCCCACTACAAAACATGTAATTGGTGGGGTAAGGCATGCAAAAAGTTAAAAATCTGCACTTAAGCATGCAAGCTTGAAAATGCAAAGCGATGCTGCATCTAATTGAAACATTGTTTTGTTTTTTACTATTACTAGATGTCATATTAAAATCTAATGATTTTAATTGTAATCCAATTATTATAATTGCCTATTTTAATGGAAATGCTGCATTTAGGGGAAAAGAATGAAAAGGGGAAAGTGATCCAATACTTCAAGTCTTCCACAGCAATTATTCTCCTTTCCGTGAACCTGCTAGTTGTTTTAAATGCGCTTTCAGCACAGAACTGCCCCTGGTGTACCACTTGAGTTCCCTCCAAATAGCCCACTTCAATCCTATGTTTCTGTCCTAGCCTGGGGCAAAGGGTGGTTAATAAACCTCAGTAGGTTACCTGCTTTGGGTAGATCTTTCTGTTGCTAGGCTTAAAAAAACAACAACAGAATTTTGCTTATATTTCCCTTTTGGGGCAATGTATGTGCCCCACATTCCTTCTTTTATTCTGTCACTAGAGGACAGAGATAAAAAGTTATTTGTATGTGTGATTTCTCCCCAGTTTTCCTCCCCCAAAACCTAGCACCGTCCCTGGCACATAGCCAGTTAGAGTACAGATATTTGCTTCATTGAACTCTTTCCTCCTCTTTCTACCTCCCTGTCCTTCCTGTTCTTTTCTTGCACTTTCTCTTTTGTCTTTTTTCTTTGTTTGAGTAAAAAGTCATCCTGCCATGGAGACCTAATCATCCTCAAAACTTCTTCCTGCTTTTTCCAAACATCCCTCCTTAAGATACCTCTCCTTTAAAGCAAATCCACAGCGTTTTCTTAGTCCTTATTCATTGTGTATTTTTCTTTTACTGAACGTTCAGTATAATGAATGTCTATTGCATAATTATTCATATAAATAACAAGGATTGAATCTGGACCAGTATTTGGATCTCTCTATCACCACTATTACTGGTTGTGTTGCATGACACATGTTAGATTCCGCAAATGTGTTGGTTATATGGATTTTAGACCCTGAAAACTCATTAGAAGGTTCCTATTTGTTACAATTATCCACATATCTTATTTTCTACCACATTGCTTATTAGATCTGCATATCTGCAGGTATTCAGTGGATAGCCATGGAAATTTTGTCCCATTAGCGTGTAGAGCACAATTTTTCTTCACTTATTCCCTTCATGTTTTTGCTTTCTTATTATCATTGTCACCCCAAAGGGGTGGGCATGGGGACAACAATGTGGGCAGTTATTGTCTAAACCTAAGGACATAAGGGGGTATATTTGTTACCCAGAGTGAAGCAAAGCAATGCCCGGTGCCCTTCAGGGGTTTATAGGAAAGGCTCATAGCTACAGTATGCATATAAAGCCAAGCAATTTTTAGCCATCTCCACCCCCTAAGCCTCCAATCCCCCAATGTTTATTTTGACTTTTTCCCTGTTTAATGTTGTTTACTCTTATCCTGTCATTGCAATGACATTTAGGGAAAACGCATGGGAAGAGATGGGACAGCCAACTGTTAGAGGCAAAGGCAGAAGCAGCCAAAGAAAGAGAAGGTAAAGAGGAGGAAAGGGAAAATGGAGGCTAGGCAAAAAGAGGGATTCATAGCACTAGCCTATTATTCATTAAAAACATGCAACATGCAGCTGCCTTAAGGTCCAGCCCTGTCATTTCAATTACTCAAACTTGAAAACTGCAAATCACTCTGAAGGACCTAATCTTACTTGAGCCTTATTTGTGGCAGCTCTGTGAGGTAGGTGGGGTAATGATTATTATTTCCATTTTACAGATGAGAAAGTTGAGTTTCAGAGAGATAAAATGCCTCAAGGGGCTCAAGGCTGGTTGGACTTAAGTTGTGATCTTTTATTATTCTACCTGTTAAAATTCAGACATTTTTAAAGCTTTGTTCTTTTTTCCCACTGTCACATCAAAAACTATAACCATGTGGGCAACATTTATTTGTTACTAGTTTAAGACTCAAATCCCACTATCTGTCTTTTATGGTTTTCTTTCCTCTGTCCATATAAAATAAACATGGAGAAGAACAATTTTTGTAACATTTGAGTTTTAAAAAATATATACACATTCTTAGAAAATCAGCCAATTAAAAAACCAACAAGAAGATAATGCTGTAACTATCCATATATGTCTCTAGGTGGTCCAAATGCATGCCAACAGAATTTTTTAATCATGCTTTAATTTTTTTCTTGAGGAATCATAACTATATAAAGCCAGTTAAAATGAGGAAGATTCCATATCGAATGAATTGGCTTATTTCTGGCATTGATTATAATGAAATTACAGATCCAGCAGTTTTAAACTTAAAAGTTAAATATAAATGCTTATTGTTTTACTTGGTCTGGATCATTATCTTTGTTAAATATTGTTGTAGCAAATGATTTAGAACGCATTAGATTTATAGAGAATTACATGATTTTGAGTTGTTTTTTTTTTTGGTGGTTTAGTCCTATGATTTCATCTATGTAGTTAAGTCCCATTGTGGAAATTCCTTTCATCCATGAAGTTCTGCAACCTGTCTGTAATTTACATTCTGGCAGATGCCTAAAGCACTGTCCTTGGTCACAGGCTTATTATGAGATGACAAGATGATGTGAGCCTCAAGTCTCCTACTCTATAGCCTGCCCACTGTCTGCTACAGAGCATAGGATGATGTAAATGCAAACTTTGAAAAGGAAATTAATAAAACAGTTAGCATTTATATAGTGCTTTAATGGCACTTTACAGATATTATCCTCATAACTACTGAGATAGATGCTATTATTCCCATTTTTACAGATGAGGAAACTGAGGTGTGAGTAATAAGTTAATAAGTGTCTTAAGCAGGATTTGAATTCAGGTGTCTTGACTCCAAGTCCAGGACTCCACCCACTGTGCCATGTAGCTGCTTTAAATGTTCATTATTATTATAAAACCTCAAAGCCACCCCAAGGAGAGGGTTATAGATGTAGCTGGTTGAAGGGATAACTGGCACTATGAATGATATTTCCTTGCTTCCATTTCTTTGGTCTAAGGAAGGTAATATTTGACGTCTTTTACTGACTCGAGGGAATATGAGGTAGAAACCACATTACTTAGAATCTCAATTGACCATGGCAGGTCACAAGAGAGAAGCATAAAAAATATTTTTAGCCCAAGTGGCAGTAAATCAATCAGTAATCAGTTATTAAGCACCTACTATTTGCTAGAAACAGTACCAAATGCTGGTGATTTTTTTAAACAGAAACAGGAATGGCTGCTCCAGGTTTGAGGGCAGTGGTGGAAGGGAGCCCAATTTAGTTGTGGACAGCATGAGTTTGCCATGGTGAAGGGCACCCAAGGTGAGATTTTCTGAAGGATTTTGGAACTGCGGGACCTCAGCAGAGGTGGGGCATCAGACAGAGACTGAGAGAGAAATTCACAGCTGTGGGAGCGGATGACCTAGCTAAGAGAGAGGTAGCAGCAGAGAATAGGAGAGATCTGACAGGAGGGGCAGAATTGGAACGTAGGGATAGTGTTCTTCATTGTGCATAGTTCACAGACATAAAAATGAACCATGGCACCCCAGGCTATTATCACAATTGTGTGTTTTGTTCTTCTAGGTGTATGGTTCACTTGACTCTCAACTTGAGAAGAGTTCTGGTTTTGTGGTTATAATAGTAAAGAGATAATTACATGAGTTCTAAAATTCCCAATGGAACCAATTCACCTGAAATCAGGGAAGGGAAAGAAGGGAAATTTTCAAATACCAGAACACTATCTTTGGGCACTTTTATCAGTCTTCTAAACATAGGAAAGGAGACTTCTAACTTCTTCAACAAAAATTTTCCATGCTCATTCAGAATCCAGTGCCTGTCTTCCATTAAAGGCATGGGAGAACCTGTGCATATATCAAAAAAGATCAAAAGTCACTGGACGTCACTAAGTCACTAAGGGATATGAAGGTATTGATTCTTTCATTTATTCCACAAGCATTTGCTGAGTGCCTACCATGTGCCAGGTATGCTATGTTCCACTGATACAAAACCAAAAGAAAACAAAATAGTCCTGCCCTCAAGGAGCTTACAGTCTATTTAAGAGAAATTACATGAACACAGAAAAGTAAAGATTAATTCATACAAGGCACAGTGATGAGAGGCAGAGGAAAATTTACGCCATGATAATGTAAATAAAATGTGAGTGCCATAAGGGCAGGGACTTTTATTTTATACTTTGTATCCTTAGTACATGGAACATAGTAATTACACCAAATCACAAAGGAATGTTAGCTTCAGGATTCAGGGCAAGGGTGGAAGGGAGCCCAATTTAGTTGTGGATGGAATGAGTTTGCTGTGGCAAAAGGACATCCAGGGGGAGATGTTTTGAAGGCTTTTGGAAATGTGGGATGTCAGCAGAGAGGTTGCGCATCGGAGGGAGATGACAGGAAGGGATCTCAGAGGCCATCTATTTCTGAATTGAAATCCTTTTTCCAATATTCCATCCCCAATAATTGGTTACCCAGCCTTTCTTTGAAGATCTCTTGTAAGAGAAATAAAAAATCCGTAACTACCTGAGGTAGCCTATATTACTTTTAGATAGTTCTAGTTCTGGACTTTTAGGGAGAGAAAACTAATAAATGCATATTGAATTGCATTCTACGAAAAGCTGGGGTCACAAAAAGGAAGCTGATTTGGTCACAAGAATGAAGAATCAGAGAGGAAGATCGTTGTCCTAGATACACAGAAATCATCAGTTATGGATAGATATGATCCCCATCTTACAAAAGGGGAAAACCCAGGCATTGATAAAGTTAAGCTACTTGCTCATAACCATACGGTTGAAGATGGAGCTAGATTTAGCTTTTGACTTAATTGCTTTTCATACTAAGCGGCCCAAGAAGCCTTCATGTTCCAATACAACTGCCCCAAAATGTGGACAAGTTGTGGGTATAAAATGAAATTTGCTGCCTCAGTACAGTCAGAGAAGACCATCTTCAGAACAGATGCCCCCAACGTTTATATTGTCTCACTCAGCAAACTGACTAGGATGCTACATATCTGACAAGACAATCCCTCAGAGAGGTCCCCTGGAATTTTCAACGAAGATCTTCTCAGCTTTCAGAATCTTCTATGACTCACTCTCCTTCTTTGCACTCTCATTATGTCATCTTTTACTCTTCCTCTCTATGTGCTTGGGATATAAGCCTGTTTCTCTTTTTTTCCTTTTTAAAATTTATTTTTTTATTTTACAACACTCAGTTCCACAAGTTTTTGAGTTCCAAATTTTCTCTCCCTCTCTCTCCTCCCCCTCCCCGCCAAGACAGCATGAAATCCGATATACGTTCTACATATACCTTCACATTGAACTTATTTACACAATAACCAAGTTCTAAAGTTATAACCAATTGAAAGAACCATGAGAAAGAAGAAACAAAATCAAAAAACAAGAAAAAAAAGAGAGCAAATAGTTTGCCTCAATCTGCATGCAGACTCCGTAATTCTTTCTCTGGATGTGGAGAGCTTTTTCCATCATGAGTCTTTTGGAGCTGTCTATAAGCCTATTTGTTATGTTACAGTGTACTACCAAATTACTGTGTGATCTTGGAACAGGTAGTCTTCTGGGCCTTCATTTCTTTATCTTTTAAATAAGAGAAAAGACTAATTTCTAAGGTCCTTTCCAGCTTTATGATTTATGTTTTAGTCCCACATATTAAATTTGTACATATGTGTGTATATATCTTAGTCCTGCTATCTCAACTAGGTTGTAAAGTCAGAATTATACATCTTAAGAGTAGAAAGGACCTCAGAGGACATCTACCCCCTTACATACTCAACCAAGAGCCACTTCTACAACATTCCCCCAAAATGCTTGGCCAGCCTCTATTTGAAAACATCCGGGGAAGAATGACTCACTACCTTTTAAAGGCAGACCATTTCACTTTTAAATAGCTTTAATTGTTAAAAAGCTTTTCCTTATATCAAGAGTAAATCTTTCTGTTGTTCTTCTCCTTCCAATAGAATTCTCCCCTGTAACAAAGCAGTACAGCTGAGCAAAACAAAGTCACAATGATAGTCTACAGTCTACTAGCGCACGCCTCATTCAGCAAGTGCAGTACACCACCTCTCAACCAAGAGGGATGAGGTACGCTTTATTACCGATACTGTGGAATCAAGATTGGCCATTGTATTGAAATATGATGAAATTGTATTGAAACAATAATAATTGCATTTCTATAGATCCCACTGTGTCACAAAACATGCCAAAAGCTTTAAAAAAAATTCTCACTTGATCCATACAACGATCCTGCAAGATGGGTGCAATTATCATCTCCATCTTACAGTTGAAGAAACTGGAGCAAACAGAGGTTAAGTGACTTGCCCAGGGTCAAACAGCTAGTATGAGGCTGGACACAGGTCTTCCTGACTCCAGGCTGGGCACCCTATTCATGGTACCACTTAGACAGATCTCAGTTTTCATTTAGTATTATTCTTTACATCACCCTAGCCATCGGGCCTATTGTTCTCTTGGTTGTTTCTTCTCTATTGTTTCATGCTGACCTGGTCTTCCTTTTTTAGGTTGTAAACATTCCTTAAAAGCAGGGAACATCTCGTTGATCTCTTTTCATCTTTGGTGTTTAGCATAATGCTTTCCATGTAGTACTCATGCCCAGTCAATGGTTGTTAATGGTGGAGGAATAATACATACTTAGCAAATATGTGTTGGAAGGTCAACTTATTTGCTAATTCCCCACAACATCTAATACAGAGAGTGACCTATGCACCCAACTAGGTGACCAGAATTTCTCTCTGTGGTCCAGTAACCTGTGCACCTGTCTGGGTGACCAGAGCACTCTGTAATCCAGTCACCTGTCCTCCTGGTTTGGTGACCAGAGCACTCTGTAATCCAGTGACCTGTTCTGGTTGGGCGACTGGAATGCTCTGTGATCCAGGGCACCTGTCTGGGTGACCACAGCACTCTGTGATCCAGTGACCTGTCCTCCTGGTTCAGTGAGCAGACCACTCTGTGATCCAGTACACCTGGCTGAGTGACTAGAGGGGTCTACGATCCAGTGATCTGTTCTCCTGATTGGATGACCAGAGAATTCTGTGATCCAGTGCACCTTGTTGGGTGACCAGGGCATTCTATGATCCTGGATGAGATATTTATTTCAGCTGCACTAGCATTTTCACATGTGGAAAGATGTGGAATAGCAGACTTGCCTGAACATTCAGACGTAATGGTGACAGATTAAAGGGGGACAGAATGAAACTGGAGCCCGTCACGCTCTCTGTCGCTAAAATGCCCTTCTTTTTTTCACCTGGTTGTATGTAGCCTTTCTTATCTGGTACTGGTATGCAGTTCCTGGTCACAAACTCTGAAGTGTGCACGCACAATGGTTCCCCCCAAAGAAAGGAGCTTTTGCAATCCAGTTCTGGGTGAGGTGATTATACATCCACACATTCGCACAGACATCCACATGCTCCCATAAAATGAGAGAGGAGAGAGGGTGCGTGTCAGGAATATATATGATAGTACAAAGTTATAAAACACTTTGCCTTCTGGCTTCTCTGAATGGAAGCTTTTATGTAGATAGAAAACGCTATTATTCTTATTATTTGTAGCTTAAAGAGCAACTGTCAATACACTGAACATTTTTCTTCGTGTGACAAGTGTTCTCGTTTCAGCCGGCACAGAAGGGGGCTTTCTGAATGGGATGCTAGATAATCTTTGGGTAAGGTATAAGGAAATCTTCCAATGAGCAGCTTCGCTCCATGGTTCCTGCCTCCTTTATGTATATCTGCTTATTAAAATAAATGCTTGCCCCCTTCTTGGTTGACAAAAGAAAAAGTGTATAGACTACAGTTGGTTAAAGGTAAATTTCTGAGATGTTAAGCATAAGACATAGTAAATGTGGAATGCTGAGTCACGTGTATTGTTTGCAACACAAAAACAATCTTATATCCAAGAGAAGATTCAAAATAGCAGTTTTATTCACCTTGGCCAATGTTATAAGTAATTGGAAGGCTTCTTTATTTTACTGTGGCTGCCGTATCTTAAGAAGAAATTTTTTTAAAAAAAATTTTCTTGTGTAATATTCATAGAGAACACCACAGTGGAGGGAAAGAGACTGTAACTAAGATTAAGTTGGGACACAGAGTGTACCATAAAAAAACAACTAATGATCTCATGACACATAATAGCGTCAAGTTGGGGGGAGCAGGATAAATCCCACTGCATTCTGCATAGGTTAGACCACTTCTTGTGTTCTGTTCTGAGAATCACATTTTAGGCTAGACATTGTTTGAGGGAGATTGACCAGGATGGTGAGGGGAGACAAAGCTATACCAAAGTACTCTCAGTTGAAGGAACTAAAGCTTAATGTAGAGATAGGAGATATTGTAATTTTTGTCATATATTTGAAGGCTGTCATGTGAAAATTGTATTAAATTTGTTTTGTTTTCCCTGAAAGGCAGTACTAGAATAATTAAGTAGAAGAAAGCAGGTTTGGTACTCCACATAAAGACCCAGAGAGGACATTTTTTAGTGAAGGTATAAGAAGGGACCAGACTGGCTTTTGTAAATGGTATTGTTTTATAGATGACCACATCTTTAAAGTCACATAATTGGCTGAAAATTCCAGGTAATATAGAATCTCACTATGATTATTCCTTATTGAGTGTTTTAAAAGTATTTAATTTGGTAAAACAACGCTGTTCTTTGATAAGCTATCTCCTATATGAGGTTCATCAAAAGATACAACAGCCATTATTTGAATTAGCAACCCTGTGATTTTTAATTTCAAACAAGGCATAAATCAGGGAGATATACACATGACAAAGGCATTTATTTCATTGAGGAGATCCATTGCAAAGCTTTAATGGAGAAGAGATTCCCTATTGATGGTGAGGCCTTACAGATGCTCTTATCTGTGGCTGATGGGATTGCATCAGACCCAGGATATTATAGAACCTCCTAAAGAGGTCTCACTATCATCCTAGAGTTCAACCCAATTATCCACACAAGAAAACCCAAATGGATAAAGAATACTTAGTGCCTAAGCTATGACAGATGAATGAATAGGCCATAGATCTGGTCCTTCCGTATGTAAATCTTAGACAGATTCTACAGATAAGTGGTGAACTTGGCTCAGTACTGAAGAGAAGGAAAGTGGGTTAGACTGCATTTGGGAAATTGGGCAACACTCTTAGTGTCCCTAAACTTCTTCCTGAAATAAAGTCCCACATTTTTAACACTAGAAATGGTCCCATAAGGTTACATTTCTGAGTCATGGAAAGCTGAAGTCTCCCAAGAATTAAAATTTCAGTTCATCCAAGGGGCAGTGAAGAGATGCATGGTTGTTGTGAACAGGCTGGGCTAGGTTTTATTACCAGCAAAGAAGTATATACATCAAAGATCAAGTAAAAGATGTTATCAAAGAAACATATGAGCAAAAAAATATGACATGAACGAGTCATGTAGTGAGAGTAAACAGATGGACAATCTGTGAGGTAACCACCTAAGGAATGTTAGAGAAAATGGCTTAGTACATTAGATTCCTTATGGCGCACTTGCGGAAGGATGTGGATGACAGTTGCATAGGATAAGAAGACTTGAATGAGAGAAGAGCCATACTGTTGAAGAGAATACCAATATTAATGAGGTCCCAGATCCATCCCGGTCTCATCCTAATTAGGCAGCTAAGTGGTACAGTAGATTGAGTCAAGAACATCTTGATTCAAATTTGCCCTCAGTCATTTACTCAGTCGTGTAACCCTGGACAAGACATTGAACCTCTAGCTACCTCCATTTTCCCTTCTTTAAAATGGGGGCAATAATAGTACCTATCTCCCATGATTGCTGTGAGAACAAAATTAAATAATATTTGTGAAGTACTTTACAAACTTTATTGTGCATTATAAATACTAGATATTATCATCATCATCATCATCGTCACCATCATCAAATTAAGGAAACACTTCCTAAAATTACAACAATGTTACAATCCGTTGACCGCTACAAAGAGTAGTGAACTTTAAGTAGCGGTCGAGGTAAACCCATGTTGGAGCTGTTGGATCGGGACTTTGTGATTTGGATAGAACTTGGAGGAGGTGACTTCTGCAGCCTCTTCCACGTGGCCTTGCTAGTTTTAGGTCAATCATCTGTGACTTCTGAAGGCCAACCTCCAGCTCTACAAATCTCTATGATTCCATGAAAAGATACTGCCACAGCATATGTAATTTTATATGTAAAGAAAAAGTTTAAAATCCCCCCCCCGGCCTCCATGAACACAGCTTTGTTTAGGTCAATTTAAAACCCAGCAAGTATATAAGCCCTGGGGGTCACAGCTATTATTCACTGGGACATTTAGGTATCAACACGATGAAGACACAGACCAAGGTACTATTTTAAGTTGTTGTGGAACACTTCAAAGGAGGATGAACACATATTCACAAAATGCTAGAGCAGGCAGCAACCTTAGAGATTACCTAGTGCAGAAGTTCTTAACCTGAGGTCCATGAATCCCTTCTAAAAAAAATTTTTATAAACTGTACTTCAATATAATTGGCTTCCTTTGTATTGCTCTATATTTTATTTTATGCTTTTTAAAAGAGGAATCTATAGGCTCTACCAGACGGCCAAAGGGTCCCTGAGACAGAAAAGGTTAAGAATTAATCTAGTCCAATCTCCTCATATTACAGAGGAAGACTAGGAAATCCTTAAAGGGATTTGACTTCCCTTAAAGGGAAATGACTTGTATATGGTCACAAAGCAGTGAGGTGAAACAACTCAGTACTTCCAAGGTAGTCTGCTTAAAATGGTTAATATTACGTGAGACTATCATCTCCTTTATAGTCACCTTGTCTTGGACCATCAAAGACTAAAGACAATTTTGATATTTATAAACACTCCAGTAGATGCCCAGAAAGGACTTTAAGAAGCTTTGAGATTCCTAACTTAGAATTCTGTGACAGATTATTACAATATCCTATCATGTAACTGTTTTTTGCATTGACTAAAGATACTGAATTTAATTTATTTCTAATTTGTTTGAAACCATTAATTCTAAGTAATCATAAAATGGAAAATGTTAGTGGGGAAAACTGTCAGACATCCTTCCTCCCTTCTCATTCATCTTCCCTGCAGGCTAATTCTCTATAGGCTTTGGGCTTCTGACAATGGTTTTCTAAGAAATTTTCTGTGCATAGTAGAAATGTCAAAAGAAATGAAATAAGGAGAGATGGTCATAATTTTTACGTTTACCTATTTTTTCCCCTTTTCTTTCAGCAAGAATTTCTTTTCTCAGTGTAAGCCCGGGAGATACATATTATAAAAGGAGAGGAAAAACAGAAAGAAAAAGAAAAGCTCGCATGTAAAAAAAAGTAAAAAGAAAAGAAAGAAAAAGAAAAAAACAAATCCCAGACTCTCTGCCAAACCTCTATTGGTGCCTTAGAGCAAATTCTGCACTTTTTTATAGAGGAGGCTGAAATATTATGGTTAGACAATGTAAACACACGAAAATGTTGTAAATACATATTCCAGAAAGAGGCAAAATGGTATGGGGCATAGAGCCCTACACTTGAAGACTGGTGTCTAAATCCCACCACAAACACTTGCAGGCTGTGTGACCCTAGGCCTGTCACTGCCTCTCTCACTTCATTCATCTGTTAAATAAACATAATATCAACTGTACCTCACAGGATTGTTGTCAGGATGAAATCCAGTATGCATGAAACACTTTGTAAAATTTAAAGCACTTTATAAATATCATTTATTGTTAAGTCTCAGTACATTTCCTCTACAAGGCTCTTTTTTTTTTCCCGGAAGAAGCATCTGTGTGTCTTTTTCGAATTTACTCATGATCCACATTCCCTTCTGCAAGATGAACTTGGGGAAACAGGAATTTGGGAGGCCTCTTCTGAGCACATCCATTCATTTGTACTCAGAGGGCCAAGAAGCCCTTAAGGGTTAGGGGAGGTAATTCTACTGTAGCAGACAGATGGTATCAAGTAAAATGCTTAGATTTATAGATTCGAGGTCAAAATAATCTCCTGGAAAAAGGACATTCCAAACTTTTTTTTTAATAAGGCTCAGCAAAGTTCTTTGCCTTTAGCCAGAACATCCCTCTGTGGTCACAGATTCTTTGAAGACAGGCAGAGAGAAAAAAAGGCAATTAGATCTTTTGTTCCCTCCACCCACCCTCACCCTTCAACATGCACACTTTTACTGAGAGTAGAAATGATCGATAGTTATTTTTTTATAAATTATTGTTTTTATTCTGAACCTAACAAACACCAAGTGGAATGGAATAGAATGGGTATTTGCATATACACATATGTATGTGTATATACAGACGCACATGCACAGGACTGTAAATCTCTTTTATATACAGGTGGCTTTTCTTTTAAGTATCTAATAACATTAACTTGTTGGCTGTTTTTCCCCACCTTGAATGTGAATGAGGTATGAATGCCTAATTAGTGATAGCCTGGTTTTTACCAATAACACCCCTAAACACCTTCACTGATACCCATGCTGCTTGCAGTTCATCTCAATGCCTTGTAATATCTCCCTGCTACAGTGGGCTGCCCGCCTGCCTGCCTGCCTGGCTGCTACAGCTGCTGCCTCAACAGTTTCTGTGTTTTTAATAAGGAGCAGGGAAGTCTTGCAGCTCTTCCCAGTAGTATAGTTTAAAAAAGAAACTAGAACACAAGTAAACAAGGTCCCAGATTAGATTTTTCTTAACTCTTTCCTCTCTACTCGTCTGGGGCTAAGACTATTCCTGCAAGAATGAGCCCAGGCACAAAAATAATCTCAGAGAATTTTGAACTGGCCCTATGTCTGGCTCCTACAACACTCTTTCCTCCTGTCCACTGCAGCACCCCCCCCCCCCCCCCCCCCCCCCCCCCCCCCCCCCCCCCCCCCCCCCCCCCACCATCTAAGACCTCAGTTCAAGCCCTGGCAAAAATGGGACCAAGATGTGGAAGGGACCTCAGGCATCAATCTAGCCAGACCCACTTATTTTGTAAGAGGAATTGCAGAAAACTGAAGAAATGTAGGAGGAAAAACTGAGAAAATTGTAAGAAACCATTTGAGGAAATTGAATCCCAGAGGAGTAAAATGACTTGCCAGCTTCACACAGGTAGTGAATAGGAGCACCAGAATTCAAACCCAGATCTAACACCTAGTGCTCTTTCTACTCCATCACACCACCATCCAATGGTAGGATGGGCCTTTTGTATTCGGTCGTCCAATTCCCCTTCTTCACCTTTACCACATCGCAGCAGGGAGGCAAAAACAGGGAAAGACAGGCCCTAGGGAACTATGTCCAAGTGAGTTCCAGCATGTATTTTCTTTGCATAACTGAGACCTTCTGAAGCAGCAAAGAAAGGAGCCCATTTCCATCCTTTGTAGAAAGCAACAATTATTTCTTGAACTTTTGCCCATGTAATCTAATTATAGTCCAAATCACCCAACTGTTTGCGAAGAAGCTCTTTGCAGAGCTTTTATGCAGAGCAACGACATTGTCAGGCTTGTCCGTGTCCTCTAAACTTCATGTGCAACTGGCTGGGCTAAAATGTATGACTTTCCGTACTGAATTGGCAGTAGAGGTTATCCTGACCCTTTCTCAGCAGGCACATTATATGAATGGCCAGGGTGCCCTGGCGTATCCCAAATGGACAGCTAACCCATAGGTAGCATTATAAAGAGTTTCATATTTGGAACTAGAAGGTATTTTTTGGTCCAGGCTTTTCTGTGGTGTGACTTCTGGCAAGTCGGTTAACCTTTCTAGCCTCATTTTCTTCATTTGTAAAATAAGAGTGTTAATAATAACTCATAGTTACCTGGTTCTTTATGGTTTACTAAATAATTTTCTCACAATAGCCTTATGAGACAGGTAGGGTGAGTTGTGGTATTGTTAGCCAGGGATGCAGCTGGGAGGCCCAGGGCATGCAGGGAGGAAGCCCTTCTCCCTCTGACCTGAGAAGATGTCAGAGCAAAGAGCAGGAGAGGAGGGCGCATTTGTAAGGCACTTTGGCAGTGACATCTCCAGGGTGGATGGAAGTTGCTCCTGCCTCTGTCACCAACGTAGCTTCTGTGGTTGAGTTTTCCATTCCGAGGGGATCATTTGAACATCGTGTATTGTAACCACCCATTTTTGTATTTCTGTGTCTAGCAACGTGGTTTCATTTTCTCAGGAAGTCAGCTCCAGCTAGCTTAGTGGAAGCTGCTGAAGTTGTCCAATGCCTAGCTTCCCTGCCGGGAAGGGTTTGCCCTGAGTATATGCTGACTGCTGTGAGGAGCACTATGAGATTGGCAAGCTAGCACTTCTGGGTTCAGAATATCTGGCATGCCTGGAGCCAGGGGAAAGCTTTTCATTCCAAAACATTTGCAGCAATTTGTTAGGGCCCTTTATTGAACTTTTATGTATAGAGATTTCTTGTGTTCCAAGTAGGTACTTTCTAGTATAGGATAGATATGCAGCGTGGTGAAAAGAACATAGACACTGCCCTTGTTACCTCACTACCTGGGGGACTTTGGGAAAGTTACTTCTCCTCACAGGGCCTGATTTTCACCATCTATAAAGTGAGGATTTAGACTAGATCGTCAGAGGTAACTGGTCAAGCTGTATTGTAATTCCCACTGACTTGGTGCACACAAATGGTTGGGAATCATCTGAGGGTAGGGAGGGAAAGGAAGGGATGTGTGCATAGATATAAATATATATGTATATATATATGTATATATATATAGACAGATAGATAGATAGATAGATAGATAGATAGATAGATAGATAGATAGATAGAGATAGTGTGTGTATGTATGTGTATGTTATATGTGTGTGTTCATGTTCCCTGCCCAGGAAGGCAAGGGATTCAGGAGGAGCTATGAGGTGCTTTACTAGTCCAAACTGACAGAGCTGATAGGTACCTCATCTAGTCCAATCCCTTCATTTTACAGATAGGGAAACTAAGGCCAATATATAAACCTTAGTCTCTCTCCCTCTCTCTCTCTCTCTTTCTCTCTCTCTCTCTCTCTCTCTCTCTCTATATATATATATATATATATATATATTATATATATACATACTGTCTATAATATATACACACGCATATATATACAGATACATACATATGTACACATATGTGTATGTATGTCTGTATATATAATATACACATATACACATATATGTATGTATGTATAGTGACTTGTCCAGGGGCTAATAAATAACCTGCTTCTGTTACCTTGCTACTTGTGGGACTTTGGGGAAGTTTCTTAGCCTCGCTGGGCCTCAGTTTCATCATCTATAAGATGAGGGTTTGCACTAGATCAGAAGTAACTGATCAATCTGTATTGATATTGTATTGTAATGTCTGTGGTGTGACTTCTGGTAGGTCAGTTAACCTTTCTAGCCTCATTCTTCTCATTTGTAAAATAAGAGTGTTAATAATAACTCATTCAGTTAAAAAAAATCTGGCTTCTTCCTTCTAGATGCTCAAGCAAAGCTTTACAAAAAAACCTAGTAAATATCTGAAACTGGATTTGAATTCATGTCTTTCTATCTACTATACCACCGGCTGCCTCTAGGTCCTAATGTAGGGTTCATGAGCTTGTGGGTTTTTTTTATATTTTGATAACTATACATCAAAATAATTAATATCCTTTGTAATCTTATGTATTTTATACTTTTAAAAACACGATTCCAACTGGGGGTTCCATAGGCTTCACCAGCCTGCCAAAAAGTTCCCATGACATAAAAAGGTTAAGACTCTCTGCCTTCCCCATGGCCTCCCATTTGTCATATGAGAACATTGAGGTGCTTAGAGGTTACATGATTTTTCCAAGGACAAAGCTGGAAGTGCTGGCACAGTGGGCAGTAGAACCCAGGTTTCTTGAGTCCTATTGAAACTATATTCACTACTTTTGCCTGCCTTTTGTCTGGGTCACTACTTGATGAAGAGTTTCAAAGGCTACCATTCCCTCCTGTGATACCTAGTACTGGACTTCCTTCTTAGTATCAAGTGAAAACACTTCTCCCACCAGAAGGGAGTCAGTAATCCACCATCAATTTTTGGCTCAGAAATCAAAGATAAGAGAAGGTCAAATGCTTGTTCATGGTCATAGGAAAGAGTGAACGGTGAGCCAAAATTAGAGGTAGTCACCAAGGAACCTCTCTTTTCAGCCTCAGAGATGAGAGGGAAATTGACCAACTTTGATAAAAGACTTCATCTTTCAGCCTAGTACTAATGCCTGGCATGTTCTCCTCAGACCAGAACTACCAAAGACAACCAAAGGCCTTGGGAGTACCCAGATGAAGTGCTACGCCCACACAACATGTTAGAGGGCTCTGTTTTCAAAAAGCGAATGTTTCAAAAAGCAGCTGCTGTCTATCCTGTCAGAATCAAATTAGTAAGCAGAGGAATTTGTACATTGGCTTTGGACCACATATTTCCAGTCCCTTGAAGTAGAAATGCCAGCTAGGCCACAGCCTCTCCCACTTGTTTTTCCCCCTCTTCATATCATGTGTGTTTTCTTTCCAAGGGCATATTTCTGTCAGATCTTTACCTGGTTCCAGTAGCATGAGGCTACCAAAAGGTTTTTTTTTAAGCTTTGCTTAAGCATCCATAAGGAGGAAGCCAGATTTTTTTTTAACTGAAGCAAGAAAAGATTTAAAGAAACGGCCGGAGGAATTGCTGACCTGGCAGTGACTGTGACCGTGAGCAGCATTCAGGTTGTGTTTGCTAAATATCCAGCTGTATCCAGATATCTTTCCTGGTGCAGGGAAGGTGGAGAGACTGGAATGGCAGGCAAGAAGAACTGCAGTTATGCTAATCAGGACAAGAAATCCATAGGCAGGGAGTAGT
>CM053623.1:395035731-395045753 GCA_028646595.1 Phalanger gymnotis
CACTTCCTCCCAGAGCCCTCGCCTTTCTGGGCAGGGCACTTCCACAGGCATCAAAGGGACTTCTGAGTGCTGAGGGACAGAAGGTATGGTTTGTGACACTCCACAATATTATTCAGATGATCTGGGAATCTAGAAAATTACACCTTGTGAACACAAGCTCCAGGAGGTCCCTGAAGAAAGGTTCTGAAAAGATATATGGAACATCTGAGGACCAGCTTCTGCAAATTAAAGAAGGCTCTTCGCTGGGTAGTAGACAAGGTGATGGCTTTTCTAGTCGTAGTAACTCTCAAAGACTATCAAGGCATCGAAGGGAAATGAGAGGAGAGGAGGATAAGGAAGGAGAGGAGAGGAGAGTAGAGAGGAGAAAGAAGGAGATGAGAGGAGAAGGGACGAGGAGAGGAGAGGAGAGAGAGAAGAGTAGATGAGAGAAGGGGAAGGGATGAACATCTATAAATAGCGTCTGCCAAAGATAAAATTTTGAAATATGCAAAATCAGTGTTAGGTACCCCACAATTAATTTGTTCTGCTAGAGGAAGCAGAGTAAAGGAAGAGCGCTAGATCTTTCATCAGGAGATGTGAGTTCAAATCCAGTTCTGACACTTACCAAGTTGTGCTAGAGCAGAAAATTCCTAAGGGGTCTTCCAGCTCTTCCCTTTTCTTTGATGGGCACAATCACACTTGTACTACCTGCCTTAAAGGGTTGTTATGAGTAAAGTACTTTCTTGGCGAACTTTAAATCCAACTGAATGAACATTTATTAAGTGGCTGCAATATTCAAGGAGATAGGTTTTAGATACAAAGGATAAGAAAAACAAAAGGAAAAAAAATCTCATCCCTCCAGGAACTTCCAGTAAAGCACAGTATAAACGTCAACGAGAATTATAATCACACTTTTGCCTTCCTTAAATCCAAGTCACTAAGGGCCCTTCTGTTCTGACTAGGAGGTTCCCTTCTTCTGATTGTAGGGTTCCATTTTACAGAGGGTTTATCACATTCCCCCATTAGCACCCAGGCCTCAGTCAAAATCAAGGTTCTCTTCCCCAGAGCACTGTACCCTGGCAAATACCGATACATGTTAAAAGTTATGATCATAATGTGTTAACGTTGTATAGCTAGTTATTGGGTGACCCCTTAACCAAATCCAAATATATACTGAAACCAGAAGGTCTAGAAGAGGTCACAGTCACAGAATATCGGTGTTAGAAAGAGCCTCAGAAGTCATCTACCTGCCCAGGAATCAATTCTACAGCAAACATAAAATGGTCATCCAGTGCTTGTTGGAAAACCTCTCCTTCCTAAAGCAGCTCATCCCAGTGAGGAATAGATTTTCTTACTGCTTCCCTTTTGCTGAGTTCCATAAACCTGCCCCACTGGACCTTCTGCCTCCTGGTCTCAGTTCTGCCCTCTCAGGCCAAATAAAACGAGTCTAATTACTTTTCCACATAAAATAGTGGTGAATGTCAGGAGAGGAATGAAGACCTCATTGGCCTGACCATTTTCCTTAAATTGAGGTTCTGGGAGGAACTGACCAATCAGAGGAAAGGACTGTGAATATTCTATGCATATTATAGGGTAAGAAAGAAGACATCCTGGGGTATGATGTGTTCAAGAACTAGAAATAACTTATTGATATCAATGAGTTATGTGTGCCTATATTATCCTAAAGATTCCAAAACTGCACCACATTCATTTAAAGTAAGGTATGGCATTAGCCTGGTGGTTTGAATATATGATTCCTCTTCATAATCCTTCCTGTGACATTATTAGAAGAATGGCTTTGGAGGCAAGTCCTTTTAGGTCTGTATGCCTCAAGCAAATCCCTAGGATTTATTTATTAAGTCACAAACGGGACACAGCTACTTAGTCATAGAATAGGATCTGTGTAAGTCGAGGGAATTTCCACTCTGAAATTACATATCTAGTACTTTCTGCCCCATGAGACCGATCCTGAGATAAGATAGCCAGACAGCAAGAAGGACCACCATCACCAGGGCACCCTACCTCCTTTGAATTTTCCCTGGATACCTCTCTTGCCTCCAGGGCCAAGACCACCTGAACCACCCTGGATGGACAAGCAGGAAGAATGCTACCACCAGAAGTATCCCACTCCCTTTATTCCCACACTTCCACCTCACCTACTTGACGGCTCACATGGAAGTCAACAACTCCAATTCTCCAAATGAGAATCACCAGACCTTACCATCCACCCTGCCCCCATGCCCTGCCCCTGACACTATCATCTCAACTGTTTATATAGTCAAAGTCCCTCCAGGCCATCTTTCCTGGAACTGTACTCTCCCCATTTAAAGTCTAAGTTCCTTGAGATCAAGAAATGTCTAGTTTTTTCTCTGTATCCTCGATGGTTAGCACAACGCTTGGCATATAGTAAGCATTTAATAAATGCTTTTTCATCCATTCATTCAAATAGATAAATAATTTTGGAAAAACTCGGTAACCTTTCTCTTCCTCTGGCTGTTGAACACTCTTTCGCTCTATGATATTGAATCTCCGTTTATGAAGAATAGATGAAATCTTCAAAAATGGCTGGTCTGGTGGATAAGATGGGTAACCAATTTGGGAAATAACAGTTTGAAGTCAGATGACGATGATGATGATGATGATGATGATGATGATGTGTGAGTCTTAAATCGTAGGGTAGATTTTCTTATGTAGTTCATAAACAGGTTCTGAAGACATTACGACAGAAGCCAAGAGATAAGCATGATATTGGCTATGCCCAAAGCGATGACCTGGAAAGGAGTAATGTTCATGTGGATGTAGCTGAACATTGTGTTTAGAAAGACCTCAAATCATCCTCCTGTCTATAGGCAAGAAAGGCCTCTAGTCCTGAGTATGGGAGGCAAGTTACAAGAAGTAGAGATCCTTACCTGGCCTCTACCTGCTTCCTTAAGGGGAATGAAGACTGATATCTCCTCTCCTCTCTGTGTCTTCATGTCCTCAGAGGTTGGTGCTAATTGGTGGTAAAGTAGTCTAAAGAGAGGCAGGAGGAGGAACAAAGAAAAAATCCAGTTAAACCACAAACTGAATTCACCCTTTAGCTAATCAAGAACTGACTGTTTTCCTAGGGAAACCAACCATAGGACAGTAAGAAAAAGTTGGCGAAGTGCTCAGGCCATGTAATTCCTTGGCAGAATGCTTGTGAAGTTATATTTTGATAAGAATTTAACCCCAGAACATTGCCTCTGAAATCCAGCAGTCCACCCACAAATGGTTTACATATGTGGAATCTCCTTTGGCGAATTTTTGTCCTGAAATGGGAAAAGGCAGAGCAAGTGTCCAGAAGGACTCCCATGACTGCCCCAGTTTTTTTTTTTTCCAAATAGGAATTCTGCAGTGTTCTAACTAACTGCATTGCAATTATCATACCTAGTTGAAATGCTTAATCACTGAGTTCTTGAATGGCCCGGTAAAGAAGCATAGAACACAGGGCTAGTGGGGTATAATTACTAAGTTCATCTCATTCTTTTATTTCTTTATAATCAGAATTACAAGACCCTTCTTACTTTATTGTCTTGAACTTGTATCTGTTCACTTTTCTCAAAAGGCTGATTACCTTATGGTTCTTCATATGTCAGGGGAAAATAGACATCTGTAGCAGAAGTGTTCAGAATTCTTTTCCTCAGGCCCACTTAAAATTAGTAAAATAAATTAATTAAAAAAGAATTAAAGTTAGGAAACTTTGGTCTTTAAGTCATGGATAACATTTATTTTCTATTCAGCAGATGAACATTTAAATTCAGGAAAAGCATGGAATTAAAAGGCAAATAAACTGTTATATAAACTCTTAAGTCATGTTGACTTAAGTGGTGAGATCATGCCAAGAAAGTTAATATAGCCAGCTCTAGGGGAATGCCGATCAAGTGATTTATTCACCTCTGTGTATTTCTAAGCAAAAACACATGTCTGCAGAATGAGCCTCTGCAAAACTAAAACAAAAAAGATCAAACTGCCAAGTTTATCTCAAACCTTTTTCATCCATGTAACTTTCATTTTTAAAATATGATCTTGGTGTATGAGCAAGCAAAGCTCAATTAACATAGAGTGAAGCTCAGTAATGGACAATAATGTGTCTTTCTGTTAAGGACATTGCCTATCCAGTGTACCCTTTCAATCTCTGCCTGTCTCTGCCTCTTTCTGCCTGTCTCTGTCGCTCTCTGTCTCTCTTTCTTTGCCTCTCTCTTTCTCTCTATCTCTCAGTCTCCCTCTGTCTCTACCTCTGTCTCCCTCTGTCTCTGTCTCCATCTTTCTTTTTCTCTTCCTCCTTCCCTTCCTCTTTCACTTTTAGGGTCAGAAGTAGCCCTCAAAGCCAAATTGATGGGCACATCCAAGGGCAAAAACCAAACCAAATCAACCAGAGTGTGACTAGGAATTAAGAAGGCTGCTTTGCCTATGGGGCTTGGTATAATCAATCCCTTTCTTTATCATGCTTATCAAGTATTTCTTGGGTGCCTACTTACTCTATGTGAAATTGTGGGGAAACAGTAGGATTTGTTCTGTCTCACTGAAAAGCATCCTCTAAGTAAGTGCATAAGTCTTTTTTCTGGATTTCGTTTTGTGGTTTGCCTCTCCCACCCTATGATGTGTGCTACTGTTAGGAAACTAGAATTTTAGAGCTTGAAGAAACTTTGTATCCTAACTAGTTTGACTTTTTAATTGGAAAGATTTGGAAACTGAGGTATAGAGAGGTAAAATGACTTTCCCATAGGCACACAGCTAGTTAGTAGACAGCTAGCCAAAGAAAAGAGACCAAGATCATGAGAAGACTTGAATACATTGGTTGAAGGAAATGAAGGCATTTATTATCATAGAGATGATGGAAAGCAATAGTGGGAGCAGAAAGAGGGATGTGATAGCTGCCTTCAAATACTTGATTCAGTGTCATGGCAAGTAGGCTTAGACTTGTTTTGCTTAGAGCTATAGAGAGATGTAGGAGTAGACATTGGAGAGAAACTTGCTCACAATTAGAGCTGTCCAAATGTAAATGGGATGCCTCCTGAGCTGTTGGGTTCTATATCCCTAGAAGTCTTCAAGCAGAGACTGGATGACCACTTCCTAGGCATGTTGTAGAGAGTGGTCCTAGAGGTAGAATTGGATCAGATGACCTTTAGGACATTTTCCAACTCTTGAGATCTTCTTCTTCTTCTACTTCCAAGGTAGAACCAAAACCTAAGTAATGTGACTCTTTGGCTGTTGCTGTTTACATCAAGCCACCTATTCATTCTGTGGATACAGATCTGTCAAGAGTCTACATCTGTCTACAACTTATTTTGAGAGTCTATGCCTTGCATTTTAAAATTTTCTATTCAGGGAGGTTTAATATGGCACCATGGATTGAGCCCTGGGCCTGAAGTTGAGAAGATTTGAGTTCAGTGTGGTCTCACATACTTACTAGCTGAATGACCTTAGGCAAGTCACTTAACCTCTGCCAGCCTCAGTTGTTTTTGGGTTTTTTTCCATCATAAAATGGCCATAACAATAGTATCTAGCTTATGAAGTTGTTGCAAGGATCAAATAAGATAATATGTATGAAGTCCTTAACAAATGTTAAAACACTACATAAATGCTAGCAGTTATTAAAATACAAACAATTTGTACACCCACACCTTACCTTTTAGCATAATGGGCAGTGAAACTATATAAAATACTTCCAGATCTTTTAGCAAGAATAATGTATGGGGTGAAGGGACATATGTTCACTGAAAAGTTTATTCCATTTTTTTTCCCACGGAAGGAAGTCTTTTAAATTTACCTAAGTCAAATATTTATTAAAAAACACCTTCTGAATCTCTTCTCCCCAACTCTTCCCCTTCATAGCAGTGCCCCCCCCAAAAAAAGATTGCCTAAGAACTTGCTCTGCACGCTCCTTCAGTGCTAAATATAAATACCTCTGAGATATGATTGCCACCCACCACTTATCAACTTATGCCCATTTGGTATTTGTGCCCAATGCTGGACTTAGACCCGGGCATCTCTTTTGCATGATTTAAGGGGTGTCTGAAAGCACCTGTTTTGTTCTTTTCTGTTCTGCAATGTAGCTCTGCACTATATTGCCATGAATTTCTTGTATACTTTAAGAAATCTATTTTTTGATCAGTGTGAATTATCTCTACTTACATAGACTATCACATCTCTATGCTTTAGTAAATGGTATTTGAATTCTTTCTAACATGATAGCGTCTGCCTGGACTTATGCCTTCTGAAATACCCTTGAGAAGTTAGGGAAGGCAGGAAAAGAGGAGTTTTGTGGAAGGGAGTTCTTATATTCTGTTATACGTTTATACATGGGTTCCATCTCTCCCACCCACCCGACACTACTCCTGGTTGTAAACTCCATAAAGGCATATCTCAATTTTTTTTAACTTCCTGAGCATCCAGCCCATTGCATTTCATGTAATATACACCTGATAAATGTTTACCAAATGAATGACATTAAATTATAAGAATTTCACTCACCCAGAAAAACAATTACTTAATATCTGTTCCCATTTGTTCATCTTTTCAAAGGCTATTACTCTAAATCTTTTAACAAATTCTAAGAATGAATTAGTTATCCCATGCCTTCATCTGCAACAAGCAGCAGAAATTGGAACATAGCAATTTTTATTTTATTTTTTATTATTTTTATTTGTTAATTTTTAATTTTTTTACTTTTTTGGTTTTTAAATTTTTTTTATTTTAGAACATAGCAATTTTGAGGAGAATGTGTGTAGGGAAGACGATACAGAAGTGGGGGGGGGAAGATATAATGTTAGTTCACATGGTCAGGAGCCAGGCTAGATGAGGTGATATAGTATGGAGAGTTAGCTCCTTTTCCTACCTTACAAATGACCTCTAAATGTTACTTCCAGCCCTGTGATCCAAGCAAAAGCTTATAGAAGGACAGGATCTTTAAGAGACTTCAGAGGTCCTCTAGGTCAGAGGATGTTAAACTGTAATTCACAGCCTCATAGATAGATTTCAGAGGGTGTGCAAATCTGGGTGGAAAAAAATACAACTTTATTTCCACTAACTTCTAACTTAAATTTAGCATTTCCTTCAGTTATGTAAAAGATGATTCTGAGGAGGGGTGTGTATGTTTTACCAATCTGCCAAAGAAATCCATAGCATAAAAAAATGTATAGAACCCCTGATCTGAAACAACCTCTTCATTTTACATAAGAGGAAACTAAATTCCTGAGATATTAAAGATTGACCATCCCAGAATGAAGTAAAAGAATACATAAAGCTTCCCAGAACTTATCCTTTAAAAGATGGAAATAATCCAGTTGACGTCCTTAAAACTGGCTTTGATCCCTGAAAATAAAATGTTTTTTCTCATGACAGTTTAAACATCTATCCATAATCAGAGCTCTACCACCTTTTATGGACAATTAAGAGGCATGCCACCAGCCATCATGGTGAGCATCTCTAATATGGTGCTGAAGGCCCCATTAGAGTGCACTGGCTTCATAGGTTCATTTTTGTTAAATGCCAAATGTGATAGGCTGTCATGGTCCATCTAGCAAATAATAGGAATTTTTAAATGACACATATGTGCACTAGGCCATAACACTTTCAGGAGTCTGTTGGGCAAATTATACTCATTTTAAAAATTGGGTAACTGCGTATTGACATTTATTTATGTGTTTGTATGGTAGACGGCATTATTTCTGACTGTCACATAAGCTCTTATGCACTCGTCCACTATCATGAGCATTTTGATTCACCAAAAGCCCTCTCTTGCTTAAACTCTTTAGAGTTGATCTGTGCTATTGTTCTCTCAATGCAGGCATAGATTTGTTACGAATGTCCTTTTAGCTTCGAAGGATGTAGATGACTAAAATTCTATGATACTAAAATTCAATAGGGATGAACCCGATTGGATGGATTTGATGCAAAGCCCTTCTTTTGTGACCCCAGAGTTGCTATTTCAAATATTAGTAAAAGTTTCTTTTTTTTCTTTTGCTTTTCTTTCTCTCTTCTTTCTTTCAATGTTTTTTGATGCCTTTTTGTCTTTACATCATAGTCATTTGCTACTCACTCTCCTCCAGATTGCATCCTCTCTTATGCCAGAGAAAATATTATTGAGCAAACATATCCAACACAGAAGCCCATTCTGACAACTGTATGTTACTCTGTCCTGGACGTTTTCCATCTTTCTGCTGTGGCAGAGAAGGCATACTTCATTTTCTTTTCTTCCAGGCCTTTATTTTTTAATATATTAATGCCATTTTCCAATAGTGATTTCATCCATCAGTAGGCTTAAAATGTCCTCTTTTAATTAAAAAATATATATTCAAATGCATTTAGCAATTTCCCCATAGTGATACAGACTTCTCCCATTGTGTGCAATTTTAGATTGGGAAACATGGGTACAGCTCTCTGCTTAATTGCTTTGAACTTTTAGCACATGTCCTTAAACCTTAGAATGATTTTTGTTTTTGCTTTTATACTCTCATTGGTGTACTGGACATTGGTGAATAGCTTTCATGTAGTCACATACCTGGGATTCTGAAACATTACCGGATAAAAAAAGAAAATGAATCAAAATGAATCAGAGTTGAAGGAAATCAAATAAGCCTAAATAAATGTAAAATACAACATTATTAATCTGGATCCTTTTGCAGAGGAAGAAGAGGAAGTAAGCAGTGGGAATTTGTTCTTAAATGTATTTCTGATATCAAAGGAAAAATGGGCTCCTTGCAGAAAATATTGTAACTTCATATATATCTATATACAAATATCTGTGTGTATACATGTGTGTATATATACATGCATATACATATATTATACACATAGTGAGGCCGACTCAACGATTGGTGAGTGTGTGTCTGGAACCACCAAATTATCAAAAGTACAAACCACACCACTCACTTCCTTCCCTGATCACTATTCAGTTTGTTTCACTTATATAACAATAGTTGCATAGGATGGGCCGACATCAATGTACTTGCATGCTAACTGGGAGAGGGAGGGAACACCAAATCTGTTGAGATCATAATTCCATTTGAATATTGGAGCGTTAAAAAAAAAACCCAACTTCTCCACAATCAAAACTATCTAAAAGTGGGACTTTCTCAGGAGGGATTGGATCAACCCTCACTACAGGTCTTCATACAATGACTACCTGATGATTTGGGGGGGTTATTTTGCAGAGAAGGTTCCTGGTTAGATGTGATGCTACTCTAGGGCTTCTGAAGTGCCTCCCAACTCTAAGATTCTAACACCATTTTTATTACTCTTTCTGAAGCCCTCACTGTGACCAGAAGTCTTGAACACATAGGAAGTGCTCCCTGTGTATCTATTGATTGATTGTTTGAGCTACCTGAGTACAGCAGAGTTCGCTTTGCTCAGTTTGTGTAGCTCACGTCTCGTTGACGTGTGCCTGTGGCTATATTAGATTGACTCATCTTAGCCACAATTCTTTTTTATTTTATCCAACCCACCTCATTATTGGTGCATCTTCTACATGGCTGCTGTTTTCCTAGCAGCCCTTGGATATGTGTTTATCAGTGACCATTCTTCCTCTGATGTACCCTTTAGGTATCAACTAAGGTTTGCAAGGCACTTTGGCTCCTCCCTTAGCACTGTGAGGTAGGTAATGGAGATGTGGTTATCCCTATTTTACAGATAAGGAAGTTGAGGCTCAGAGATAGTATGTGACTTGTCGAAGGTCACACATCTGAGAACTGTCAAAGGCAAGATGTAAATGCAGGACTCTTAACTCCAAATCTACCACTCTCAACATTTACACCTTTCTGCTACTTAGCAAGACAACCAAGCCAAAGTGTCCTCAGTTGTTTTAAACTTTAGTAGTCTTCCTTTCTAGAAAAACTACAGCTGTGAGAGCCATCATAAAAACATAATTTACTAAATGAGTTCTTGAATCATTCAAAACAGTTCTTGTATCTAAAGCTTTCCTTCACTTAGGGATCCATAGTCCATCAACTCTGGATTGGAAGTGGAACTTTAAATCTAGTGATTCTTTTTCTTTCTTGCTTTCTTTTCTTTCCCTCCTTCCT
>CM053623.1:395045853-395075141 GCA_028646595.1 Phalanger gymnotis
CCATGTTTTTCCAATTCTCAGGACAGTACCCTTTCTTAGACTAATAGGCTACCTCTTATTAGTCACTACATTTGTAGCCAGTAAATGAGGCCCTGCCACTTGGACCCTGAAAATCCAGCTGGAATATAGTATCTTCAGGGTTAAATAAATGAATAGTTTCAAGAAGAAATGGCTTAATATCTTCTACTCTTGTGAAATGTTTCTGTCTAACACAGATTAATGGTGTAGCTCTACATCCTATCAATCAGCTTCCAGTGGCTTTCGAAAAAGAATCAGAATTAAAATGGAAAAGTTATTGAAATAAGAGCGCCAAATCTCAATTCCATTTTCATATCACAGTAGGTCCCTCCAATTAAATAAAAATCCTAGGTTTCTCCCCAAACAGACTTGCTTTACATACTGCCTAAAAAAACAAATGTTGGTGTCATTGAATGTTATAGGTGGAAGCTTCCTTAGAGATCATTCAGGCTAACCTCCCCATCTGACATGTGAAAAAACCCAGGTCCAGGCCCGGGAAGTGACTTCTCAGAACCAGCCCTACTGGCTCCCAGTCCAATAAGCCTGCTGCCATTTTTTATTTCTCACTTCCACCTGATTTAAACCCATTCGCAGAGGGCAATCCTTCAGGCTTCTCCTGTTCTTGGAAAAACATATCCTGGTATGTGTGTGTGTGCATATGTGTGCATGTACATACATGTGTGTGCATGTGCTTGTGTGTGTGTGTTTTCTGAAGTTTTTGACTATACTTGGCTACCCTATTTCTTCTCTGTTTAGCTTCTTTGAAGAACAGTGAGGTTGGATTCCTTAGACTGTGACAATATTCCCGAGACATATGAAGGCTCCACATGGTTTCCCCTTTATTTGGAGATGCTGAGATTAGGAAGCTTACTTTTGACATGTCTCCATCTTGAAGCTTTATCTTCAGCTGTTTGTGTTCAGGAAATAGATTATCTTTCTCTCTCTCCATATATGTGCACATGTACATATATGTGCATGCACATATGTGCATTCACAATGCATGTGTGTATATGTACATATATCTATTTGAGTATATATGCATATATGTATACTGCATGTACATATGGATTTGTACACAGAAATATACTTGAGATAGATATACATATGCATATTATGTGTGTATATGTATATATGTATATACACATGAGATAGAAAGATATACATATACGTATGCTATATGTGTACATACATATACATAAGACATAGAAAGATATACATATATGTATATTATATTTGTATATACAAACATATACAAGAGATAGATATACATAGATGTATGTGTTTGTATAAACACACATATACAGAAGAGATAGAAAAATGCCCTTGAAACCAGGAAGACTTCTATAGAAATTTTCCTCCTGACACATACTGGCTGCATGACTCTGGATAAGTCACTTACCCTCTCGGTGCTCTAGGCAACTTTTTATATCTATAAGTTACAGAGAAGGTTATGAGCTGAATTGATAGAGTCCTCACCTGGGAATTCCCTAAACCAAAAAAAAGAAAGAAAGAAAAAACACAGAGCCAATCTCTGTGACCTCCACATAGAAATTTAAAGGGGGGAAAAGTCCACAATCTTCACTAGTTCCACAATCTTCCTTATAGGCAGGCTTTTCAACATGTGCGATAGAAAGACAGACAGACAGACAGAAGAGCTGGACTGAGCAGAGGGGGAAGGAAGGGCCCAGCGCAGAGATTCCTCTCTCTGAAAGGAGACAGGGTGCGTTGCTGTCAAAGCATCCTTCTGCAGACAGCCTCCCCAGGACTTGGCGATCCTCAATCAGCCTGTCTGTGCCCTGGTCTTCTCTCATTCACTCTGTGTGTCACATCTCCTCACCGCCCCTCACTTCAAGCACGTTTTTACACTGTTTGGCCCAAGCTTCTGGCAGCCTTCCTAAAGACTCGGAGGAAATAATTCCACAAAGTGGCATAAATTAATGTGACTAATTAACATGATGTTAATTATTTGTAAATTGTATGTTTGGATACACATTACTTGAGAGGCATATGTTACATTCACTGTTTACAGAAACAAGTGACTGCTAATCACATCTCCTGAGTGTTGCCTTCACAACACTCAGCAAACAGACTAAGCTTCTCTAAAATTAAATAAATAAATAAATACAAATCTTGTCCTCAGGGAACTGCATGAACTCTCAGGCGGGATGGTGTGAGTAAGGGAAGGAGCTGGCCCCTCCACGCTGTCAGGACCAACAGGCTTTTGTACTTGGTTTTGTAGATAATGACTGTTTAGACCTGGCATATTTGGGGGCCTGCTTCACTAGAGGGTCTGAGCCATTCAAAAACATCTCCCTGGGCTTTGAAGCGCTCCAAATGATAAGAGACCTACCCAGGTTGGTTCAGTCCCTCTGTGTCTTCACAGACGGTATCGGTTAGCTCTAAGCTCACTCCAAACTCACCTGTCTGGCGTTACTGCCTATTAGCGCCAGTACAGTTTAAAATCTGTCAGTTCGGCTATTATAAATTCAGATTTTTCAGGGGTTTAAAACTCAGCAGTAAAACGTTGCTCTGGGCTAAAACTTGGCATTCAAGCTCTAGGGTCCCCAGAGTAAATCAATCTGTTTAGACGTCTTTTATGTTCTAAGCAGTGCACTTTTTGAAAGAAGGTTTATTAGTTTCAGATGTTTTTGGTGTGTATTACTAACATTCAAAATAAGGTTACTTTTTTTTTTCAAAAAGAAAAATCTAGCTTTTTGCAGAATTGGTAGGTACAGTGGCCACATTGATGTTTCTAAAGAAATATGTTTCCAAAGGATAACCATTTGGCCTGCTTATCATTTTTTATCTGAATACAGGCCAAATGTTTTTGCAAGTGTGAATTGTTAAGAGCTAATTAGCCACACCTTTCTGTGTGGAAACATTAAGAAGGAGGTGAAATAAGACAGCATTTCTTTGTTATAGATTATGCAAAGGGTCTAATCTAGGAGTCCAGGTTCTCTGGGCTTCTAAACATGAGAACATACTGCTTTCTCTTAATCTAGAGTTGGATAGAGTAATGAACTTGAGGTTGGAAGACCTGCATCTGAATCTCATCCAAGACATATCAGTTGTATGTCCTTGGGCAAGTCAAGGCACCTGTTTGTCCCTCACTTTATTTATTTGTAAAATAAAATCTATAGTACCTATCTCACAGGGCTTTGAGGAATTACAAGAGGTTCTTTATAAACTTTAAAACACTTTTCTATGTGTGTATGTTTCATTTCTCCTTTGTATCACAGAATTATAGTGAGTGTCGAAGATTCCTTCCATCTCTAAAGGTCTATGGACTTCTTTAGTATCTTCCTTGTTTTCTGTAGAAATCAGTGATCTAGTCTAACCTACTTTTTTATTAATTGGGAAACTGAGGGCAGAGATGTGAAGTGAGTTGCCCAAGATCACATGACCAGCTAAAATGTCATGCAGACTTCTGATGCTGGTCTTTCCACCTCACAACAGAATCACATCCCCTTGCTTCCCTACAACATATGTTTTATGACTAAAGTTGTAACAATGGCTGGTATCTAAGATAGGGAAGAATAATTAGGAAATGCACAAACCAAAGATTCTGTTTTTACTTTGATGAAGGAAAATTGTTTTATTGACTTCAGTAATTCAAGACTCAATGTAGTAGGAGAGGCCATGTGATTATAATGGAAAGACCACTGGCTGGGGAGTCAGGAAACATGGGAGTCCAGTCCTAGCTATACCATTAACTGACCATGGAAAAACCATTTGCCCTCAATTTCCTCATCTGTAAAATCAGTTTTAAAATTTGATGACTCCATAATTCTGGATTTTTTTTGGAGTCTGATTATGGTCAAGGCCTTGTCCCTAACTAGGATAGGAAGACAGGTGTTAACACTATGGATGGATGTCAAGGGAAGAAGGGCATCGATTATTCTTAATCTTGTTATTTGGAGCTCATATCACAAGTTTCCATACCTGAAAAAGTATAAAAAACCTGTGCGCTTTAAGAGGATAAGTTGAGATAGTAAGAGGGGAGCTTAAGGATGTCTACCTCTAGGTACTTTTTTACTAATTTCAAATTAAATGATATGTTTCTTGTGAAAACTAATATGGGAAAATATTGAATGGACACTATTTCCTGGAGTAACATTCAAAAATACTTAATGAGATCTAAAGGAATTTTTAGTAATCATGGGCAATGAGGACTTTCAATGAAGACAAAAAACCTTTTTTTTCTAAACAACAACAAAATGACAAGCCTTGAAATTAGAAGAATAAATAGAATGCTAATGAGTTTATGAAATATGTTCTCAATGGCGAGATGTTAGCCATTGACCAATGTAAGTATCATAGTTCAAGATGGAGAATAATCAGTTTAGAAAGTACTGGACACAGGAGCTACCTAGATTCAAATATTGACATTGTTGCTTCTAAGTAGTATGTCCCTTGGACAGGTGATCTCACCTTTCTGGGATTCAGTATCTCTGCAAAATGGAAATAAGTATACATTACCACCCTCACAGGGTGATTATGATAAGACTTTTACAAAACTTCAAAGGGCTATAGAAATTTAAATCTGTTATCAATGTATTGTTTTACTACTATATTATTTTTACTATATTATATTTTACTGCTGCTAAGGACCACTGTTACTTAGCAAAACACTGTCGTGATGATGGCTGATCCCTAAACATATAAGCCCCTTCTCAACCAATTAGTGTAGAGTATTAAAGGTTTTGCTAGGCAGACTTGGCTCAATGATTGTGAATCCCAAGCATTATTGCCCTCCATATTGTACTTCCCAACTCCTTTATGCCACTTCCAAATAACCTACCATGGTGGAACCAGGCATGACCATGAACATGAAAAAAAATGTGTAAAGTGAGTGGATTCTCTTTGGATTTTAACTGTGGACCAGACAGAGAACCCACATGTCTTTATGGCAAGGAAGGTAGAAATTGCAGGTAGGGTATAGTTGGATTTTGCCATTATCCAAATTATGTAGTCTGAAGTTTCTAAATGATTTGGTTTAAACTTTTATAGCCTGAATCTTGGCCACTCAGGAAACTGGATACCAATCTATAACCTTGTTTCTATGGAATGAAATGTTGCCTTACATTTAACTTGTGTTCATGATTTCACGGGACTAATTAATGAAGTTTTGTGGCATGTGATGTGAATCGTTGCTCAAAACACTGGCTGTGTAATATCAGACATGTTATGGAATTCCCTCAAAATATATACAAATGAAATTAATTTTAATTAGCTGTAATAGACACATTGATTATATAGCCTTCCTATTCTGGGCATTCATTGGGGATAGGGAGGCTCTTTTGGGGCATGCATATAGTAGAAGGCAAATGGACAAGTAATGGCACATCTCTATCATGAAGATGACCAGCACTAATTGCACAACATTTTCTAGTTATTGGAAATTTACCTCAAAAGTGAAGGGTCAGATACAAAACTCTAAGGCTAAATCTACAAGACATGTATAATTGCTCAGATCCCCTTAGAGATGTCTGTCTTCTGTGTCATGGCTTCTTATAGAGTCTGAAAACTTTTTTAATAACTACATTTCAACATAATTAGTTTCCTTTATAATCTTTACATATTTTATTTTATGCATTTAAAACATTATTCTGAGAAGGGACTCAGGCTTCACAAGACACGATAAAGGCTAAGAATCCCTGCCCTAAAGAAGTACAGGGCCAGATCATGGATCAAAGAGACATATTACATCGGCCACTGACTAACTTTCTTTGAGATGCAAGAACCCATACGAACAACACTGAAAACAATGAGGGAGATGGGAAGGAGAAAAAAAAACAGACCACCCCAGCCAAACCATGTCAAAGTTCTTTGTATTTCCCAGCTCTGCCACTCACTTTGTTATGACTCCCCAAAAGGCTGGTCGGTTCCACTTGGTTACATGAAGAGCTCAGTGTCTTTCTGCTTTCTTTTGCTGCTTTCTAAATTATTTCCATAAATAGCCCCTGACCTCTGACTCTGTACTCTAAGCAGAACTCTCCTACCATTGTGCTCATTGCTAGTAGTCACAATCCATAAAGAAGGCATAACTTCCTGTTAAAATAATTATCTTATTTAAGCCCATAATGGCCCCTCACCACCATGTGGTTCTACTGCTTTAGAGAATTTATATTTAATGAGAAAGGTAGGTGGGCCATCGCAATCACTCAGTGGAAGCCTTCAAACACAGTCTGGATGACCATTTGCCAGTATAATATTGGATGACCAATTGTCAGGTATGATAAAGGGAGGATTCTTTTTCAGGTTCCTTCCAACTCTAAAGTTTTTATGATTCTATGAATCTACTTGTTCATTAAGTAGAGTTTGATCCTGGATGACCTCTAAGGATCCTTCCATCTGTAGGATTTGACAGTTCTACGGAGTGATTCTCTAATGAGGCAGATAGAGTGATGGCTTTGGAGTCAGGAACACTAGAGTTCAAGTACAGCCTCAGACACTTAGTAGCTACACAGCCTTGGGGAAGTCATTTAAACTCTCTCTGCCTCAATTTCTGCATCTGGAAGATGAGGCTAATAATAACACATACCTAACAAGATCAAATGAGATAGCATATGTAAAGCACTTTGCAAATCTTAAAATGCTATGTAAATGCTGATGGTTATTATTATTATTATTGTAGTATTGATTATAATATTCTTAATATTATATTTTATTATTGCTATTGTTGTTATGATTATTTGTAACATTAGTCCAGTTAAATGTATATAGGAATCAGCTTACCCTCAAGGCCAAACAGTATAGAAATTCCCAATTTTCTGAACTATACCTACTATAATTATGTCCAGGTATAAAGCTGAGTCCTCAACTCCTTTGCTTCTATATATTTGGTTATTCACACACACACACACACACACACATTTAATTCCAAGAGATCATAAAATTTTAAAACCACTGGCTGCCTGGGATTTCACTTTGCTTTTTACTTCAATTTATTTTTTTCCAGCTACCATTTTTTAAACTTTGCGCCTCTTTGTACTTAGTCAGAACATTCAACTTCAGAGCCCCATCATGTGTGAATTAATCATGTAGGATATATATGCACTTTGAATTTAGTTATAAATATAAATGCAAGAGTTCCTATGATGGAACTGTTCAAAAAAAACTATAGGGATTGGAAAAATGAGTTAAGTCACATAAAACTATTAAAAATCTAATAGTCATTTTTGCATTAAAATAACCCATAGTGGTAGGTGCATTATATATTTACTTTACACTCTTGAGAGCAACTGAATTAAGCCATGATATCAAAGTAAAAAGAATTTAATAGTATTTACCACAGACTTATTTCTCACTCTCTCACTTAAGCTGCATAGTCTCTTGAAAACGAGCTGTGTAGCAGAAGCATTAATCAACATGAGTTATTGCCACATAATGGATTATTGGGTTACTACCCTGTACTAGTTGGGAAGAAGGTTCACCAGTTTGGAAAGCTGAGAAAAATGAGGCAGGGAGGGACAGACGTGAATGAGCAATGTTCACTAATACAAGTGAAGAAACTCAAAAAATATTTTTTTCCTGAGATGGATGACTAGAAAATAGTTTCTTATACTGTTGTTTTCCCTGAGTAGATCTGTATAAAACTCCTTTTTCTAGTAATCACTTAGTCAGTACAGTGGCTGGAGCCCTAGACTTGCTGTCAGGAAGGCCTAAATATCTGGTCTCAGATATTTGCTAGCTGTGTGACCTTGAATAAGTAACTTAATTTCTCTGTATCTCAGTTTCCTCATTTGTAAAGTGGGGATAATAATAGCTAGCACCTACCTCCCAGGGTTCTTGTGTGTATAAAATAATATTTGTAGTGTTCTTCAGGCCTTAAAGTGCTATATAAATGCCACCTGTCATCATCATCATCATCATCATTATTATTATTATTATTATTATTATTATTATTTATTATTACAAATGATCCAATTTGTAGAATGGAAACACACCATTCCTGCAGGGTCAATCTGATAATCCTTTTGTCCCATGAATACACCCTTAAAAACCAAGCTGTGTTGTAAACTGGTAGTATATAATTCCGCAGCATGTTATTCATAGCCTTCTATAACCTGGCTTCCTTACCTCTCTACAAATTTAGTTCCCTGCTGTTCTGCTATGTGAATCTTCTGCTATAGTAGAACTAGTCTACTCCTGACTATACTCCTGACTATCCATCGGCCGCCCAGCAGCCAGACAAGGAGAGCCAGGACAGCGAAAGGTCTCTAGCTCATGTCAGAAGAAGATTGGTTGAAGGAACTGGGACTGTTTCAGCCTAGAAAAGAGAAGAGATTGGGGGTGGGTGTGAATGATAGATGTCTTGGAGCATTTAAAAAGCTTTGCCCTAAAAGAGAGATTAACCTGGTTGGCCCCAGAGGTCAGAATTAGGAGCAATTAATGAGAGCTGCAAAGAGGCATATTTGAACTGGACAGAAGGGGAGATTTCCTAGTAATTACAGGTACCCCCAAGTAGAACGGGATGTCTTGGGAAGTAGTAAGTTCCTCCTTTAAGCAGAGGTCAGATGACCATATAGCTGGTATGTTGCAAAGGGAATTCTTTTTCAATCATGGATTGAGTTGGGTCCTTTCAAATAAAAGTCCCTTCAAGCTCTGAAAGTTTGTGATTGAGCGGTCCACTCTTTCTGCTTACTTCTCTGTTTTGCACAGTCCTTCAAGACCCAAATTATATATCACCACTCCTAGACCTTCTTACCCACTCATTGCCATGAGGATCTCCTTCCTCCTCAGAATTTCTTTAGAAATGACTCTTTGTAGCAGTTCTGTAGCTGACATATTCTGCTTTTATCTTATAGGTCTGTATATTCTTATATGTATCTCATAGGTCTATATATTCATATATATATATCATAGGTCTATATATTTATATATATATATCATAGGTCTATATAGTCTTATATATATATATCTCATAGGTCTATATAGTCTTATATATACATATATATATATATCTCACAGGTCTATATATTCTTATATATACACCTAATAGGTCTATATAGTCTTATGTGTATATATATATATATACACATATATATATGTATATATATATACATATTATATATATATACACACATATATATATATTATGTCTATCTCACAGGTCTATATATTCTCATATATATATATATGTATATCTCACAGGTCTATATATTCTTATATATATATATCTTATAGGTCTATATAGTCTTATATATACACCTCACAGATCTATATATTCTTATATATTTCATAGGTCTATATATTCTTTCTCTCCAAACAAGATTTTGGGACTCTAGGGGAGGATCCTGTAATTTGTATTAAAAAATCAGCTTTTTAATGATGATATTAAAGTGAATTCCATTTTCCTTTTCTGAAGAACTTTGTAAAGCTTTTTAAAATAACCAGACATACCACAAGATGCTTGAAATCCTGACTTTAGAGTCCACCGCATGATTAATAGCTATTGTGAGATCCTGGATATTTGCTTGAAGTTTCCAGCTCTCTGTGTTTTATTATCAGAATGCATGCACAATTATTTAGGGATTTACTATCTGCTTTGTGGGTTTTTAAAGATACAGCATGGTATAGTGAAAAGAGTACTGAATTTGGAATCAAAGGAACTGTGCTTAATTCACAGATATGCCTATGTGACCTTGGACAGTCCATTTAACTTCTCTGAGACTCAGTTACCTTATCTGTAAAAAAGTGGACAATAATCTTTGTACGATTAGTTTCATAGAGTTATTGGGTAGAAAATACTGCTTTAATTCTTAAAATAATATAGAAATACGAATTGTTATTATTTTCATTACATTTCTTTTCCTTTGCCACTTGCCTTGGTCCCTTCTCTCATTTGTTTGCCTTGTCTATTCTTTGTAGAAGAAATAGAGAGGAGGAGTTCATCTTTCTTTCCTTCTCATTCATTCTAGGGAATGGTGGGGTGAGAAGGAATTTGAAACTATACCAATATACTGTTCTAATCTGTATCAATGACAGATGGGGAAAGGGAAAGTATCTATCTATATCATATATTATAGCATCATATATTTAGAGGTAGAAGAGAATTTAAAGGCTATTGAGTTCAACAGCTTCTGCCATTTAAAAACCCAGGAAATTGAAGCCCACAGAGTTAAGAGACTTGCTTAGGGTCACACAGATTCAGAGAGAGAGATGAGTCTGAATGAGCAAGAAGTCCAAATTATAGAATATTTTGAAAGAAATATTACTTTAAAATATATAGCAGCTTTTAAAATTTTGTTTAAAAGAAGTCCTCTGGGGATCTGATTTTTTAAAATATTTATGAGAAAAAGACTAGAAGCAGTGGGTAGAAGCTGCAGAGGTAAATTTTGGCTCATAAATTCAAACCAATTCAGCAACATCTGTTAAGAGATGGTTGTGCTAGGTGCAGAGGACAAAAAGAGAAAATGGAACAGTCCTTCCCCTCACTGAGTTTATATTCTATTATGGGAAAATATGTATATGGATAAGTAAATACAAAATGAAGAAAAACTTTAGGATCTGTCTAGAAGTGAATTGGGCTGCCTCTAGAGATGATGAGTTTTCTATACACCAGAGGCTGAGTAACCTCCTTTCAGGGAAGTTGATGAAATTATTTCTATTTGTGTATAATTTGGACTAGATGACATTTTTCCTAACCCTGAGTTTCTGTTTGATTCTGTGAGAACATTCGTAATTAGGATATCAAATTATTATCATACATCTTCTTATTGTTCAGTCATTTTAGTCCTGAATCTATTTGGAGATGTCTTGGCAAAGACACTGGAGTGGTTTGCCATTTCTTTCCCATTTTACAGATGAGAAAAATGAGGCAAATAGGGTTTAGTGACTTGCCCAGGGTCACATGACTTGGAAGTGTCTGAGGCTAGATTTGAACTCACAAAGAGGAAACTTCCTGATTTCAGGCCTGGCACTTTGTCCACTGCACCACTGAGGTGCCCAAACTGCTTTTGTATATTTCTACAGTTGAGGGAGGTAAGACATCACATTCATAGGTACTCTTCTGGCTCTGGAGTCCGAGGACTTGAGTTCAGATTCTGCCTCTGATGGCTACTTCTTGTCTGACCTCAAATGAGCAAATCATTTAACATCCATGGGCCTCAGTTTCTCCATCAAAATATAAATTTACTAAAATGTCTTCAAGAAAGCTGCAGCATTTTTATTCCTATTTTCTTTGGCAGAAATAAGACAGCTTAATAGAGCTGCTTTGCTATACTGAATGGCATTCCAGTTGGATGAGTGTTCCTGTCAGATTCAAAGCAACGATATTTTGAGAACTTTCTTAAATTGAAACAGCTTTGGTTTAGTAAAACAAGGCCCTATCTGGAAGTCAGGGGACCAGAGTTTTAAGCCTGCTTTCATCCCTGTCCAGCTGTGTGACTTCGTGTAATTCCATCATCTCTTTACCTCAGTTTCCCTATTTGTAAAATAGCAAAGTTTGAACTCTTAACAATAGTTTCCTTATGATGGTGATTTAGAGTGAATGGGTCAGGGTACAGGTTGAGGGAAAATTAATGAGCGAGTCAACAAGCAGTAGGAAACTCATCTGCTACACATATTTTGGCTGCAGGGTCACTTGGTTCCCAGGCCTTTCTACAAAGCAGAAGCAAGTTTACAAATACATGGGAGGGAACAAGGGAAAGTTTCAAGAAAAAATGATTTTAACCCTTGAGTGATGGCAAAACACAGTGAATATAGGTCAGGACTTAATTTATATATCTTGAACTGCAAGGGACCTTAAAGGAAATTTGCCCCAAATGGCAGGTCCTCTGACTGCAAAGCCAAGGCTCATCCTTCTGCTCCACAGAGTCTGAAGACCTCTGTTTGCACCCCAGTTCTGCCGTTCATGTATCCTCATGACCTTGGGCAAGTCATTTAACTTCTGAAAGGCTCAGTTGCATCTTCCATTGAAAGAGAAGGTTGGACCCAGGGCATAGGATTTCAAACTGGGAGGAATGCCCTACTTGAGCTCCTGGGACCTAGGGAGGGGATGCATCTTGCGAAAGGGTACATAGGTAATGAATAATGGAGTCTGAATTTGACACTAAACCCAGATCCTTTAATGAGAAATCCTTTTTTTGGAGAAGTGATTTTATTAATGTTTCAAATTCTTTTTGAACCCCAAAGCCCTTTTAAATTGTAGGATTGGAGGAAACCAAGGGAGCCCCTGACATGTCAACAAAACATTTGGCAAAAAAACAGCTGCTCAGGAAGATGCATGAACAAACGTCCTATTTATTGTTTGTGAGATGCTGCAGAAAGAATGAGGAAGGACGTTTAAGGAGCTATTTCCTCTTGAGCTTAAAAATCCTTCCTCCTCTTAAAAATTTAAAGAATAGTTTGTGTGTGTGTGTGTATATGTATGTGTGTATATACATACATGTATATATACATATATACATACATATCTATACATATCATAATATACATATTTGTGTTTAATGGTAGCCATCTCTAGGGTGGGGTTGGATGAGGGAAGAAAAAAAGGAAAAAAGTTACATCATAAGTTCTACATAATAGATTTGCAGTTTCATATATGGTCATCTTTTTTTCTCTTGTGCTATGTTATAGAAATGCTTGTTTTATTTCTTAAGTTCAGAATAAAATATATACAATTTAAAAATATATTAAAAATGCAAATTTTGAGACCGACTTATGAATGCTATAATATACTAGGTTTCCCCTTACCCTTTGTTTGAAGGACATACCTGATACTCTGTAATCTTGGTTTTGTAGGGGCTTTTTTAATAATCAGTAACTACTCTCCACGATCACCAAAGTATTAGAATTGTTCGTATTGGCATGTACACACACACAGAGACTCAGAGAAAAGGGAATACTTTGAAAAGCTTAAAAATATGTCTAATTAGCTTGGAATAATTACTACTTTTTCAGACATGATCCAGATATCCTTTCTATACTGTGAAAGCAACTCAGTGAGTCTTAAAATCTAGGAGGTCTCATGACCTAGTCTTGCAAGATATTTTGAGAATAATTTCATTTTTAATCTTTAAAATGCACAAGAATAATACTACACATCTATGGAGCAATTTATAGTCATAGATTAGTTTCCATACATTGTTTCACATGACTTGTAACAAAAACCCTGTGAGGTACATAGTATAGTCTCTTTCTAAATGGCGAGAGCACCATTCATAAGGGTCAAGTGGCCTACCTGAGATCACAGTTTGTAAGGAGCAGAGCCAGGACATGAAGCCAGGTTTTCTGACCAAGACAAGGGCTCTTTTTACTGCCCTACACTACCCATAGAAAGCAAGTGGGATTTCTGGTCCCAGGCCCAAGGAACCTGAGTTTTTTATCTTAGTTCTGCTCCTTACTCCCCGTGGGATCAGGGGCAGACGCGTCCTCTTCTCTCGTGCTTAAATAACTCAACTATAAATTGAAGAAGTTGGATTATGTTCTCTCTGAGGCCCTTTCTCCTCTAACCTGTGTATTTAACCTATGAATTTAAACACATAGCTAGCTTGCTATCTGGAGAGATAGATGGATAGATAGATAGATAGATAGATAGATAGATAGATAGATAGATAGATAGATAGATAGATAGATAGATAGATAGATAGATGATAGACAGACAGACAGACAGACAGACACAGGTTCATTGGATTCTTTTAGTGGGCTGGCTTTTCAATTCTTGCTGGAGGATGCTTCCATTCCAAGATTTTTTAAAAAGAGGGTAGCAGTAGCCTAGCATAAAGTTTGGGCAAGGAATCAGGAAATTTGCATCATAATCTATTACTGACTAGTTATATGATCTTGGGTCTTGGGTTTCTCTTCTGTAAATGAGGAAATTGAACACAATGGTCTCTAAGTACTGGACACGTGGATTCAGGAAGACTTGAGTTTGAATATGGTGTCAGATCCTTTTTAGCTCTTTGAAGCCTTGACAAGTCACTTGGTCTCTCTCAGCCTCAGGTTCCACATTTGTAAAATGAGGATAAGAACAGTACTTACCTTGTTATGAGAATATATGTATATTACTTTGCAAACCTTAAAACTTTATATCAGGGGTGATGAACCTGCAACCTTGAGGCCACATGTGGACTTCTAGTTCCTCAGGTGCCACCTTTTGACTGAGTCCAAGTTTTATAGAACAAATCCTTTTATTAAGGTGATTTGTTCTGTGAAGTTTGAATTCAGTCAAAGGGCTGCACTTGAAGACATAGAGAGCCACATGTGGCTTCATGGCTGAAGGTTCCCTACCCCTGCTCTCTATATATTTATGTTTATTATTTATTATTATTACTGACTCTGAGCCAACATTCTGTCCATTATACCACATTACCTCTCACATGCCTAGTAAAAAATAACATATATGTGTGTATGAAATATCAATGTTGTACTGAGTCATCTTTTCAGTGTTTGAGATTTCGTGATCACAACTGTATTTCCCTTGACTTGACCTAATATATTATATATATATATATATATATGTACATATATATATACATACACACACACACACACTCCTCCCACATGTATATGTTATTTTGTACTACACATGTGAAAGAGATATATACATATATAGAAATAAATGGATGTGTGTGTGTGTGTATTCAAGAAATTTGACTAGGTCACCAAACTGACTAGTTTTGTTTTTCAAATTTGAAGATGTTCTAAGAATTGTACATCCAAAGGCAATTGTCATCATTGGCCTAGAGAAATATCAGTGCTATCCTGCGAGTCATCTTTTAAGTGTTTGAGATCCCATGATCACAACTGTATTTTCTTGGCCTGGCACCATTTGAGCCTGTGGTTTGGAGCCGAGGTTTGGGCTCACACAGAGCCACGATGACTATATCTGCACTCTCCCAAGGAGTCAAAGGGATCCAGGACAATAACAACTGGTTTATCCAGCAACCAAAATGTTTGATTCAGCACTACCTCATTCAGTGTTCTGTTAGTGGTGGCCAGATATTTGTAACGATGACTCTGAGATCCTACTTGCCTTTTGGCCCAGCAAAGATAGAATATATCAAATTCTGCATAACCCTAATGTCATTAGTGTATTTTTTCTAATTTCTCACACTGTGACAGATATAATGATTCAGGTATATGGCATATCATCCCTTAAATGACCTCTGTGAGTCTCTTCCTGGCCCTCTTCCTTCTACACATTATCTCTCTTAGTGATTTGCAGAATTTCAAGTATTAGTGCTATGAAGATGATTTTTCAGATCTTCATCTCCACCCTCAACCAGAGTTCTAGCTCCACGTTTACAACTGTCGGCTGGATATTCTACCTAAATGTGCTATTAACACCTATTAGAATTAATCAGAATGTAAGCTCCTTGAGGGTGAGGTATTATTTTTACTTTTGTATTTGTAACTCCAACTCTTAGATATAGCCATTTGGTTCTTAGAGAAAGTTCATATTTATTTGGCCTGCATGGACTTGGGTTGGGAGTCAGTGAAGGGAAGAATGGGAAGGGGAGCCAGGACATGAGAATCATCCATCCATCATCTGTGCTGCTGCTGCTGCTGCTAATGATGATGACGATAATGAAAATAATAATAATGATGATAGCTAGCATTTATATAGCAGTTTAAGGTTTGTAAAGAGCTATACATATGTTTTCACATTTCATCTATATGAGGAATCATGAAGTTGTAACCCGTAGGTTAGCGATCATCTCTGTCTTCAAGGAATTTCTGTCTAGGAGAACACAAGACAAATAATCAGGATTTCATAAGTAGAAGATGGGCATATGTGTTCAAAGGACATGGTTGGTTGGTGTCACTGAGATAACTGAACTACTTAGAAGTTCTTTGCTAATTAGGAAAGAGGTCCTGGAAGATTATTCTGTGAATATCTGAAGCTGGGAGACTATTGTTTATAGAAGTTGAAGAAAACTAGTATGAACCTGCAAAACTGGGTGCACTGAGATGGGAAAGCTCACTCAATTACATGAGGATAGGAACCTTGTCTTATCTAAACTGTGTACAGCATAACATTCTACACATAGCTAAGCTCTCAATAAACATCAGTTGAATGAATAAATGAATGAGCAAATGAATGACTCAAGGGAAAGGAATGGCAGGGCCTGAATGCTATGCAACTATAATGAGGCAGCTTGTCACTGAAGAGGAGAAGAGAAAATTCACTTCCTTCTCTTCTTCAGTCCCTCACTTCAAAAGAGTGAGGGGACTACAAATGTGGAACACAGCATATACCATCACAATTGGTTATTATCTTGATTAGTTTGATTTGGTTTTCTCTTTTTTAATTCTTTGTTACAGAGGAAAGCTCTCTGGGGAAGGGAAAGAGAAGGATATACTTAGAAATGAAAATGATATAAAACCAAAAAGATCAATAATTTTTTTCTATCATAAAAAAATGAAATCATGGATTACTAACTGGGATAGACTAATGATAATGGGAATGGTTAAGTATAGCAGACCTTGCTGTTTTTTGTAATCACATGTCTTGTTAAAGAGTTGGATAGTCAAGTCACTGCTACCTTAAGTTCATTCACTGTTCACACATTCATTTTCTTTCCTCGAGTGTTGATATATCAATGTTTTAAGAACATCACAAGTTTCTATGTAGGAAACATTGAGATCTGGTGCTGGTCTTTTTCCTTGAATAGCTTCACCTCCTGCTTCTCTGATCCCTCCTACCATATTCCCTCTTCATCTGCCTTTCCTATCTTACTCTTTCATTCTTAAATAGCAAGCTTTCTACTGCTCTCTCAAGCTATGATCCTTGTTCTAAATCTTTTCTTTCTGTCCCATTATTCAAGGTCCTTTCTACCTAGGCTCATTTGCCATTCCTTTCTCACATGAATGGTTAAAGGATTGGTAATTTCTAAAGTATGGAAAACTCAGAGTATGGAAATTTTCTCCACTGAAGCAGATGGCCATCTGACTATGGGGCTGAGGTAAGTCTTAGGACTTTGCCTGAGGCATATAGTGATAAAATTACTTGCCCAGATTCACCCAGCTAGTTAGGGTCAGGGTAGTGGAATCTGAATCCTGGTTTTCCTGACTTGAAGCTCAACATTCTCTCTACTATGCAAAACTGCCTCTCATTTCTTGCATATAACCATAAAAATGCCTAGAAGCTATTATATAACCCAGATGAACTCTCTAGAAATAATTTTCCTCTTTTATCTTTTTCACATATTCATTGCAGATCACTGTGATATAGAGAAAACCCTGTAGCAGTGCAATCATGGATCCAGACTGTCTCTATCCCTATTCTACTCCTTTGTTTAATGTCTTCCTCTTAGCTACAATTCCTTTCCTCCAGCCCCTGTTGAATAGGCCATTGTCTGCTCACACCACTCCACAGATACCCAGCCTCTCTTCTGCTATGCTTTGCCCTGTTCCCAGAGTCCCTAGTGATGCCCTTCTTGCCAAATTCAAATACTTCTAGCACACTGAGATCCACCTTGGTTTCATTCTTTTCTGCTTATGTCCTTTTCAACTATTCTCACCAGCATCTGACACCATCATCTTGCCTTGCCCTAAATGAATAGTCTGGTAAACTGAAGCCATCCCTAGCCACAGAAATCTATACTTTCAATGTATACTACACACTACGTTCTGTCTTATACCCCTAGTTTTCAGAATGCCCCAGTTTGGCTCTTAAGGCAGTTTCTTTAATCAGAAAATAGCCAAAGTATTTTATTTATTTATTTGTCTTAGCTATGCCATGTACATAAAGTCTCTGAATGTCTAACTAACTCAGAGCCTACAATGGAAATTGGTTTAAATCATCATCCTCCCCCCAACATGAACAGCACATGAATTGTTATCTAGAGATTGTTACTTAACACGAAGCAGAACTGGAATCTCTCCCAGTGTGAATCATTTGCAAGTATCAGACAAACAGGGCTCTGTCGGTCTTAATTCATAAGAAAAACAAAGCTCAGAACAAGTAAGGCAAAAAGATTCTTATGCAGCTGCCTAGAATGAGTACAATAATAATTTTGTAAGGTAGTTTTGAAAAAAGGTGATAACGTAGGCATCATTTTCCCCCTTGGGTGAAACAGGGCAAGATGAGAGGTTTTTTTTTCCCTGAAAACATTAATATAGTGATATTCTGATGCATGGAAAAAGAAAGTATTTAAGTATGGCAGCTAAATCTTATTTCCTGAAAGCTTCCTATTTTTTTTAAAAAAATAATTGCTAGTCATTACTGGTCATTAAAAACAGATCACATTGATTTAGAAAGCATTTTTTTTCACCTATATTATCTCACTTAATACAGTAACCCTTTATTTGTTACCTCTACTAAATAGAGACGTATTTGGTCCCATTTTACAGGGGAGGAAAAAGAAGCCAAGACATTTGTTCAAATGTGTATAACTAATACGAATTACCCAGACCTGGCAATAGAGCCTGGGCAGAAGTGTACTAGAGCCACCTCACATCTAAGTGGATTGTTTTTAGTGTGTGAGTTTGCATCTCAGAAATGGGTGAATGCTACAAATGAAGGCTTGATTTATGGTTTTGTTGATAGCCTAGACTTAAGAAAGTGATGGAGAAAGTCATAATAATTGAAATTCAACTTAAAAGTTTGTCCTGCTTTTTGGAGATCTAGCTCTTAAACACTTACCAACACATTTCTGAACCCAGGTCTTTTGAGCTCTTACATCTTGTGCCCTTTTCACTGATGCCACTCAGATGCCCCATTCTGATGCCATCCTCATGGGTAGTAACAAAAATAAAAATTTTCAAAAACAATTTTAAAAGAGCAAGAGTAAAAAGCAGGTCTTCTATGATTCTTTTAGTTAATTATTTTAATATAGAGCTCTGGGTTTTATTTCATTGTTTGTTCTAAAGGCAAATTGGGGCAAGGCTGTTTTTCTATGGACCTAATTTAACACAATTTGCTGTAGGTTAGCCTTTAGATCATCCTTGAGCAACAACAAAAAATTAGGAGCCTTTTTCTCTTCCAGACAATTTTAGAATGACTCTTACCTATTAGTCATTTAATGGGAAGTCAGCTATGGTTTGCTCAGGCCCTAAGTATAATTTTATTTAGCATGAAGAATTGCAAAACCAAGTAAAGATCAGAATCCTAATTGACTCTAATTCACCCAGCCTGCTCCAAGCATCACTCCAAAGTATTTTTATGTATTATAAGATATAAGAAGCAATGTTGCATATTGTTTTTTTTTTGGCAGGGCAATTGGGGTTAAGTGATTTGCCCAAGGTCACACAGCTAGTACATGTGTCAAGTGTCTGAGGCCAGATTTGAACTCAGGTCCTCCTGACTCCAGGGCTGGTGATCTACTCAGTGCGCCACCTAGCTGCCCCAATGTTGCATATTGGAAGGAGCATTGGACTGAAAATCAGAAGACCTAGCTTCAAGTCCCATCTCTGACATGTGCCAGCTGTGTGATGTTAGGACAAGGTACTTCTCTTCGACTGCTGGGTCAAAAGAAAGGATGGGATTGGATCTGAGACCTTTTCCAGCTCTAAAACTCAAGACCATCCTAAGATCTATCTGAGTCACACTTTCCCTGTAAAAGGAGCGTAATGATGTTTGCAGTAAGTGCCTTTCAGGGCTGTTGAGATAATCACTGAATCACAGAGTTGGAAGGGACCGTAAAGGCCATCTAATTCAGTCTTCTCGTTAGCATCTTAATCAAATAGTCAACTGGCATTTCTTGAAGAACCCCAGGGACAAGATGGAACCCATTACCTACTAAGGCAATCCATTTCAGTTTTAGCTACCCATTTGATTTTGGATGTCAAAGCACATAACATATGTGAAACCACCTTATGAGTAATACAACACTTCATATAGTTCAAATAGCAATGAACTCTTGTTATAAAAGTGTCTCTTGAGGTCATGGCTTCAAGGAATTCCAGAAATTTTAGGTCAAACAGGCCAGAGCTAGAAGTCACCATGCTGCTGTTAGGATTTTACTGGACCGATTTCAAAGTGTAGCAAGGAAAGAACTGACAAATTTACAAATGTCTATATTGTTATATATGCATGTATCAGATGTGAAATGTCCTTTGCACATTTGTTATTCTATAGACAGAAAATTTCAATCATTAAATATACAGATTTGGTCCCTTAAGTACATCATCTGCATTACTGTTTATTGCAAAAGAAAAGTCTCCGCTCTTAAGGAGCTGGCACTTCCAACGGTCATCTAAAATTCAACACGTTCAAAACTAATCTGGTCTTCCTCCTGAAAACCTTCCCTTTCCCCAAACTTCCCTATTCCTGTTCATGGTGCTACCATCTTCCCGATCACTCATATTTAAAACCTCAGAATAATCTTCGAATCATATCTTCGGAGAAGGAGTTTTTGACCATTTTTACATCATGGACCCCTTTGGCGGTCTGGTAAAGTCTACAGGCTCTTATTTAGAAAAATGTTTTTAAGTTCTTAAAACATAATACATAGAATTACAAAGGAAACCAATTATATTGAAATACAATTATCATTTAAAAAAACATTCATGGACCCCCTGAAATCTTTACATGCATCCCATAGGAATCCAAGAACCCTTCAAATTAAGAACCCACATACACAGTAAACACTTAAATGCTCTTTTCATTCGTTCGTGTTGGAAAGTAAAACATAACTAAGAATGTAAGGCATTGTACATAAAGAGTCTAGTTCATGCTCCTAAGTGCTGTAGAAGTCAAAATAGGAAGAAATCATTTTGTGCAGAGACAGGCAGAAAAATATTCAGGAATGCATGTGACAGGTGTTTCAAAATCACCCTGTGTTATGGGGTTTGGTAGTCCATTATCTGTTTGCACCATTTAAGAAATAAAGTCATGAGTGGAATGAGCTGGAATGAATCTTAAATAGACATCAATCTGATGTTGACATAGACTGGGTCAACTTATTTCCTAAACCCTGTAGGGAATCACCCAGATTACATATACAATCTGGAGTCCTCAAAGATCCTTCTAAATCTTGGGATAGCCATTTTTTCCTGACTTATAAGGGGTCCTTAACATTCCTCATGTCTTTTAAATGAATAACATGAGAATTCGAGTCAATCGTAGTAAAATCTTAGATTTTATTAGATTATTAGATTATTATTCAGCTCTATTAGAGCTGAAAAGGGACTTGAGACTGAACATTTGGTTCAGTATTCTCATTTTACAAAGATCCAATGAAATATAGTTGCTTTCTCAATGTCATACAGGTAGTGTTGGAGGTAGCATTTGAACTCAGAACCACTGACTCTAATTCTCATGTTATTTTTAAATAAATTTTTATTGCTATCTTTTGTTTTTATATCACATTTGCCAACATACCTTCTCCCTGTTGCTTCTTAGCAGAGCATCCTTTTAAAAACATCATTCTATTCTGTGTTCCGCACCCACATTTCCCTCTTGCTATCATGAAGAAGGAATGCCTTCTCGTAGAGTTTCTTGGTGGCCAAGCTTGGCCATTATAATTTTGCAGTATCCAGTTTTGATTGTTTTGTGGTGGTTGTTCTTCTCATTCATTGCATTGTAGTCATTGTAAACATGGTTTTGCTGGCTCTGCTTACCTCACTTTGCATCAGTCTACCCAATTCTTTGCGTGCTTCCCCATATTAATGATTTCTTATAGTATAGCACTCTTTGATTACATTTGCGTCATTTGTTTAGACATTTCCCAATCAATGGGCATCGACTGTATTTTCAGTTCTTTGCTACTACAAAAAGAGCTGCTAGAAATAATATTTTGGTGTATGCAAGGGCGTCCTTTTTTTCATCAACCTCTTTGGGGTATATGCCTAGTAGTAGGTGGATGGATTCTCTGTTCTTCCCACTACACCATGATAAGGGGACTCACAAATCTGAAGGAGCAGTAAAGCAGGGTTACAGTAAATGCCTGCTTGCCACTGACCCTCACCCTCCAGCCCCCAATCATTTTGCCCTTAAAGAGTTAGAGAAAGAATTGAAGATAAGCAGGAATAAAAATACAGACAGCCAATGATGAGGCTGTTATCCTGGAAACCTTCCCATTTGCAGCAGCTTGAAAACAACATTTTGAGGAAGTGTTTTCCAAACAGAACTTGATCTGTCTCTATGGGCATGTATGTACATGTGCACACCATTCTCTGCCTGCCTTTTTAATTTAATTGAAGGGAAGACATTTAAGCACTTTAGAAATATTAGCTCACTTGATAGGACAATACTATGACGTAGGTCCTATTTCAATCTCCATTTTACAGTTGAAGTAACTGAGGCAGACAGCAGTGAAGTGACTACCTGGAGTCACACAGGTAAGAAGTTTCCAAAGCTGGACTTGGACTTAGGTCTTCCTGAGCCCAGGCCCAGTACTGTGCCACCTAGCTGCCTGCCAACTGGTCAGTTTGTCCTCGATTGACAGCACAACCGAGAGTCAGAGTTCTGATTCTTATTCAGCCAGTAGCTTTCCGTGTGACTTTGAACAAGTCATTTTTCCCTCTCCAGCTTTAGTTTCCTCGTTTGCAAAATGATGGGAGGGATAGATTTATGAGGCTCTTTAAAAATTCCAACTCTAGCATTCTATACCTCTGTTTTGCCTGTGCCTCCCCTAGCCCCCTGAAAGGGCCAAACTAAGAGGGAGGGGAAGAGAGTAACACATCCCTTGGGTAATTTCTTGTGTGGTGACAATCAGAGCCTCAGATCCTCCTCCCCTTTGTTACTGTGCCCATTCGTTCTTATGGTGCTGGACATTTTCTCTGACTGTCGCCCATGGCTGGAACACTCTTCCTCCTCAACTCTGCCTACTGACTTTCCTGGCTTCCTTTGAGTCACAACTAAAATCCTGTCTTCTATAGGAAGCCTTCTCCCAATCTCTCTTAATTCTAATGCCTCCTCTCAGTTAATTATTTCCTCTTTTTCCTGTGTGTTCCTCATTTGTATGCATTTGTTTGCATCTTGTCTCTCCCATTGGATTGTGAGCTCCTCCAGGGCAGGAGCTGTCTTTTGACTCCCTTTTTTTGGGTCCACAGTGCCTAACACAGTGCCTGGCACAGAATAGGCACTTGGTAAATGATTATTGGTTGATTAATTAATTGATTCTGGAGACTTCTCAATTGAATTCTGTGGTTGTTTAGAGAAGAAAAGAATTTGTGGGATCTTTCTTTTAGGCTACGAATTCTGAGGAAGGCAGGCAGATTTCACTCTATTATCTGTGCATCCACGACCTCACCCACCCAGCTCATGTGGAGTGTCCTGGAATAGCCAGCAATAAAACCAGGCCCCTCAGTTCTTTCTCCATCATATTTTTTCTGCTGTATCCTCCAGCTCTTGGGCTGACTTTCTTTTAAATGAGTCATTTAAACATTCAAAGAATGTTCTCCACTAATGGGTGATCAGCTACTTCTCTCCTAATCCTCAAAGGACTCAAACTCACTCCCAAAGAGAAGAACCCCCAGAAAAAATGGCAGATGTTTAGGAGGCTCTGAATCCCTTTGATGAGTTTCTACTAGCTGCTGTGGCTATAAGAATTTTTTAAAAGATACTTTTTTTAAAAAGAGACAGTTTTAATGACTGGATTCATAGGATTTATAGAATAGACCTTAGAAATCCTTAGCCTCTTCATTTTATAGATTATGAAAAGAGCCTGAGAATTAGAGCTTCGTACTAATTTAGGCAGGCCAGCTCCTCTCTGTCCTTCTCCTCTTTCTCCCAAACTTCAGAGGTTTTATCAAAATGAAATTGTTTTTGCTGTTAATCTTTCCTTTAAAAAATTTTAATTGACAGACATTTATTTTTTTACCCATTTTCTTCCCTCATTGGAAAAAGAAAAGAAGACACTTGTAATTAACATGCATAGTGAAGCAAAACAAATGGCACTGGCCAAGTCCCAAAAATGTATGGCTTATTCTGCACCCAGAGTCTACCACCTCTCTATCAGGAGGTGGACCACATGCTTGAGCATTGATCCTCTGGAGTTGTGGTTTGCCATTGCGATTATCAGACTTGTGTTAATATTAAACATCAAAATGAAGAGATTTAAAAAAATACTCTGTACATCAACGCAGACATCCCGAAGTCTAAGAGATCTCCATGTGAGTGACAACATTTTATTTGCTTTATTTGTGGATCGTTCACAGCCACAGTCATCACACTTTCAATGTGACTTTAATCCTTTCCAGCAGTACCACATGAAAATAGTCTAACTTAGGCAACTGAACAGTCAATACAGTTGTGTAGGAAGGATGGTGTTCATGCAGTTTACTCATAGGAACAACACTGGCCCCTGATTTGAAGACTATTTACTCTTCGTTATGAGCTATTTTACAAGTTTACAAGTCTGACTTCATCTCTAGGAGCAGAAGAAATTAGGAACAGTAAACTGGGTTGGGTGAGCGTGGTGGAAGGGAGCTAAGTAAAAATTGGATTTTCAAGCTGTGGTCAAAAAAGGTGTGAGTTTTGATAGAATTCTAGGGGAAAAAAACACAAACATGTGAAATTATACCCAGTCCTACCATTTAAAACTCTTTACAACCTGGCCCTTTCCTAAATTTCCAGTCTTATTACCTTTCACTGCCCTCGATTCATTTTCTGAGCCAGTACCTCTGAATTTCTTTCAGCTGCTCACACAGAATACCTCATCTTCCAGCTGTGTGCCTTTTCCCTGGCCTCCCTCTACCCTGCCTGGCATGCTTTGTCTTTCATCTCTAACTGACATCTTCCCTGGTTTCCTTCTAGACTTAGCTCAAAGTGTGCTTTATGTGAGAAGGTCTTACCTGGTCTCCCATGAGTGTGCCTCGCCCCTACTGTTTGCACCTTTTCTGAGATTATTCACTATTTACATTATATGTATCCTGTATGCACATTAGTTGTTTGCATGTCTTCTCCCCTACTAGAATACGAGTTTCTTGGGAGTTAGGGCAATGTTTTTTGTTTTTTTCCCTCATATCACCAGAGCTTAGCACAGTGTCTAACATGCAGGAAGTACTTAATAAATGTTGTTTCAGTGAGTTTTGCCCAGATAAAAAAATCTGATGAGCCTTACGATATCCCTGTGAGGGGACAAAGCAGATACTCAAAAGCAAACATTCTACAAATAATTTTTAAGGTAAGCATAGAGGAAGAGGCAAAATTTACATAAAATGCTTTCCTTATAACAAACCCTTGAGATACTTATATAAACAAAGTTCTGACTCTCACAGAGCTTACAGTCTAGTAGAATTATGAGTAAAAACCACAGGCATTAACATTTAACAATATTTCAGGATAAGTACATTACAGAGGAGTGAGGTCCAAAAGGGTAGATCACCATTGATTGAGGGATTGGGGCTGTTTCATGGAGGTGACATTTGGATTGGCCTTTAAAGAATGAGTTCTTTCAGATTCAGTGGGGCAGCTAGGTGGCACAGTGGATAGAGTGCCAGGCCTGGAGTCAAGAAGACTCATCTTCCCAAGTTCAAATCTGGCCTCAGATACTTACTAGTTGTGTGACCCTGAGCAAGTCACACTTAATCCTGTTTGTCTCAATTTCCTCAACTGTAAAAAGATCTGCTTAAGGAAATGGTAAACCATTTCACTATCTTTGCCAGGAAAACCCCAAATGGGGTCATGGAGAGTCAGACACAACTGAAAAATGACCAGACAACAAAGATTCAGGTACAACCTTCTGTATTATACCCATAAAGAAACTAAGGCTAAGGGAAATGAAAAAAATTTGGCCAAATGGCAGAGCAGTATCTTGACCCCAAGTCTCTTGACTCTAGAATGCGGCAGTCTTTCTGTGATGCTACACTGTTTCTTAGGCATATGATATAGCTTCTATCGTGTCCACGGGGTAAATGGACTTAAAAAAATCAAATCACTTTTGACTTATGTAAAATGACCTCGCACTTAAATTCTTTCCCAGAGCCAGACACGCTGGCATTGCCTTTGCCCTAATGTTTCCTAATTGACTTTGCTGCATATGTTTCTGTACTAATCAGTTTGGATGAAGAAGCGGCAGTGCTGGATGTGCCTTCGAGTCAGAACAGAAGGCTTGATTACAATCCAGTCTGTGCTCCCTTACTCAATTTGCTCTATTACCAGGAGGTTTTGTTTTTGAACAGGGGCATCCCTCTTGCAACTCACAGAGCAGCCAAGGAAGGGGGTGGGCTCACCTCTCTTCGACTTTCTCTTTGATCTTCATCAAAGAGAAGCCTTCCACAAATAATATGCAAATATCACTTTGTGCTTTGAAGTCATTCCCAATCTCCAACTCCCCAACCCCAAGTCCCTGGGCACTTGGCACTTGGAGAATCAAGCTACTATGGCAAGTCAGCATGGCATGGTGGAAAGAACACTGGATCTCCACGCTTACAAAAAAAGTATCTATGAAGCACCAGCTTTATGCTCAGCCTTGTGGTAGGAGCTGGGGACTCAGTGACGAAAATAAGATAACACCTACCCTCAAGGAGCTTACTATAGTCTACTACAGAGAAACTGTTATTTGATGTAAAGAGAAAATACGTACAAAGTAATCAACCAATGAGTATTATTAAGCACTCATTATGTGCTAGTCACTGAGGATACAGATACAAACACACGAGCTACTTTGGAGGAAGGGCATTAGCAAATAGGAGATCAAGAATAAGCCTTGTGGCATCTTGAGCCTTGAAAAATATTGGAGGATCCTTGATGCCATCAGTGATGGGTGATGGTACTTCATTTATGAGAAAGAGCAAATACCTCAGTTTAGCTAGAAGTGCATGTGTGTATGTGTGTGTGTGTGTGTGTGTGTGTGTGTGTGTGTGTGTGGACATGTTCATGCAGGGGCGTATTATCCAGTATGCCCATAAAGGTAACCTGGAGCCAAACTGTGAAAGGCTTTGCAAATGGATGAGTTTGTATTTTATCCTAACTCCAGTCGGGAGGCAATGGAACTTCTTGGGCAGGTGACTGACATAGTCAAATCTGTGCTTCAGAAAAATGAGTTTAACAGCTATGTGAAGGATTGATGAGAGGGGAGAAATGGAATGAAGAAAACCAATTAAGGTACAATTGCAATTGTCCAAGTGAGAGGTAATGAGGATTTTAACTAGGGTGGTAGTTATGGGACTGGAAGAAAGGGAACAGATGTGAGAGACAGTACAGAGGTAAAATTGAGAAGATTTATCACCTGCCTGGATTTGAAGAAGGGTGAGGGGAAGGGAAGAGTTGAGCATGACTCCAATTGTAAACCTGGGTGGCTAGAAGCATAGAAGTGTCCTCAATGGAAACAGATTGTTATAGTAATTAGGGTGGGACTTTTTACTGTTTTCTCTTTTGGAGTACTGAGGCAATCAAGTACCTTTGATGAGTTTTGCTTTTCAAATGTAATGGCAAGCAAAGTGGACTTTTTGTTGTCTTTATTTTGGAGTGCTTCTCAGCACTAAGGAATCTTTGGTTGAATGGGGAGTCTTTGATGACCTCCTTATGTCAAGAGAAGGCCCAGTTCGCATGGGTTTGAGTCACATGGTTGTGACTCCCTCTGACCCTGAATAAGTGTATATAAACTCAGAGGTTAGCAGTTTGCCTTTGGGGACATTCATTGGAAGAGTATTGGTGATTTGGCCAGACAAGACTCTGGGTAGCCGCTGCCCCTCCACCTCTGGCTTTGAAAACCTAGATGTTGATGTTTCTTTCTGGTAACTATATATGTATTGTGATTTGGTCATTTAAAAGCCTGTCTGTTGATCAGTTTGTAATTTCTGTTTGTGTTTTCTCTGAAGTTCAGGGTGCTAGTTTTTTTCTCCTGAACTAAGTGAATAATATATGTACGTTTAATTAAAGAGAGATTGTTAACCCCTTAAAGCTGCTTTCCTTAGAAAAGCAGCTCAAAGAATCTGTGCTAGGAGCCCCCCTGTGTGCTTTGGTTGTTGGTCTTTAACCTCCACAGCAACTGCTAGGAGCATTGTTGTTATGCAGATATATGAGGAAGACAGATGAGTCTGGAGAGAAAGATTATGCCAATTAAGAGATCATTGAGGATTGTGGATTGTGGATATAGAGCCAGAAGTATCTTCATGAAGCATCTAGTCTAACCCTCAGGTTTTATATATTAGGTCCAAGGTAGTTAAATGACTAAAGGGAGGAAACAAGCTTTTATTAACCTCCTACCATGTACCCAAATTACAAATCATCTTTCACTCCATCCTCACAACAACCTGACAGAGTAGAGGCTGCTATTATCCCCATTTTACAGATGAGGAAAATGAGTCAGGCAAAGATTAAGCAACTCACGCAGGGTTCCATAGCTAGCAAGTGTCTGAGATCAAATCTGAACTCAGGTCGTCCTGATTCCCGGAGCTGCCTCAACTGACTTCCCCAAGGTCACACAGGTAGTGTCAGGGTAAGATTTGAACTCATACACTCTGACTCCAGAGTCATTATTCTTTCCATTGTAACATACTATCTCAAGTCATAAACTCTGAGAGAATGGTTTCATTTGCACCAGAAGATCTGAGTTTGAGTTGCTGCTCGGTATTTTTGAATGGCTGAATAGCTTCAGCCAAGTCATTTTCCTCCTTGGGGCCTGCTTCATTTGGAAAACGGAGGTAATATTTACACTGTCCCCCTTCTTGTGAAAAAGGGCTGTGCAAACAGTCTCAAGCTATAGGGTCATACACAGACAGAAATTCCAGCCCATAATGAGGGAAATTAATTCACTGATTATCAGCTGAGGATTGAAATAGCCCCATGGAGGCCTTCCCAGCAAAATATCTTGTTTACATCCCCAAACTCGTTGAAGTCTGAGTCAAGTAACATGGCCCAGTACTGGGGGGCTCCTTGCTGGCTCTTTCTGGATGAGAGATAAAGGAAAGCTATTTCTAAAGGACTCCAAAGACTCCTTGGAGTTCAAATAATCCTTAGAAAACAATATTTTGATGAATTGAGTAAAAGGAATGTTATCCGTATGTTTTGGATTCACATAAAGCTTGTAAGGATTTAAGAGTTAAAGGAAAAGGTTCTTGCTGGCAAGACAGATGGGCCATTTTGGGTGAACCTGAAATGCTTGAAAAATATCCTGGCTTTCTGTTCTTTCCTCTTTATTCCCAGTTTTATGGACTTCATCAAGTACTCACTCTTCTCATGACTTGGCCAATATTTTCCCGCCTCTCTAGGCTTCCTGTCACTGTAGAAGATGTCTATACTAGCTCCTTCCTCAAACCACCCCTCCCACCAGCTAATTTCCACCTATTAGAATAGTGCCCATTAATAAAATCCAGAGCTGGGAGAGACTTAAGGAATTATCGAGTCCAGGGATCAGCAAATGATGGCCAAGTCCAGCCTGTCCTCTCTCTCTTTTTTTTTTTATTATTTAATATATTTAGTTTTCAGC
>CM053623.1:395075641-395122593 GCA_028646595.1 Phalanger gymnotis
AGCCTGGGGCAATGCGCCAGCTCTGCCACACCAGCACTGCTCCTTCCCCAAGAACCCCCAACCAGGACTGGACTTAGATCTTCAGCAGGCTCTTCCCTCCTGCTCTGATCTGCCACTTAATTTGTGGGCCTGGGGCCAGAAGCATCTGCAGTTGTAGTTCTACAGCTGCCCCACCTCTGCTGCCCCTGGGGAGGTGGTCTAACCACAAACTCTATCCCAGTCCCCAGCAGCTTCTCCCACTAACCTACTCTATTGTTCTTGGTGTTTGTGGTTTGAGAAGTCTAGTAACTGCTGCAGCTCACTGATTCAGAGCACTAGGGCACACTCCGCCCAGCTCCTGGTCTGGTTTGTCTGCACCGCCCATGCTGGACTGGGCTCCGCTCAGCTCCACTCCCTTCTGCTCCCAGCTCCGTGGTGGATAGACTTTACCCAGAGACCATCCAGCCTGTCCTGGGCTAGAGCCCTGCTTCCCTATGCTATTTTGAGGGTTCTGCAGTTCTAGAATTGGTTCAGAGCCATTTTTATAGGTTTTTGGAGGGACTTGGCAGGGAGCTCACTCTAGTCCCTGCTTTCTAGCCACCATCTTCCTGTCCTCTCTTTTTATATGGTCCCTGAGCCTAAGAATAGTTTTTACATTTTTTAAAATGACATTTTTTTGTATTTTAAAATGTAATAGAAAAAAACACTGTTAGATGTACAAAAACAGGAGGACTGGATTTGGCCCTAGGGCCATAGTCTGCTCATCTCTGATGCCCAACCCTGCCCCTTTGCCCCACCCCACCTTCCCCAGGGCCCAGAGAAGTGAATGAACCTACCCAGAGACATGCAGGCACACCTACCTGCACATGGTGGTCCTATCTTTCCAGACCTATTGCCCATGACTACCCTAGCCAGTCTGGGCTCCAGCCAAGCTGGCCTATATGCTGTTCTCCATAAATTCCATCTCCCCTTTCTTTGCCTTTGCTCATACCTGGGGTACTTTACCTTCTTCCTTCCATGACTTGGAGTCCCTAGCTCTATTCAAGGATTAGCTCAAGTGCTGCTTCTTTTAAGGGGATTTTCCTCTTTTTACCAACTGTTAGCTCTTCCCATGTCCTTCAAATCACCTTGCGTATATTTTGTCTTGCTTCTCTGTATACATGGTATTTCTCCCAATAGAAAACAAGTTCCTGAAGACACAAACTGTTTTCTTTTTTTTCTTTCTATCCTTAGTATTTAACACAGAATCGAACACATTGTAAGCTTGTTGAATGGAAGTCTTCCTCAGGCCTTCTTTTCTCCACGCTAAACATCTGCAGTTTCTTTAAAAGATTCCCAGAGGGAGTGGGTTAGGAGTCCCCTCACTGTCCTGATCACCCTCCTGTTGAAGGAGTTCTCCAGCATACCAGCAACCCCTTTTGAAATGTGTCTACCACAGTATTGCAGGTACAATGTTACAGTCAGACCCTTCACCAAGAGAGCCTAAGATCTCTGTGACATTTTTAGTAGCCATATCACACTGCAGACAGCTAGGTGACTCAGTGGATAGAACGTCAGGCCTGGATTCAGAAAGATTCATCTCCCTAAGTCCAAATATGGCCTCAGACACTTATTTGCTATATGAACCTGAGCGAGTAACTTAACCTTGTTTGCCTCAGTTTCTTTATGTGTAAAATGAGCAGGAGAAGGACATGGCAAACCACTCTAGTTTCTCTCCCAAGAAAATCCCAAATAGGGTCATGAAGATTTGGACACAACTGAAAAATGGCTGAACAAAAAATATACACACATACAAACACACACACACACGCACACACACACATCAATCACACTCCAGGCTCATGTTAAGTAAGCTAGGAATATTAAGGTAGGAATATTTGGCTAGAATCCTCTTGTTAGCTTTTATAGCCCCTCTTGTCTCCATTGCTAATGTGAAACATGCATTCTATTAGCCCACAAGACTGAAAATAGCCAGTAGAAGATGAGTTTCTGCCACTAGCTGCTATGGACTTGGAGAAAATTTATGGTAGGGGATGCTTCATTACTTCAGGAGAGTCTACCTGATAGAGGAGTAAATTAATCAGAGACAGGATGGAGGGATAGGAGGGCAATCGAGAGATCTTGGTTCTAGTTCTAGATGTGTTACTAACTGGCCTTAGAATCGCTTATCTGTAAGATGAAGGGGTTTGATAAGATGATTTTGAGGGTCCCTTCCAACATGAAAATTCTATTTTAGAATTAAGTGGGGGTCAAGGAAAGTGAGATGAGACTTCCTTCTTAAGTATGGCGGTAGAGGGAGTGGCAGCCTTTCTGAGAATCTCCATAATATTATTTACAATGGGTAATGATATCATAGGTGAAACTGCACTCAGATGGAGAATTGCTCCCTGTTGCTAGGAGAGGCCACAGTGTGCAAGCATCACGCCTCTACTTAAGCAGCTGTGGTTTGCAAGACTACTCTGGTGGCTCTCGATGCAGAAACGGTTCCCAGGGTTCTGAAAACAGCACTGCAGGAAAGGGTTTTATGACTTCTTTTTCCCTCATGGTGGAAATGTTGTTAATCTCATGTGCATTATAAAGCACATCAGCGTCATAGAGGAAGCCAGCTAGGATAATGGAAAGAGGCTTTCCATGGACATCAGGAAATCTGCTTCTAGTCCAGGCTCTGCTGCAAACTCTCTCCCCATGACATAACACAGTCCCTGGCACATAGTAGGTGTCTAATGAATATATGTTGCATTGGCATTTGAATTTAGCTTTTCTGGGCCTCTGATTCAACCTCTATAAAATGAGGAAGATTTCAGGTCCAATTTTCTACGTGTCACTTAACTTTTGTCTGGATCAGTTTCCTCTTTATAAATGGGGCAATATATAGCACCTACCTCCCAGGGGATCATGAGGATAAAATAAGATTTTTAGAATGTACTTTGCAAACTTCAAAGAGCTATGTAAATGCTTATTTCTATTGCTATTATTATTATAAAGGCTTGCCTATTAAGGGGCAGTAATGAACAATTCTCAGATTCAGAGTATCGTGTTTACATTATTCAGAGGAACTCAACAAACACAATCCTTTCCCATCAGGAAAGAACTTGAGCAAACTGAGAACACTGATGTGCATAAAAGAGGCCAACTCATTTTGTCCTCTTAAAAATACCAGTGGTCTAATCAAGGCCTGCTCCTTGGTACCAGTGTCCAAAAAAAAAAAAGATATTCTTTTCCAGGGGACTGAACATCTGGTCCCTATCACAGAGCTTTGAGATGTCCTCTGCTGGATACGCAGGCACTAGCTGGCACAAAAGGCCATAAGACTGCCTTAGAGGTTAGCCAGAGCCTCCATAGGTCCACAGCAAGAAATTTCTGATCATAAATGTAGAGCTAAAATGTTACTTTAGAGATCATCCACCCATTTTAAAGCTGAGGAAACAGAATGTGAGAGAGTTACCGCATCTTGTCCAAATACACCCAGGCATAAAGGGGCAGAGCCAAGATAGGGTCCCAGGTTCTCTGACTCCAAGTCCACCTTTCTCTTCATTGGCCCATGCTGTAGGACATATTCAGCTTCTACCCTCCTCATACATAGGCTGGAACTGTAACAGTAATAATAATTACCATAATCACAGGCCCTATGTGCCGCTGTCGTTCAGAATACCAAACAATGATGCATGCCAGCAAACCCATCAGAGATGTATATCTGACTGTGCATTGTATGTTTGGATCTCTAGGACAAATAGTCATGTCAGAGACAGATACAAATTCTAAGAAAATTTATTTAACAAAAAAAGGTATGCTTGGGAAGCAGGATTAGTTTTAAAGAAAATCTGGAAATAAGTAGTTTCTACCTACTGAAACATCTGGAACGATAACTTCCCACAGTATTTCCCTACTTTTCTATGTACTGGTGTGTTAGTCCAAATAATTGCCTTAATGGTGATCAGTATGGGTCTCAGTTGTACCATAGCTTACAGTTCATCGGCCCATTCATCTGTCCTGTGACCAGACTGTGCCTTCTTCCTAAATAGGCAGGTTATCTTGAGTCTGCTCTGCCTTGAGTAACACATGAGAACAGAGATCTTTTTTCAGTCACCCATACCACCACTTCTCCACTACCACTTAACACCTCCCATGAGAAGTTGCAAGTCCAGCACAGGGGTGTTTTTTGATCTTTTCACCCCCAACACTCAAATATTTATTAAACACTTAATGTGCAAGGCACTGAACCAGCTACTTGGGGAGACACAAAGAGAGAATCCCTGACTTCACAGAGTTTATGATCTAGGATTCATTTTGAACAAAGTCCAGGGAAAGGGGCCTTTTCAATGGTAGAGATATATCTGTGCTATATAACAGATAAATGTTTATGGATTTCTTTGTTGAGAGGCACTAGGGTGTAGTAGAAAGAGAGTTGGCCCTGGGGTCAAGAGACCAGTTTTTGACTCATACCTTAGATACTTGCTAACTATGAGAAAAGTACTTTGGAGTAAGGAGGCCTGGATTCCAGTCTAATTCTAGAGCACTTTAGGTACGTAAGCCCATATATGGCCCTTCATCTTTCTGTTCCTCGGTTTCCTCATCCACAAAATAGAGGTCATATTATCTGCATTATCTGCCTCAGAGGGTTTGCAAATTTTAAAGCACTAGATAAATATAATTTTTCTTTTACTTTTTAACTATTTTTAAACTTTTTTTTAGTATCTCATGCTATTTTTCCCATGGCATTTGTTCTGCATATAGTTATAACCTGACCATATACCCAAAGTTCCATATCTTTGGCTCAGATCATTGCTTAAGGTGAAAAGAGTATGTACTTCCCCTTCCCACTACAAATAGATTTCCATACTTCTCTGGTGATCAAAACCAGGCTATATTATCTTCTCACTCCCGCTTCTACTTTGCTCTTCTTTTTACTGGTTTTCTTTTTCTTTTTCTTCTCCATCTCCCCTTTTCACTTTTCCATATGTGTGTGGTTTCCAAATCAGCCACTGGGTGAATGAGGTCATGGTCAGAAGAAGGGGTATTATATTCAGGGTTGAACTGGTGGAGATTCACATTGTGCTCCTACCTCAAGCCTTGCCTTAAATGAATTCTGGATTGTGAGCTCTATGAGGTCAGGGATCCTGTATTTATGTCTCCCCAGGTTCCTGGTTCAGTGTCTTGAATGTTGTGTTTAACAAATAGAAGTACACAGGAAAAATTTTGAAAAGAAATGAACATTTTAAATTAAGCATTTTATAGTTTAAATAAGTAAATTTTAATTTACAGCAATGTCTATCTTAAAAATCATCCCATGAAATGATCATGTATACACGTAATATGTATATTACGTATAAATACAATAAATACAAATGTAGTTTGTTAAGTACACGTGGCTCAGCACCAAAAGAAGTAGAAGAAAGGGTTTTGCAAAGAGCTTAAAGAGCTATATCAAGGTGTGTTTTTATAATAGCATAGATCGGCAGTTATGGTTGCAGTCTTCTGGGTCAAAAACTGAATAGTAATTCACATATATATGATGTATATTGATTTACAAAAAAAAATGGTTTCCTCATGTCACGTTCTAATTTACATGATTTTTGTGACACATATCTTATGGTCTTCTCTAAGTTATGTAGTCAGTCCTTGAAGGTATGACCCAGCGAAGTAGGGTGGAAAGGAATGGTGGATTTGGAGCAAAAGGTCTTGGGTTCAGATCTAGCATATACTACTCAATACCTGTATAATCGTGGACAAGTCACTACTGTGTCTGGACTTCAGTTTCCTCATCGATAACATGAGGGTGTTGGAATAGATAACTTTTACATGTGTGTACAGATATGCATACCCATACATGTGCGTATATTGTTCATATAGATATGTACATATGTACATGTATGTATATATACTGTGTGTTTGTTTTTATATACACATATGTGTATATGCGTGTGTATAGATAGATAGTCCATGGCAGCTAGGTAGAGCAGTGGATTGAGTGCTGGACTCTAGAACCTTAATGGTTTCAAATCTGGCCTCAGACACGTTACTAGTTGTGTGACCCTGGGCAAGTCACTTAACTTTATTTACCTCAGTTTCCTTATCTGTAAAATGAGCTGGAGAAAATAATAGCATATCATGCCACTATTCTTGCGAAGGGTCAGACTAAGTTGGAAATGACCGAAAAACAACTCAACAACAACCCCATCTCTAAATCATACTTCTATGTCTTACTTATCTCACCTAGCTCACCTGGAACCCAGCCCAGGGCATTACATGTGGTAGGTACCTATGCCCTCTTCAGACTTTCCAAAGAATGAAGGGAGTTGAAGTAATTTCTTTTCTGATATATTATTCCCAGGGTATAATGGGTCAGAGTTTGTCTACAGGTATAGTTATATTTTTATGTAATGTCAAGAACTAATTTATCGCTTAGTTATTTCACCTGACATTTTCTCGTCTTAAAATGAATAAGTGAGCTATAATGCAAGCATCATTCTATGTGAAGTCAGAAGATATGGGTTTGTATACCAGCTCTAACTAACATGAGAGAGAAAGTGGAACACAGAGGATCCGAGTATTTAGATTTCAAAAATCTAGAAGGGAGTTTAAACACCATTTAGTACAAATCCCCCTCCAACTCCCTCTACGTGCACACCTTCATTTTAAAATTTTTATTCATCTGTGCCTCCCACTACCACCATCCCTCCCCACCATTAAGCAAATAAAATGAAGCTCTCAATCCACAGCTGTCCAGTTAAAAAAAATTCCTACATTAACCATGTCATATATATATATATATATATACATATATATACACAAAATATATGTATGTGTGTGTATATATACACATACATATGAGACAGAGAGAGAGAGAGAGAGAGAGAGAGAGAGAGAGAGAGATGAATAGGCCAACAATTTTCATTTACAGATGAGGAAAATGAGACCTCAAAAGGTCAAATAACTAAGTTCATATAGATAGTAAGTGAATGAGGAAGAGTCAGCCCCTGAATCCTATGCCAGCTTTTTTTCTAGTCTTCCACTTTGTCTCTAGATCAGCTGTCCTTAACTATTTTGTATCATGGGCTCCTTTGGTAGTAATGGTAAAGTCTAAAGATGATTTCTCAGAATAGTATTTTTATATAATTGAAGAAAATGGTTTTTCAGTTAGATATTAGTGAAAATAAAGATGGAATTTTGTTTTCATTCAAGGTCACAGATCCCCTGAAATCAGTCCATGGTCCGCTTTGTGGATTCCAGGTTAAAAACCACTATTTTGAACAGATTGGTAAACTTGGGTTAAATCCCATCTCTGACACAAGCAAATCTCTTGACTGTTAAATGAGCACTTCTCAAACTTTTTGGTTTCAGGACTCTTAAAATTAGTGAAGATCCTAAAGAGCTTTCGTTTATTTGGGTTATACCTGTAAATAGTAACCATATTAGAAATTAGAACTAATACATTTTAAAATGTTTATTAGTTTATTTAAATAACTGTAAGAAACCCATTACATGTACACATAAATAACATATTTTTAGAAAATTATTTCCCCCAAAAAATTAGTGAGAAGTGTATCATTGTTTTATATACTTTCTGCAAATCTCTTCAATGTCTGGCCTAATGGAAGACAGCTGGATACGCATATCTGCTTCTGCACTCAGTTTTTTGCAGTTTGCTGTTCTAGTTGAAGTTTACAAGGAAAGTCTGAACTCACGTATATATGTATTTGGAAAAGGGATGAATCCTTTTTTTTTTCTTTTTTTTAAGGGAGGAAGGCAGGGCAATTGGAATTAAGTGACTTGCCCAAGGTCACACAGCTAGTAAATGTGTCAAGTGTCTGAGGCTGGATTTGAACTCAGGTCCTCCTGACTCCAGGGCCGGTGCTCTACTCACTGCCACACCTAGCTGCCCCAAGGAATCTTTTTTAATAGACAAATAGCGTGTTAGTATTGTTTTTTAAAATAGTTTTGACCTTGAAGAGCCCCTAAGATGGTCTCTGGGTCCCCCCCAGGTCTATGGACTATACTTTGAGAAATAGTGATGTAGGCCTCAGTTTCTTCATCTGTAAAATGAGGGATTGAACTCAAGAGTCTCTAAGGTCTCTTCAAGCCTTTATTCTCCCTCCTTTAGTCTCACGCATCTCCCCCTCGATTGTGTCCCCCGTAAAATAAAGCAGGTTAGACCAGATTACCTCCACAATCCATGGTTTTGCACCGCAAATACTATGGTCTGTGAATCACAAGTAACCTCAAGTAAAGCTATGGCATCGGATTTAGGAAAATTGAATATAATAGTTCTGGCGAATACATGTGTATATGTGTAATATATACACATACATGTGAATACATATGTGTGCATATATTTATATGTATATATATATATATATATATATATATATACACATGCATATGTATTTCTTTCAAGTTTTTTTTAAACACCACGTGATTCCTTTAGGACTACGTAGGTATAGAAGCCTGTTGTTGTTTATTACTGTTTGTGCCTCCCCAATAGCCCCTGAAAATCACATCTCTGCAAAACAAGGCAGATTGCAGCACATAAAAAGCACACCCCGTTGTTGCTGCAAATACAGAAGAAGCGACGCTATAATGGCTGTGTGTGCAGAGTGGGAAATATCCCACAGCTTGAGGATGAGCACATCAAAGGAAAAGGTCGTTTCCTCATTTGTACAGATTTGTTACCCTGCTGATTACTGTGCAGGCATTATTGTTGCTGCGTTTATCTCGAGTTATCCACTCTCGGTATTATTGATGTGATTCTGAAGGAGGCATATGTTGCACTACATCGATTTTCCTTTTATGAATGCATTTTTTTTCTTAAATGGACATAATTTTGTCAGAGGCATTCTTGTTGGGGACGCCAAGTGCCAATGCTCCAATATTGCTCTGAGCCCCTGGGTCAGCTATGAGGTAAACCTTCCCAGAATCACAGAGCTATCAGGGACTTCTACCCTGGTCTTATTCTCTGCAGTATCACTAAGGTCTGGTCGTCCAGTCTCTGCTGAAAGGTCTGTCCTGAGGTGGAACCCACTGTCACTTGAGATAACCTATCCTCCTTTGAAGCAGCTCTCATCATTAAAAAGTTTATCCTCTTCCAAATTAACTTTGCCCTGCAACTTCCATCCACCATCACGTATAGTCCTGACCTTCTCTCTCTCTCTCTGGCTACTAGCACAAACTGTGCCCACCCACACTCAGCAGTATGTACCAGACCAGGGCAGAGAGGGACTTTCTTGTCCACTTTTTAATGGCCGCTCCATCAGTGTGAATCTGCTTTTCTGCCTTCAGCCCTGTGCTCTGCTTATGTCCAGCATAGATTCCCTGCCTGCTCTGTTAACTTGCTCTGTCTGATGGATTCAAAACTTGTCTCTCGCCCATTTCTTCCTGCATGGCCATTTTTCATATGCCCTTTCCTGAGGTGATTGATGTCTCGGCCACGGTTCTTTTTCTGTATGGGGTAGTCATACTCTGCCATGTCACCAACCTAATTAATTCACCTCCTGGCCCCTGGGCCCTCCTGCCAGCCCTGCCCCCTCAGATGGTAGCTCACAACCTAACATTGAGAATTATTCAGTCACTACAGCAAAAGCAATGCATTGGTGTGCTACATAGCTTTTCTGTCTTGGTTCCAGAGAGAAAAGTCTTTGACTTAAAATTCTTTCAGAAGTTTAAAAAACAGATGCACATAAGCGGCTTTTTTTTTCCTGATGATTCTGTCCGCTGTCTTGAGTTCTTTCTTTTTTAATTTTCCCTACCATTAACTTCTATGGTAAAAGAAGAAAAAAAATCTCTAAAATGCTTTGCAGCAGGAAAGGAAATCAAAGATATTCACCAGCAGCTTGCAAAAACAAGAACGAGTTCTGGGTGTTATAAAGCATATGCCTGACAACTGATATTATCCACTGGTGAGATATTGTTCATATCTCCACTGCCTAAAACTACACAGATGATCACATTGGTTATCAATCCATACATGTTCACAGTAGCCTTATGGTTTAGGGAACTACTTTGGGGATTTTGACGAGATTTCTTTAAATCTCTCATCTCTTACAAATTCCCTGATCAATCAAAAAGTATTTTAAAGTGCCTACTATGTGCCAAACACCACACCAGGCTCTGGGGATAAAAAAACAAAGAACAAAATGATCCCTACTTGAAAAGATTTTACCTTGTAATGAGGAACATAATAAGTGCATATAAAAAATAGACATGAATGCTAATGTTCTGGCCAATATCTGATGTTACCTCTTCTTTGTTAAAGCTGTAAAGTCTATGGCTATCAAAAAGCAATTCCACATAATTGACATCAAAAAAATCTTTTGAAAAGATTCCGACATCCTTTTGGGCTTGCGACCATTTGACTCTGCTCTTTGGGGTATTGTTTTTCATTTACCAATATAATTTACTAGTTAGTTAATACTCAACAGTCCTGGTGTTGCCGGTCCATATGTATAGATGTAACATTGAGAGGTGAGATATTAGATCATTTTCCCCAAGTATTTCAATTTGCCATCCATTGTCCAACCAGGATCTCAACTTAGTTCTCCCAACTCTCCTTCCTGTGACAAATCCACAATCGTGGTGGTGGTGGTGGTGGTGATGGTGATGATGATGATAACTAGAAGGAGCATTTACATAAAGCATCAAGATTTGCAAAATGCTTCACAAATATTATTTCATTTTATCCTCACAACAACCCAGGGAGTTAGGTGTTATTATAATTCCCAGTTTTACAAATTAGGAAACTGAGGTATACAGAGGTTAAGTGACTTGCCCGAAGTTACACTGCCAGTAAGTGTCTGAGGCAAGATGTGAACTCAGTTCTTCTTGACTCCCAATCCAGCACCCTCTCAATGTCTCAATATAAGAAGAGTTCTGTAAGAAGAAGCCACAGATTGAAATTGGCATTTATTTGGACATGATATATCAAGAACCAGACACTGGAATCTTATAGAAGGCCTACATGGTCTTTTTTGATGAGTGATAATAAAGAAGCATTTATTAAGTGTTTACTATGTACCAGGCACTGCGCCAACCACTGAGGCTATAAAAGAAAAAAAACAAAAATGGTCCCTTCCCTCAAGGAGCTTAGATTCTAATGCATCTTTCACACAGTGCTAGAAAATGCTGTTCCTTATGCCAAATATCAAACCAGCTACTTTGTATTCTGTATTGGATTATATTGGATGTGTCTGCAGGTATTTCCTATTCAAATTCACATGTCACCAGACAAAAAGAAACTTGTGAGGCCCAGCAGGATCATAACATCAGGCCACCATCCTATTCTTCCTGGATTTGTCCTACCTTTGTTGTATGTAGCTCACAATTCATATTCTTGCTGAGGTCAATTAAAGTCAAAGGGGAGATGTCGGTTTGATTTAGTAAAATTGTATTATTTGTCTGCCTCTGGTTTATCTCCGTTGGTTGGGCTGTCATTTGAATTTTATGTTTTTGTCCTTATTTCTTCAAACCATTTTTCTGGGTAGCATTTTCAGCATTGCGTTTGCCCTATCTGCTTGCATGGAAGGTGTTTGTTTCTCTAAAGTGCCTGTCCTTCCTGATTTCCATCATTTTTATAGTCCTACCTTTTGTCATTGCTGCTCCAGCTGGGCATCTGTTGTGATGGTACTTTGTCATAAAGACCAGGATAACTTCGTTGCTTTTGCCTTTCAAACTTTCTTTCTCACAGTAGCCACAAGCCCATATAGCTACAATATACTTTCTGCCAAGGGAAAAATTATTATAATGACAAAACCCGGAGAGAGAGAAAATTTTGAAGAGATGTTATTAAGGTGAGATGATAAGTAGGTACATTTATTCAAATGCAAACTAGAACAAGAAAGGAAAAAAATGTGACTTGAGAGAGAGATAAAAAGAATATAAGGGCAGAAGAATTATAAATTGATTATACTGCCCATCTGTTTTATGACTATGAATGTTGGGCACGTGAAGTAGACTTTGTTGAAGAGAGAGAGGCTTCCACATTCCCAAATCTTTTCAAGAGGTGATTTCTGGGTCTTGTTCATGAAATGTTTAGATTGTCCTGCATGAATGGTGCTGGGGAACTTGATTAGAAAAATCTCATAGTCGCATAGCTCCATAGAAGGAGAGTTTAGGCTGTGAAATCCTTAAGATCAGGGACTTTCATGGATAGTTCATTTCATCCATGATGCTTAGGGTAATGCCTGGCATATAGTAGGTATTTAATAAATATTTATTGACTGACTGGCTGTAAGTCAGTCATCTAGGTACCACTACTCCAACCTCCCATCCTTTGCAGGAATAACAACTCACATTTCTATTTGGCTTTCTGTTTTACAACGTATTTCCCTCACAACAACCCTATTGGGATAGGGAATTCAAGTTTTCTTTGTCTTCCTTTTATAGATAGGTCAGTCACTCAATAAACACTTATAAATTACCTACTATATGCCAGGCACTATACTAAGTGCTAAAGACAAGAAGAAATGTAAAAGACATTCTCTGCTCTCAAGGAAGTCACAGTCTAATGGGGGAGATGACACACTAACACTTAGGTACACAAGCTGTATACAGGTTAAATTGGAGATAATCAACAGAAGGAAGGTACTAGAAATACAGATGGTGAATTATAACTTAGAGGTGAAATTTCAGACTAGTAAATATCAGAGTTAAGATCAGACCCAAGTCTGTTGAATCTGTTTATTGCTTTTTTTTTTCTACTGTGCTGCTTATGGGACAGCTTCCTCCTTGTAACTGCTCCACCATCGCTGACAGAAAAGAGTGTTGACCTTGTATAATTTGCATAACTTTTATGGTCCTCAGTTTTTTTTTTTTCATCTGTAAAATGAGAGGACTGCTTTGACCAACAATACCACTACTAGGTCTGTATTCCAAAGAGACGTTTTTAAAAAAAATGGAAAAGGACCTATTTGTATGAAAGTATTTACAGCAGCTCTTTTTTGTGGTGGCTAAGAATTGGAGACTGAGGGGATGCCCATCGGTTAGGGAATGGCTGAACAAGTGGTGGTATATGATTGCAACAGAATATTAATATGCTATAAGAAATGACAGGTAGGATGAGTTCAGAGAAACCTGGAAAGTCTTATATGAACAGATACAGAGTGAAGTGAGCAGAACCAGGAAAACATTGTACACAGTAACAGCAATATTGTTTGATGATCAGCTGTGCATGACTTAGTTATTCTCAGCAATACAGTGTTCTAAGACAATCCCAAAGGACTCATGTTGAAAAACTGCCTCCTGAGGAAGAGCTAATAGCATCTGATATAGACCAAAGGATACTATTTTCCTTCTTTCTTTCTTTCTTTGTTTGGTTGTTTGTTTCTTTCCTTCCTTCCTTCCCTCCTTTCCTTCCTTTCTTCCTTCTTTTCTTCCTGTCTCCCTCCCTCCCTTCCTTTCTTTCTTTCCTTCCTTCCTTCCTTCTTTCCTTTCTTCCTCTCTCCATCCTTCCCTCCCTTTTCTTTCTTCTTTTCTTCCTTCCTTCCTTCCTTCCTTCCTTCCTTCCTTCCTTCCTTCCTTCCTTCCTTCCTTCCTTCCTTGCTTCCTTGCTTCCTTGCTTCCTTGCTTCCTTTATTTATTTATTTATTCCTTTCTGTCTTTCTTCCACAAAATGACTAATATGGAAATGTTTTACAAGAATGCACATGTAAAACCTATATCAGATTGCTTACCATCTCAGGGAGGGATAGAATTTGAAACTCAAAACACTTTTTAAAAAAAACTTTTTAAAAGTCAATGTTAAAAATTATTTTTACATGCAATTGGGGGGAAATAAAATGTTATTTTTAAAAATAGAACAAGAGGGCTGGACTAGATGGCTACTGAGGTGTCTTCAGTTTTGAGTCTTCAATCCCATTATGCTAAACTGGAGAGTATCCAAAGAAGGGGAACTAGGATGATGACGGACCTTGAAATCCATGTCATATGAGGATTGACTGAAGGAAATGAAGATGTATGTACTGAAGAAAATCAGACCTGGCTTGAGGGGAGGGGTAGATATGATAGCTGCCTTCAAAGACTTTGATGTGGGACAGAGACTAGACTTGTTCTGTTTGGTCCCAAACAGTAACAATGGATGAAAGTTGCAAGGAGACAAACCGAGGCTTAATGTCAGTAATCACTAACAATGAGAGCTATTCCAGAATGGAATGAACTGCCTTAGTAGGTAGTGCCCCCCTCTTCAAAGCTCTTAGGATAGAGGCCAGCTGCCCACTTGTGGGGTATGTTTTAGCAGACATTTCTTTGGGCTAGATGGACGCTGAGGTTCCTTACATCCCTAGAATTCAGGGACTCTTAGTTTAACACTGCATGCTTGACAAGTGGAGGATTTGGTATCCACTAGGTTCTTTCCAGTCCAGGTATCTGAATGGCAAGAGACAGAGACTAAAAGGAATGATGTGGATGTGGGAGAAGGAAGTTTGGGATCAATCTGACACTGTTGAGGAGAGAAAAGGTGAGAATCTGGAGGAATAGGCCTTTTGGGCTGTTTTTCCCAAGTACTAAAATAATAGTTATCACTGAAAACCACCAGCTAAGCTATCAGAACACATTGGTTTCTCCCAAAGATGTTTTAATCCAACATTTTGTCTGGTGGCTACATCTTGCGTGTTTCAGCATATGGCCTGCAATCCCATGTACCATTTAATTCCCTGTAAAAATGGTAGTTCGTTGATGTGTAGAACCAAGTTTGGGTTAGATGTACAATCCCCTATATAGTTAAATGGAAAGTACCCCTAACCATTTCTTGCTGCCTCTCATTCTCAAAGATTTTCGCTTCCCTGTAAAAATACCCATGGATTTCTGCTGTGGTCTTCAAGCTGAATCCTCTCTTAAAAAGCAGCATGCTTTTGTTTATGGAGTTTGCATGTTTATAGATTGTGCACATAAATACTTTAAGGGAGAAATGAATCAAGACTAAGTAGTCTCAGATGGGATACTTTTACTTGTAAAATTCAAAATTAGCTCCAATCCAGAAATGAATCTTTTTAAATGATTAGTCCCTAAGCCATAATTATCCCAACTCTAACATTCAAATGTGGAAATTCCAGCTATGGACCCATAATTCATTGGTTTTCTCTCCTTATGGTGCTTTCTGTTTTAAGTCCCTGAATGAACATTATAATTGGCCTTACTGGTAACTGAGAACTAAACATTGGGAGGTATCCTGGTATGGTGCAAAGAGTATTGGGTTGGGGAATCACGATACCTGACATCTCTCACCAACTGTGTGTGACCTTGGATTAGTCGCATCACCTATATGGCCTCAGATTCTTCATTTGTAAGATGAGAAAGTTAGACTAGATTATTTCTCACTCCTGTCTCTAACATTATGTGAATCTACAAGTCTGTATCTAAATCAGGTTTGATATTCCACTTTCCAAAGCGCTATGTTAAATCTGTTTGGTAAAGGAAAAGGGATGGTGGAGAGAACTATTTCATTATAGTTCTTATATGAGCACCTAAGTAGTGCAGTGGGTAGAGCATCTTTGGACTTGTACCCTGCAAGTCCTGGATTCAAGTTTCAGAAACTTATTACGTGTGTGACCCTGGGCAAGTCACTTAACCTTTGCCTGATTCAATGTCCTCCTCTGTAAAATGGGGATAATAATAGCACCTATCTCCCAAGGTTGTTGAGAGGATCAAATGAATTAATATTTGTAAAGCAATTTATGAATCTTAAAACACTATATAAATGCTATCTATCTGCATCAACATTATCAGTAGTAGTAGTTTCAGTACCAGTTTTCTACTCTCACTTCGAATATCCCTGGGATGAGTCACTCTCCAAGAGATTACCCATTAAGATTTGAGCTGAGATGAGCAAGAATAGGTGCTTGGGTGGAAGGGCTCTAATAAATGAATAGTTTTGTCAAGAATTGCTCCCTTTCCACTAAAAACATGATCTCATTATAACCTTTAGCAGATCCCTAGTTTCCCAACTCTGGAGAATAGAAAGCATCCCAAAATAGTGATCAAAATATCTGGGTTTGATCCTTGGCTTCACCGCTTACTAATTATACTTGTATAATCAAGTTAATGGACCTCTATAAAATGGGGAAAATACTAGCCATATGACTGCTACAGAGTTGTAAAGACATGAACCGATAGTACTCTACCCTCTAAAGCTGCTTTTCACCCACTCTTTGTCTTGTATAGCTGTGTGTGTTTTACACATGCGTCGTCTGCCCTATAGAATATAAGTTTCTTGAGGGCAGAGACTTTTTTCTCATATTCTCAGCTCTTCGCATCATGCTCAATATTTATTAGGTGCTTAATACATACTTATTGATTAACTGATTCGTTTAAATAATCTATATAAAGTGCCTTAAATACTGTAAAGTACCATACAAGTGCATTGTGGCATTATCCCTAAGATCTCTCCACTTTGGGGCATGGAGGTTACCCTGAATTCCTGAAGTCTGGGCTAATAATATACAGGCTCTGAGAAGTTCTACCAAGCGAGAGACTCTGAATCTAGACCTAACCAGAGACTGTGTGTCTATCATCTAAGACTCAGCCTTGCTAAAAGCAGAAGGGCTCACTATCAAAGGTTGGCCACCATACGATGAATTTAGGCAGCCTCAACAATCCATAAGGGCCATTTACCAAGGAGTGGGAGATTGTAATCTGCATTGGTGGAATAAAGTCTCATGAAATTATTAATCTTTGAAATATTGAAAAAGTATCCAAACTTATCTCCCATTACTCCTCAACACAAACTCTTTGTTCTCACCAGAATAGTCTTCTTATTCACCCTCAATACAGGCCATATTTGTTCCTACTTTCATCATTATGCTAGTTCATCACCCAGAATGTCCTACCACTACCATTCCACTTATGTGTATCCCACCCATTCAAGGCCGGCTCAGATCAAGCCCTAACTCCTTCATGAAACCTTCCTTTACTGTTTCAGCCCATGGAGAGTTCCCTTTTTGTCTCTATAACTTTCCATTTACTCAACAAACAATGATAATGTACTTCTCATGAGCAGAGCTTTGTGCTAGATACTATGTGATACTAAGTTTAGATAAGATATGGTCCCTGCCTTCAGAGAGTCTAGTAGGAATAATATATAATTTTAATATATTCTATAGAAACAGAACAGATGCATCTTGGGACTGTTCCCAAAAGAGGAAACAAGGGAAAAAATTTAAATATATCATTGATATACACTTTAGCCCAACAGTTACCAAGCCTCACCACTTGAGCCTGGTCTTATTCACTGTTTCCTTACCTAACCTGGTTATTTACCACAAATTAAATCATCAGAATTGTTTATGTGGTTGATAGAAACGCCCACATTTACATATTTGCATAATGTGCTCATTGATTTCTAGATATAAATGACCCTGTGGAGTTTAATGAATCCTATGAGTACATTATAAACTTGAGTAATTAAATTTGCATGTGGATTTCTGGTGTACTGAAGTTTTAGCTGAGCTGTAGTTAATACCATCCAGGCCCTGATAGCTTATCAGTTATCAAGTTAAGGGAAAAAAACAACTCATAATAATCAATTATTCCCATTATAATTAACTTTGTCTTATTTGAAGACATAAATCTCTTGTTATGGTACTTCCTTGCTAATGAGATTGAAAATCATTAGTAAAATTATTGCAAAGTGTTAACTAATAATAATAATACATTAATGGAGTTATACCTTCTTGCTACAAAAAATTCTAATCATCCTAGATTATCTCATCCACTATTTGAAGTTGTTTGCCATCAAAACCCAGAAATAAACAGAAGTTAATAGTTTTAATAGAGAGAAGAAATCAGAACACCATTGAAGCAAAGGTATCTTGAAAGATACCACCACAAATCCTACTCCAGTGTCTTATGGTGGCCAGAGTGGGGCCCTGGGTTTTCACAGGCTGTGCCGGGATATACTATAACATTCCTTTGTTCAAGAACCTTCAGTGACTTCCCATTGACAAATTTCCCTGTTTCATATTTAAAGGGATGACCAATTTGGCTCAAGCCTACAGTCCTATCCTTATAACAGTCCCTAGTATACTAGACTGCTTTCCCATCACACAACACTCCATCTCCCACCTGCATGACTTTCCCAAGCTGTCCCCCATGCCTGAAATACTCTCTCCCTTCACCTTTATCTCTTGAAAACCTTAGTTCTTTTTAAAGCTCAGTTCAAGCATGACCTTCTTCAACAGGCCTTTCATGATTTCCCCCAAAGGTTAGGGCCCAGTCTCATCAATGTGTATTTTTTACATATCTTGAGATGTATTTACTAGCCTTTCAACATATTGCTTCCCCCTAACAGAATGTATGTTCCTTTAAGGAAGGGGCTGACTGACTTTTGTATTAATATCCCCATTGTCTAGCTCAGTGGCTGGCCTATAGTACCCATTTTATAAGTGTTTGCTAGTTAACGTTTTTCCCCAAGGTCCAAGCTAGATAAGTATGACAAGGCTGATCAACAGTAGGCTAGCCCTTTGATACGAAATCCTTTGACCTTGGTAATCGCAACCTATGACACAAAACAAAAAAAAATGCAAAACATCCCACAGCCTTATATGGCCAACTTCATCTTCTGCAGTGACGATGGCAAGGTGGAAGAAGAGAGGACAGAGAGTGCTAAGAATCTCACACTTTTAAGACATCAACTTAACTGTTGGCACTCTAAATGTGAGATCCTTGTGCAGGAATGAATGAGTGCGCATACTGCCAGAGAAATTGAATCATATCAGACTTGACATTCTCACTATAAATACGTCCAGGAAATAAAAGAAAGTTTCAACTAAACAGAAGGATGATGCCTTTGGAGAGTCAAATAAAGGAGCCGAGGGAGTTATTTTTGTTATGCATTCAAAAACAACAAGAAACAACACTTCATGGGACACTCAGCCATTTTATATTGTAATGTTTATGATAAGCATTTTCAAGAAAAAAGTACTATGACAATTATTTGCCATTCCAAAGAGTGAAGTACAGAAATTCTATGGAAAACCCATTATCTTCCAAAACAAATCATATCCTTCAATGTATATGACTTTGTTGTAAAGGTAGGGATAGAGAACAAGGAAAAAATATTGCAACATATGGTTCTGAGTAAGAAATGAGAAACCAAAAACTAATAGACAATACAAAAGCCTCATACCGTGTATTATTAATACTTTCTTTGAGAAAAGTATCAGGAGGCATTAGACATTGCAAGCATCAGATAATATCAACAAAAATAAAATTGACTATATTTGAATGAACAAAAGGACTGCTCTCTGATGTGGGTGCTATTTATAAGTCAGCTGTCCATATATAATTGTACCACTAATCAATACCAAATTAAGAAAAAAATTAATATGAGATGTGGTACACAATTGAGACATCTCTAACATGATCTCTTTAACCAAGCTATTAAACCTGAGAAAAGAAAAAATAGACAGAAGAACAGACATTGATACATATTGTCATAATTTTCTAAGTCAAGGCTTATTTACCTGAGGTCCATCGACCCCCAAGGGTCCTATGGATAGATTTCAGGAGTCTGTGAACTTGGAAGAAAAAGTATTACATCTTTATTTTCACTAACCTTTGGCTTCTTTTGTAATCCTATGTATTTTATTTTACACATTTAAAAACACCATTGTTACTTTTGGCATTCATCAGAGTGCCAAAGGGGTCCATGACATACTCAAAATATCAAGAATCTTTTACTAAGGGAATTTAAAAAACATAGCTTTGCCTCTTTTTGAGGAACCTTAGAAAATATCCTCAGAATCTGCATCAGCCAAAAACACATTCGATAGCCTTGCCAAGTAGAAAGGGAAAGCAGCCAAGAGCAATTCCAAATATTACTTTAGAATATAAACTCATTTATAAAAGGTTGCAGGGAATGATGGTAGAAGATCATGAGCAGAACTGCCTCATAAAGTAACAGAATAAAGTAATGGAAGGAAAAACACAGTAAGTTTGGTGTAAGACCTAACAAAGTTAAATTACTCAAATGGCATTTAAAAATGAAAGTTGAAGGTAAACACAAATATATGAAAAGTGGAAAAAATTATATCCATAATTCTATAACAAGCTCTTTTCTCTATCAATGACAATGGAGCCATCATATTTGGATATATATATATATATGTATATACATATACATATATATATATACATATATATATATATATATATATATATATATATTAACACCGGGTACGTGAACCCAAAGCTAAGAATTCCTGAGCCAACAGAAGTGATTGCCACATTCTCCTTTGTCCTGGTGCTGTGTTAGGTCCTGAGAACCAACTTTTCAAAGGGGATTGATGAGCCGGAGATACTACAGAAAAGGGTAACCAGGCTGGTAAAAGGCTTTAGTCATAACAAAGCAAGCATCAGCTGAAAGAATAGGGGTACTTAGACAGGAGAAGAAAATGCTTAGGGGACATATGGTCAAAATCTTCATGTATGTGAGAGCTGTCAAGTGAAAGAGGAATTAGACTTTTTCCACTTGGTCCTAGAAGAGAAGACTAGAAGAAGCAAAGGGTAAAAGCTGTAGCAAGATAGATTTAAACTCCATGGAAGGAAAAGCTTTCTAATCATTAAAACATTCCGAACGTGTAATAGGCTGGCTTGGAGGAATACAGTGGGTTTCCCCTCACTAGAAACATTCACACAAAGGGTAAAGAATTGGAGCTTGGAAATTATAGAGAGGGGATTTTTTATGTTAATATATCAGTTAGACTGGCTTGTCCTCTGAGGTCTCATCCAAACCTAAGATTCCATGATTTTATGAAGAGAAAGCTCTTCTTACAGATTAGTGGGATATGATGAGATCTTACTCCAATATTCAAATGGATTAATTATCTCATCACTTTGTAAGTTCCCTCTAATGATGCAGCTTGTAACCCATCCATGCCAACCCTTTGTGACTCTTCTCCATGTCGTTCCATAAGTTAGGCATGGGGAGTCAACCTAATATATTGAGGGTCTTCTTCAGTTTCTCCTGACATCATGAAGATACCAGTAGAGCCCTTGGGCTATTGACTTTTATAGCTTTTGCTCTGGCTTTATGACTAGTCCCACCCTGCCCCCTTTTTTAAACTTCTTTATTTTTTACGTGTTGCAACCTTCTCAGGTCCACCATAGGTTTCTCTGTTGCTTCCTACATGTGACTCATTTTTAATTCTTTGAAGACTGTGGTGTTCCATGACCCTGCACCCAGACAACAACGCTGGTAAACTATTGATATTAAAAGCACGGGTCGCTGTTTCTGGGAAACATTTAAGGAGATGTTTCTATTTGTGTACGACATTGAGCTAGTTACAGTAAGTCTTGAAATAAATCGGAGACTCCTGGGAAATTATCCGTGACCATTCAGAAAAGTTTGCTTTAATCACACATGTGCACACACACGCACACACATACACATGCAGGTACATTTAAGTAGATAAAATCAAGTCAAGTCAAGAAGCATCTATTGAGCACCTACCATATGCCAATCACTGTGCCAAGTGCTGGTATACAATGAAAAGCAGCAAAAGCAATGACTGACCCCAGGTAGCTTATAATCTAATGGGGGAGATAACATGCAAACAATTATGTGCAAACAAGATAAGTACAGGACGAATTGGAAATATTCAACAGAGGAAAGGCACTAGCATTAAGGAGGACCAGGAAAGGCTTCTTGCAAAAGGTGAGATTTTAGTTGAGATTTGAAAGAAATCAGGGAAACCAGGAAGCAAAGCTAAGTAGGAAGAAGATTCCAGGCCTGGGAACAGCCCTGAAATTTCAATCTAGAGATGGGATGTCGTGTGTGAGATGCAGCGAGAAAGCTAGAATCATTAGAAAAGTGAGTGTATTGAAGGAAGTGAGGTATAAGACTGGAGTAGAAAGGGGTCAGGCTATAAATGGCTTCCAAAGCCAAACAGCAGATTTTATATTTGATCCTCATAATAGGGAGCCACTGGAGTTCATGGAATAAGATGGGGATGGCATGGTTAGAACTTTAGGAAGTTCACTTTGATAGCTGAGCAGAGGATGGAATGTACTGGGGAGACATTTGAAGAAGACAGACTAACAAGAGAGTTCTGGATCAGTCTAGGTACAAGGTAGTGACACCAGGGTGGTGTCAGTGTCAGGAGAGAAAAGGTGATATTTATGAGAGAAGTTGCAAAGTTAGAATGGACAAGTCTTGTCAATAGATTGGATGTGGGGGTGGAGGGAAGTCTGAAAGTGGGCAATTAAAAATGACACTTAGCTTGAGAGCATGGGTGCCTAGAAGGATGGTGGTACCAATAAAAATAAGAATAAGAACAGTAAAATTGGGAAAAGAGGAGGATTTGGGAGGGTGGGAAGAGGATGATTTCAGTTTGGGACATGTTGAGTTTAAGATGGCTATGGGACATGCAGTTTGAGATATTAATTGGCACTTGGACATGCGAGATTAGATGTCAGGAGTTGAAGGATATCTGCTGCACAAATTACAACATTCAGTTAGTTCAGTTAGAACAACATATAGAGTTTGTCCAACAGTTGTATATGAACCTATGTGTGAACAGGGAGTGGGGGAGACAGAGAAACAGAATAGATGATGAATTAGGCCCAGAATTTAGTAAGAGGAAGGATAGATTGCTTTCATAAAATTGCAAAGTTCCTTTGGTGTTATTTTAGTTTATATTATGTATTATATATTATTTTAGTTTACATTATATATTATTTTAGTTTATGTTATTTTAGTTTATATTATGTTAGTTTAGTGCCCAGATCAAGGAATATGAAAGTGCTAATACTGAGTCCTGGTCAGTTAATATCTGCAATCTTGCATCTCGCAGTCAGCAATATGGCGTCTTAGTGCCATATCTTAGGTGGAGCATTGACAAGTATGAGCACGTCCAGAGTGGGCTGCTGATGAAGGAACTTGAAAGTATATCACATGAAGACAAAATGAAGAAATTGGAAATAAAGAGACTTAGGAAGGGTTTTCCTGCTGTCTTCAAATAGCTGAAAGGTTACCGTGTGAAAAAACGAATTCTGTTTGTACTTGACCACAGAAGGCTAAACAGGATCCAATGGGCGGAAGCTACAAGATAATTAAATGTGGCGTATGTGTAATCATCCTAATAATTAGAGCTGTTCCATGACAGAATGGGCTGTACTGAAAGATGTAACCAGAGGTCGTGAAGCAGAGGTTGGGTGACCAACAGCCCTTAAAATGTCAGGGACATCATAGGTAGGAGTCATACTTGGAGATGAAGCTGCTCTAGGGGACTTGAGGTCCCTTCTGAAGTTGCATCTCCATGATTCTATGATCCTATAAGTTTGGATAGGGAATATGGGGTCAAATTCTTATTGAGGACTCTGGCTGAAGAGTTGAAGAATGTCATTGCACACTGCTAACAAGGACCAATCAGCTCTGTAGACACAAAGCCTATGCTGACTATTCCCTCATAGTGGCAAAACCTAGAGGAGAGGAAGATACCTAGGAGATAGAGGCACATGCACTTCAGGGTCTAAGGGATCAAGTAGCCTAAGTCATTCAGAAACTTAAAGGGGACAGGTAGAAATTAAACTGATTTGGGGCGTTTATTAATTCTGAAAAAAAACCATCATTCTGCCAAATTCCTTCTCAAAAACTAACTTTCCATCCTTCCTCTCCCCTCACTAGAAGCCTAGCCTAAATAGTGAGCTCAAAATCCTGAAAAATCTCTGAATGGGAATATTTAGTGATTTCTAGGCTATTGTTTATTTATTTTTATTTATTTATTGTTTTGATATTTACCTACAAGGTTGAGAATTATTTAAACTAGTTTTTACACATTTCTGTCTCCTGAATAATTTACTCCATTATTTTCTTTTCTATTTCAAAAATATAGAATTAAATAATGTATAGGCTATGGACCACAACCAATATTCCAAGCAACCTTCCATGTGCTAGTTTATCTTTTTTTCATGGCTGCTGCTGTTGCCCCCACAATGGTAGGAATGCCTGAGATGTGGCAGATTTTTAGCAGCAATGACATCTCTGACTTTTCTCCCTAGGTGTTTTAAATCTACAGTGTCCCACACAGCAATTACAATTGCCAACAGACATTGCAAGATTCTTTGAAAACTATATTCTGTTTTAGAGAGTGAAGGATGGATACAGGGTTGATTTAAATGCAGAGATAAATAACATATTTTCATTTAGCTTATCCGTGGTATGAACATATGATGCACGTATAAAAATAAAATGCATTCATAGGGTAACGTAATGCTTGATGATCCAGAAACACTGGTAGGTAATAGTGGACGATGCAAAATCACATATATTAGTCCAAGAATGCTGCCTTTGTCTTTATCCATTCATTCAAAAATATTAATTGAGCCACTATTTTGTGGAAGACAATGTGCTAGATCCTAAGGAGAATATCAAGATGAATAAGACTAATAAACCACCTTGATTATGCTAGGCTGTCTAATTTCTGCCCTTGAGGAGCTTACAGCCTAATATAATAAAGGTGTGTCTAGGAATTCACAGCATGAGCTATTTCCCCCCCACAAAAAAAAATCATGAACTTAAATTATGTTGTATTATAAAGACTTAGAAGACCTTGGAAAGCATTGCAACTTTCTCGCATCCCATCCTTCCTTAATCTTTAGTATATATATTTGTGTGTATATATACATATATGTGTGCATGTATATATACACATATGTATGTGTATATATGTGTGTGTGTGTATGTCTGTGTGTGTGTATCACATTACCAGCTCACTATTTCTTGTTGGAAATGGACAAGATTATCTCTTGGATTGTTGCAAAAGGACCAACCCTAAGCAAAGCATTCTTATTCCTCACTCCTTTGCCTAGATGAATTGCTACCCAGTTCATATATTTTCTGAGCTGGAGGTGGTGATTAAGAATTTAGGGTTAATGTGAAGGAATCACAAAGTTCTTTTCCATCCAGCTCCTGCTGGGCTATAAATTGAAAGGGTAGCTAAACCAGAAAAGGATTTATTTAAAGTAAGCAATGATATCACAAAGAAATTGAAAGCGAAACGTGTTGTGGATAAACTGCCATGGGATTCAGTCACCAACAGTTAATTGAGTTGAATGTAATTTTGCTTAGATCGCATATAATACTACTGTGTTACAGTATTTTCACTTTAATCCTATATTTTAACATATATATGTACATTTATGCTAATCAATAGACATCACAGCTCACCAAATTATTGAGGTTGATATGCAGTAATTAATTCCAAGCTGGAGGTGGTTTATGTGCAAAAATTTATATGATTTCAGTTATATTTGGTGATACACATGATTATTTATCAAAATTATTTTAAATTATACATTTATATTTATTAGATCTAGTTATACAGGTTTAACAGCACAAATGATTCTTTACAACCTTAGTCATGACACCTTTCATTGATATAATATTCTCAAAATGAATGAGAATTATGTAGGCAACTCTCATTAAAATCTTCTCCCAATGTCTCATCACAGCGTAGCTGTGACCCTGAGTTCTCAAAGCCTCTGCCAGGCGAATGGAAGCTCTCTCTGGTCCTAACCAATGGGAAAGGCTTCAAGTGAAAGCCTGCTGACAGTTTACATTTCTGTCATTTGAGGTCCAGCCAAGGTTTAGTCTGGATAGGATCATCACCAAAAGGTTGACCACCAGATGATAAGTTATTCTGGCCACAGCAACTTACAAAATTAATAATCTTGGAGATAGTAATAATAACGAGAGGCAGCCATGGGACAGTGGACAGAGAGCTGACTTAAGAGTCTGGAACGCTTGGGCTTAAGCGCCGCCTCTGAGACCTCCTAGATGTATCACCCTGGCCAAGTTCTTCCATCTCTCAATGCACTAGACAACTCTCCAAGACTAAGTTGCAAAATACAAACTAAACTATGCTGATATAAGGAGCTTCTTCATATAAGAGGTCTTTATAACAATGAAATCACAAGCATAGTAACTAACATTAATATGGTGCTTTAAGATTCTGGAAGAACTTTACATATATTCCTCATTTGATCCTTGCAACAACCCCTTGAGATAGGTGCTGTTATCTCCATTTTTCAGATGAAGAAACAGGCTGACTTGTTCAGGGTCATACAACAATTAAGTACCTGAGGCAAGATTAAAATTCAGGTCTTCCTGACTACATCCCACTATCCCATCAATAAGATGGCCCACTGAGCTTTCTTAACTAAGGCCTACTGGCACAGTAGATAGAGTGCCACCAGTCCTATAGTCAGGAAGACCTGAGTTCAAATCCAGCTTCATACTTACTGGTTTGTGGCCAAGGGCAAGACACTTAACCCTGTTTGCCTCAGTTTCCTCATCTGTAAAATGAACTGAAGAAAAAAATAGCAAAACATTCTAGTATCTTTGCCAAGAAAATCCCAAATGGGCTCAGAAAGAGTCAGACATGACTGAGATGTTTAAACAATAAGAGCTATGTCATTGGCGCTGGGGGAGAGATCGTCCAATAAGATGAAGTCATGGCTCCTTGGAATATGGCGATATGGCAGCAACAGAAACTCATGCTCCGTATGTACCTATGTAGAAGAATGAGTCTCAAATATACTCTCTTGACACTGTCTGTATTTTATATCATATGCTTATGGACCACATACTTATTCAGTAAACATTAACCAATAGAAACTACTTAAATTAGCCAATAAATCCACAAGCATTTATTAAGTGCCTACTTTAGCACTTAGCCCCGTGCAATGTATAACAGGCACTTAATTAATACTAATTGACTGACTTCCCCAAGAAATGTCTGGGGCCTCACCTAGGAGGTGAGCATTGGAGGAAACAAAATGGAGGCTGGGAGAGAGTGCATTCCAGGCACCAGGGAGAGCCTACATAAAGGAATGGATATAGGCAATAGTATATTGCATGTGGGCAGCAGCAAAAAGACCAGATTGGATGGTCCATAGAGGGTATGGATGGGAATCATGTGTAGTAAGGCTGGAAAAGAAAGTTGGGACAAGGTTGTCAATTAGGATCCTTTAGAGTAGGGGTTCTTAACCTTTTTAATGTAGTGGACCTCTCTGACAGTCCGGTAAAGCCTATGGACCCCTTCTCTTCATAGGATTACAAAGAAAGCCCAAGGTTGGTGAAAATAAAGATGTTGTATTTTCCTACCTACATTCCCTGGACCCCAGGTTCAGAACCCCTCTTTAAAGCATGGTGCAAGAAACTGCTTTTTATACCTAAATCTTCTCTCTCTCTCTCTCTCTCTCCCCCTCCTTCTCCCTCTCCCTCTCCCTCTCCCTCTCCCTCTCCCTCTCCCTCTCCCTCTCCTACTCCCTGCCTTCCCCCCCTCTCTCATGTGTTTTAATTTAATTTAAAAAGTATATATATATATATATATATTTATATTTATATATATATATATATATATAAATTAGGTGTGGAGCTATACCAAATGGATTATCATTGGTGTTTGTTGAAATTAAAACTAAATGTTTTCCAACACTAAAATATTTCTTAGAGGCCTTTTTCCTGAATATTATCACAAGTGGCTTATTTATTTATCTATTAAATAGCATTGTATGCCTCTAGAACTTTAGGATAGCCAACATGAGGGATTTAATAAATGCTTAAGAAAATATTCTCCTGGAGCCTGGCTTTCGATCTGCACACAGGCAAGGTTCCCGCTAATGCCAGTGGAAAGTTTTTGTTTAAGAAGACTTCAGGTCACAGCTAAAATAAGTGCATGCTATGCTCTTCTAAGGAAAAAAAAACAGGCAAATTTCAGCTCAATGTAAGAAAGGAGTTCCTACCAATTAACGTCATCTCCGAAGGGAATGGGCTGCCTTGGTAACACGGTAAGCTTGCCCTCACTGGAAATATTTAAGCAGAGGCTAGAATACCACTTGTCAGGGATGTTGTGGAGGGGATGAACCTGTTACTCCAGGGTGATGGAAGGGGCCAGAAGAAAAGAATTCTGCAATTCCTTCCAAGCACCAAGATTCTATCATTCTAAGTCTAATGCACCTTAAATACTCAGATGCACACCAAGCTGCTTAAAAGAACTGTAAAAAACAAAAGTAATGGAATGGCCATTGGGCTAAGAGACCCAGATTCTACTTCCATCTCTATCCCTAGCTAGCTGTGAGACTTTGGGCAAATGCTAAGCCTCTAGTCTCACCATCTTCTCCTCTCCAGTTTCCTAATCTATAAAATGTGGGATCAGGTATGAGAAAGGAGTGACAGGAATGCAACCGTAAAACATAGGAACTGGAAGGGACCTCAGCGACCATCTTGTCTGATCTTTACACTTTGAACATTCTATGTACTACAATTCTATGCAATCTATGAACTAGGGAAAGTCAGCCAAGGTACATTAAATAGGATGTGGTTAACAAATGTCCCTAACAAATCTACATAAAGTTCTTTGGAAACTAGACCCGCATTGTCAGAGCAATTTGTATTTACAAGTCTCCTTTCTTACCCTCTCCTCTTGGGCATGTAGCTTAGCTACATAAAGATTCTGTCCACATATAAGAAACTTCTATTTTTAAAAGGAATATGGGACAGCTAGGTGGTGCAGGGGATAGAGCCTCAGCTCTGAAATCAGGAGGACTTGAGTTCAAATCACTCTCAGCTACTTACTTAGCTCTGTGACCCTGGGCAAGTCACTTAACCCCGACTGCGAAAGGAAGGAAGGAAGGAAGGAAGGAAGGAAGGAAGGAAGGAAGGAAGGAAGGAAGGAAGGAAGGAAGGAAGGAAGGAAGGAAGGGAGGAAGGAAGGGAGGAAGGAAGGAAGGAAGGAAGGAAGGAAGGAAGGAAGGAAGGAAGGAAGGAAGGAAGGAAGGAAGGAAGGAAGGAAGGAAGGAAGAAAGAGAAAGAGAGAGAAAAAGAGAGAAAGAAAGAGAGAAAGAGAGAAAGAAAGAGAAAATAAATGAAATATGTAGGTATGTTGAAGGGAGCAGGGTGGGGCAGCTAGAATTCAAATGCATGTAAAAAGAGAGGTGCTGGTCCAGTTCATTTAGCAGACATTTTGCATAGAACCCTACTCTCCCAAAGTAACACTTACAAAGTTTTTTCAATTTTTTTTTTATAATACTACCCCTGATATAACTGGTCCCCCTTCGCTCCCATGGTTAACAACATAAATGTAATAATAATAATAAATCACATTTGTATTGCTTTTCTTACAACAACCAGTGGAGTAGATATTGCAAATATTATCTTCCTCATTTTATATGTTAAAAAACAAACAAAAAGAAGTCTTAGATAGGTTAATAACTTACCAAGCTAGTTAATGTTGGGACTGGAATGCAAACAGAAGTCTTCTGACTGTAACCCACTGTCATTTCCACTGTCATACTAAAACATACACACACACACACACACACAACAACAACAACAACAACACAAAAAAAAACCAAGAAAGATAGCTGCCCTTATTTCCAAAGAAATAGCATGAAGAAGGAAAGGCATCATGGTGAGGGGGATAGTAGTTGTTGCATTGGTCCTTTGTTCTCAAAGAGGACTGTGGCATCATGGAAATGATGACGTGACTTGCAGTTGACTTTGATTTGAGTGAGGGAGGGCTGTGCAAGGTCACCAGCCTCACTTTCTCCTCCAGAGCCATCTGGGTCCAGTGACCAGATATTCATCAGGAAGACTGGAGATGGCCCAGGATGCATTGGGAGACCCTGGCCCTTTCAGCCTAAGGTCTTCTCAGGTTCTCACTTTGAGTGAGGTAATGCCCATTCAGTGAATAGGCTTCTTTAAGAAGTTAATCAAGGCATGGCCCCTTTAATCAGAAACTCAAAAAAAAAAAAAGTCCAACTGAAAGGGGAAGACCCTGAGGGTTCCTGGCCAAAAGAGAAACAATTATTTGATATTTACATTCACTGTGTGCTAGGAGGGCAGGGACCTATTGCCCAATCTGTGAGCTCCAGAGTGAACTGGGTTCAGGATTACTGGCTGGAAGGGGGTGGAGGCCTATCCTTGAAGTCCAGAAGACCTGTATTCAAGTGTTCCCTCTGACATGTATTAGCTGTGTGACCAGGTTACAGCCATTTAACCTCTTGATGCCTCAGGCAGCTCTCTGCCTATGAATTACAGACGTGTCTCTGTTCTGCATCAGTGAAAGTGGTTTCCATACTGGGACTTCCAGGCCTCAGTGAAATTAAAGAACTGAGCAAAAACCCACAAAGAAAAACATGTCTCCATAATAAGAATGCCAAAAGAACATGACAGCTTTGGGGGGAAAAAATCTGCCCAATGCATCATTCCAGATGAGAATGATTTTTTTTCACTTTCACAGTATTTGGATTTTAATGTTTGCATTGATAATATACACATTTTTAAATTTTTTCCCACAGCAATTGGAAGGACTCTCATCCCCCGCTATTTCAGCACTGTCTTTGAAGGAGGTGTGACAGACCTATATTACATTCTTAAGCATTCTAAAGAGTCATACCACAACTCATCAATCACAGTGGACTGTGATCAATGCACCATGGTCACCCAGCATGGAAAACCCATGTTTACCAAGGTAAGAGAAAAGACTCTACAGCGGTACCTAGCCACCTACCCCCCTTTTCATTTTCTTTCTGGCTGGATAGAAGGATAATAATTACCATTTTCTTCTGGAATGTGGAACTAATTTCTCATTCTGCAGACATTTTCAACACAGTTAGATAATTTTTTGTTTGTTACATGACTGGAATTTTTGTGAACTGTCATTCTGCTATGTAAGTTATGTGCAAGAATGAACGTTTGTTTAGTCGGGACATGAGAACCTCAAAACTAATAGGATGGGCATTTTGGTTGTGTGAGGAACTGTTTTTATTGATTTCTTTATTTACTCTTAATGAAGAGTTTTCCAGCAACTAAAGAGAGGATATATAGTGTGGCAGAATTGTAATAATTCATATCTGAATAATGCTTGAAGGCTTACAAGGCACTTTCTCCCATGGCAATCCCCCAAGGCAGGCAGTGCACATGTTTAATAAAAGAACGTTCAAATCGGAAGAGACCTCAGCCACCATCTAGTCCCACCTCAAGCCCCGGAACGATCCCCACTACAACGTACCTGATCAATGCTTCTCCAACCTCTTCTTAAGGATCTTCAGTTCTTGGGGATGGCTGGCTCAAATTGTTAGGGAGTTTTTCCTGACATCAAGCAAAAATTTACCTTTTTAGAACAACCACTCCTAACTCCTGGTCCTTCTTTTGGGAATCCAACAGGAGAAATTGAATCCTTCTTCCCTACATTATCCTTTCAAGTACTTAAAGGTCATGACCCCATTTTTTACAACTGAGAAAATTGAGGCATGAGTTGTTAAGAGACAAAGTTGAGACCAGAGCTGTAGTGCGTAGTACTTATGGGATCCGAACTCAAGGCTCTAGATTCCAGACCTATCCTCCCCCTGCCACTAGGCTGCGTAGGTATGTGTATGTATACACTATATGTATAGAGGTACATGTACTGTCATATATGTGTATATTTAGGGTAAATATGAGTTACATGTGTAAGGTATACATATATTGTGTAATACAAACACACACAAATAAGATATCCTCTCCCAAGTATGGTTAACATTCAGCTACACGCATATATATATATATACACATATATATGTATATATGTATATATGTGTATATATATGTATCGTATATATTAGGTGCATATACACATGCATAAAGTTACAAAAAGGAAAATGTCATCTGCCAAATATGGTGCACAGTCAGCTACATACACATATATATGCATATATAAATATGTATATGTTATGTATGCATGTACATGCATTGTGTATATATTACTATACATCATATAATTTGTATATGGACACAAAACATATACGTATGTATTCATTACATGCGTATATATTACATATATGTCTATGGGGTGTTTATACACATATGTGCATCATATACGTATGCCCGTATGGTGTGTACATGTGTGTATCAGAGGTTAAGTGACTTGCCCTGGGTCAAACAGCTAGTCAGTGTCTCTGGCCAGATTTGAACTCAGCTTTTCCTGCCTCCAAGCCCAGCACTGTATCCACTGAGGCACCTAGCTGCCTCACCTTGGCAGATGGGCTAAACCAGGTTGAGGGTAATCAGCAGGCCTCAGATCCGTCAGTGAGTGCGGGGATATCTATCCCAAGCGTGTGCTGGGCAAATGAGAACAATTTTTTCCATGAAGATGGCTGTAAGCGGGCACTTAGAATTTAGGCAAACATCAAAGATGCCAAGGTCATTCACTGCATCCCGGGTCATCACCAGCCATCTTGACTTTTGTCCTGCCACTGGACTTCAATGGCTCTGGGAGAGAGAGCGAGGCTGATGACTTTGTACAGCTCTGCCTCACTTAAATCCAATTTACTCATGAGTCGAGACATCACCTGTGACGTCATTGATCCTTTTCAAAAGTGAAGGACGAAACACAACACGTCCATATCATACATGAGGGGGGACGTTATACCCTTTTTTGTTTATTTGATTATTAGATTTTGTCGATGCTGATTAAGTTTATAGTTTGTTTTAAAAAAAAACTCTGTGATTGGTCAGTTCACCAGACCAGAAGTCAAATAATAAATATGCTCACATTTCTATGAGCACTGCAGAGATGAGAAGGCCAACATTGAATGAGACTACAGTAGGAAAGCCCAATTCGCAGATCACTAAAAGCTCATGGGTGAACCCCAGGAGGAGGCAAGAGATAGTGAGTGGCACAGCGCTCGGCCTGGAGTCAGGAAGACCTGAGTTCAGATCCAGCCTCAGACATTTACTAGCTGTGCGGCCCTGGGCAAGTCACTTTTAACCCTGTTTGCCTCGATTTCCTCAACTATAAAATTTTGATAATAATAGCATCTACTTCTCAGGTTTGTTATAAGAATCAAATGAGATAATATTTGTAAAAAGCACTTAGCACAGGGCCTGGCACACAGTAGTTGTTACCAGTATTATCTTCCATTAGGAATTCCTCCCTGCCTTCTATATTTTCTTTACCTTTAGTCATTTTTGGAGATAAAAGATTAAAATATTCCCCGGACCCTGATGTGGACTTCATTCACCAAATACATCTTTCATTTGGATCTGTATATTGTACTTAGTTGGGCAGAAGAGTGCAGCCATACATACTGGAAGCCTTTTCAACCAGAAATTCCATGATATCTCAGCTTACAAGCTAACCTTAGCTGAGACGAATAAAACAAATTAGCTATAATTCTCTGCTTCCTCCTGTGCACTTAGGCCGATCCAGGCTTGACTGAAGCTTCATGCAGAAATGCAGGTTTTAAGCTATTCCAAGATTTTTGAACTTAGACAAGGAGAACTGAGTTCAAATAGAAAGAGTGAGGAATTCTAAAACTGCCTGTTTGACCTTGGACAAGTCATTTTCCTTCTATAGAAATCAGTTTCCTCATGTGTAAAATGAGGGGTAGATAATATGTAAATCCCTTCCTGCCCTGGATTTATGGTCCTTGGATACTATAAAAAAAATTATACATTCGTTGTGGCCATAAGACTCAGCAATAAACTAATGCTTAAATGTGACCAATGTGAAAGTATGTTTAATGTGAATGTTTATGTAGAGTCTATATCAGATTGCATGCTGTCTTGGGGAGGGGGAATGGGAGAGAAGGGAGAAAATTTGGAACTCAAAAGCTTGTAGAACTGAATGTTGTAAATTACAAGTAAATAAATAAATTTTTAAAAAATAAGCTAACATTTAACATAAGACTACAACAGACCACTCCATCCCCACCAGCTCCAAGATTATAAATTATAGATGAACCGTTGAGCTGTATCAGTGGGCTCATTTTCCACACTGGGGATCTCCTACATGGCCAGATTTGTAGGGAATGACTAATGGTCACGGTAGACTTGTGTAGACACAAGATCACTTTTTCCTTTTAAGGTGTAAACAAACTATGAAGTCAGTACAAAAAGCCAAATAATGTAATTAAAGGCAACCTCACAGCTTTGGTGTATAATTTTTGTCATATACAAACTAAACAAAAATATATTCATTCTGCTGAGTTCTGCAAATGTGTGTTAAGCTCCCACAGCATACAGAGGACAGGCATGCTGAGAGAGGTACAAGGTTTAGCTAACATCCTAATGACACTTACATGTTAGTAAGCGCATAAGACACAATCAGTCAGTCAGTCAATAAGCTTTTATGAAGCTCCCTAGGCTTCTGTGCTAGGCTACAGGTAATAATAATAAACAAAACCAAGTGGCTATTAAGCATATTAGGAAGGTACAAAACAAAGTAGTGGGAGGCAGAGGAAGAGCATGGAAGGCTTCATGAAAGAAGCAGCATTTGGATTGTGCTTTTAGAGGAGAGTAGACAACAGATACTTTTAACGGAAGGTATCAGCAGGTAAAAAGAGAGAGGGATGCCATTCCTGGTGGGAGGGAGTTCATGAACAAAGAAATACAGAGAGTCAGGCAAGCAGAGGTTATGATCGAAGACCAAAGAGAAGGCCAGTGTGAAATGCATTCTCTAAGTTAGCTTGTATAGTGGAACCATAGGATGCAGAGCAGTAGCATGGGAAACCGGAGGGGATGATAAGGAAACATGACAATGAATAGTCAGATGCAATTGGTTTTACAGTGGGACCGTGTGTCACCTTTTCCTCCTGTTTTGACAGCTGTGCAAAGAGATTTGTTTGTAAGAGATATGGGACCTTCCCTCTGGATGTGGCAGGAACTCGGTGCTTGGAAAAAGTTTTTGTTTCATGGGCAGGAGTCAATTTCTTTGATGATTATTAACTTCTCAAGGTCCTGCTTCATTTCTCTATCCTAGCATCCTTATCAGCTCCTTTGATTTCCATTAGGAACCTATATCTAGAGAAAATAAAATTTTAGCAGTCTAGAAAAGCTAGCCTTCTCTGCTTGTACACCGCCATACTGTTTTGAGGTGGATGCTAATTCAATAATCATACACAATGTATTATATTTTTTAAAAGAAAAAATGATATAAGGAAAACTTGGGAGAGGTGGAATGTTATAGGGCATGGTAGGATAGCCGTAGAGTCCAGAAGATGTGGGTACAAGTCCTGGTTCTATCCCATACTGTCTGGGGCACCATAACCTTTCAGTTACAGATGAATGGTTGATCTGTATCAATAGATTCACCTAGGGCTCCCTACACTGATGAATTCACTTGTCTGGACCCAAAGAAAGAAAAAAAAATTAAGTCTTCAGCATTAGTGATGCACTTCCAGATTAATCTGCTGGGTCTTCCTGTCTCACTGAGGTTGTGGAAATACAATAGTCACTCACAGGCTCCACTCCACTACTGGTGGGCAAAGAATATTTATCTGTTCTGTTTCCAATCTGAGCTGACTAGGGAGTGTGATACCCTGTGCTCTCCTAGGGGCTCCCCACATTGGTGCAGACACGTCATCTAAAGCCCAGCCTTAACACCGCCCAGAACTTCCTTGTTCAGGTGATCTACCTGTCCCCACCCCCAACACAGAGGCAGAGGTTACAAGTGCATGCCACCTTGCCAGACAACTCTGAAAGTGTTGCATTATGCATTTAAAACTTATACTTGTAAACCTAGTTACCTTTTTATCCTGTTCGAGTTAATTTAAAATGTTTTCTTATTTCTTCATGTCATAATGTTCCATGTAGAACTGAGAGACTGAAAAAAAGGAAAATTAGGAAAAATTTCTTAATAAGTAGAACTACCCCAAAGTGGAATGGTCTGCCCTGGCAGGTAGTAGGTGGCCCCCTCAAAAGGGGTTTTCAAATAAAAGTTGGATGACTATTTTAGGGGGGAATGTTGAAGAGAGGGTAGTTTTGTTCAGGTGTGTACCAAGTAAGGTCTCAGATGCTGCGCCGAGATGGTACAACCCAGTGCTGTGCCCAAGAGTCCAGGGAAATTACTTTGGCGACCCTACATGCTGACTTAGCATGAGAATTCTCTTGCCATGCTCACTTGACATAAATTATTAGGTTCACCTGTTGGCAATGTATGATGCTAGTAGCTGTGATGAACCCTTCCATACTGTGATGAAAAATACCACCTCCCTATGAGGTCTTACTCCAGATGCTAATCACACACATTTATTTTTATGAATTATGAAGATTCATTTGCTTTTGGGTGGTTGCAAAACTGCCTACAGAATCTTTCAAATTTTTCATCTGAGCTGGGAGAATGGGAGAAAAATAACAGCCTCCTGTAATAAAATGTTATGAGTGATTAACATAAAACCATGGACTAATGACCTTTCAGTGTGGTATGGGGGAAAAAAAATTAGCCAAGTAGCTGTTACTTCATTTCCAAAAAGGGAGTTGTGGGAGACTAGGAAATTTATGTAGGGAAATATTCCTATAGGCTATTAACATCACTGACATTACTAAGCAAATTGTGTGGGCAACATCACTGTTGTTCTGATTTAAACTATCAATAAAGGGTAATTCCCTAAATAGCTTTTGACCCAGTAGTTCCCCAGAACTCTTATGAAAATTTGGTCAACTGGTGAGTCGAGAATCCACAGCAGCCCTAATCCGCCATGATCCAGTTCATAACTCCCCAGTGCACAGTGCACATTTTGCAATTTCCTGATCACAGTCATATTATAGGTTATAGATTAATTTAAAATTGGATTTTTCAATATGCGTAGTAAAATCTTTCCTTTAAAAAAATCTCCTCTTGAAAAAACTAGAAAGCTACAAGTGGATTTTAATAAGTGCAGTATCCTGCTTCAAAGTGTTTAGAAGCAAGGAAATCCAGAATATAGTTGACTATACCAGTACTGATTGACGCCAATATGCCTGTGCTTTTCTGCTGGGTGAATTTGCTCTTTAGTCTTTAAGCATTAAAATCAGAATTAGAGAATGCCGCATGTCTTCATCACATATTAGGCATAGATTTTTGCCGTTGAATGCATAAAAACATATTCCTTGTCATTTTATGGGCTACACTTTTTGTTATTCTTTATTATATATAATAATGTACTAATTTTCCAATGTTCAACGCTGCAGGAAGTTCCCGGTAAGGTGTATATAGCAATTCCCTCAATAGAAATTCTACCTTATTTATGTCTCTAACCATGATTTAATCACCCCTTCTTAACATGTACAGTGCCTGCGCCCACTGTTGTGTATATCTTTACCACAAGGATAGCTAAGGTATTTCATGAGTGACCATGGACATCCTGATATATGTAATATTTAATGTAGAGATTTGGCAGGTGTATGCCGTAGCTCAAAATGAAATGAATGAGTTTAAAGCTACTTTTAACTGAATGGAATTTTAAAGTATTCAGGAATCAAGCTTAAAAGAATGATATCACAGAAATATACATGTATGTGCACATACATACACAATATATACATGTATGCACATGCTCGTCATACGGATACAACATACATGTACACACACCTCACCATTATATTGCATACATGTACATGTGTATGTGCATAGATACTTATGCATGTGCAGGCGTGCATATCATATATACATTGTGTGCACATCCATCTATGTTCCGTCCACATATACATATGATGCACGTGTTTGCACGTACATGCTTTGCACACGCACACATTTGCACACAGCACCATCTAAAGTCAGTATTTCAGTGCTTCAGAGCCCCTTAGAAGTTTTTGTTCTCCCTGAACATTAAGCTCATTTCCATCCTACAATGAGTCCCAGGGAGGAAGGGGTTAAAAAGCTACCGGTTAGTTTGAGAAATGTTCTTTTTTAGTTCCCTTGTTCCTGGCCTAGTCTCAAGCTAGCACGTGACATGCTGAATGCCTGCAGCCTCTTTCTTGTTGATCCTCCGGAGACCATCTGTGCTGGGGGCATTGATTAGAGTGTGTCTGCTGGGATTACATCTTTTCTGTTGCCATGCCAACTAATCAGCTGATTTTGGTTACCACAGAAACAAAATGTCAGAGCTCACAGTGCGGTAACATGAATTCAACACAACAGAAAATGTTTTCTTAATTGGGGACCCTTTTGATTTTGGATTCTAAGTAAAAGGCAGCCTGAAAAATTGGGGGGGGGGAGCAACTTTAGATGAAAGCTACATTAATTATATTGATTAAGAGTGATGCGCAGAATTTTTCTGCAGGAGGGGGATGGATTTCCTCTTTTTTAAGCAGCCCCATTTTTGCCATCTCCCTGCAAGGCGCATGTTCCTCCTAGTTGTCTCTATTCCATTTGGCGATTATTGCATATAAAATAAATCCCCCAAGTGCTCAGTTACCTTTAATATCATGAAAGGAGGTCTCCAGTTACAGTGGAGCCTCTGAGGGGTTTTCACAGGCAAGATTACAGGAGAGAAGCAGGACACTCACACATATCTTTGGCCTTATTATAAACAAATTGAAAGGTTCAGATTTTCTTCGGATCCAGACAGTTTTCTTATTTCCTTCCCAAAACCCCTCCCCTCCGCACCCAGAGAAAATATATTTGGCTTAAATTCAAATTTGAGAATTTTTGTCCCACTGATTGTCCATCCTGAAAAAGTGCCATGTCTGTTTGTGACTGGAGTAAGTCCTGCAGAGACTTGTTGCAACCCTTTATTGTATAGGTCTGTGTATTTGCACTGCAAGAAGGACCCCCAACTTCTTTGCTATGTCAGAACAAATAGAGAACATAATTTAACTTGACCCCACTGTTCTCCAATTGAGTAATTTATCAGAAAGACTCCACACACACACACATATTACACGTGAAATTTTGTTGTAGCTGAAAGAAAAACTAGGTCCTATAATGGGGTGGATTTGGGGTTCATAAACAGCCTACCAAATAGATTAGATAATATACTATGACATTTAACTCCTCTAATATTTGTTTAAACTTCCGGTAATCCCCTCTCTTTAAAATAGAGGATTATACCATCCAAATGTCTGTGCTTTATTTTGTAAAGACATTTCACTAATTGCTGCCTGCTTTGGCTCCCACCCTTTTGTTATACCCCTCACCACAGGTTCCTTCTGTCACACTAACACCCTAGTGGGAATTGTGTGGCTTAATCCCCATGCAACTCTTTTGAAAACCTCGAGTAAATCATTTCCATTGCTAATGAAACTCTGGGGATAAGCCATTTGGGGCACTGGAGAAGCAATGTGCTTCACACCCTCCAGAACACCCCAGCCTATCCCCATCTCCTCAGGCTCAGCCTTCACTGGCTTGGATCCCAGAAGTAGGGTTCTAAAGACCAACTAAACAAGAAATACCGGGTCACGTTATTTGACTGCCTAAGATTGCCCAGGGATGCTGCTAATTGGAACCCCTTGAGAGGTTTTCACTTGGAGTATTAATAATAATTTTACAGTGCTTTTGAGATGACTTTCGAAATAAATAAACTAAGAATTTTATCTTCATGGGCCAAAATCTCAATATCTGCAGTATTTTTCCATTATGCTAGGTCAGAGTTCAAAAGCACTTATTCTATTCTTACTGTGTGCATTTGGACTTTGACAGGCCCTGGAGGAGGTGCAAAGTTGAATAAAACATGGCCCTTGTTTCCAGGAGTTTACAGTCTGCTTATTCTGCTGTAATTGATTTAAATATGTTTGATTATCCTCATCCATTGAACCACCAAAGTCTTTGCACAGAAGAGATGAGACTTGCATTGTCTTGCTACACGAAGGATGGTATTTCTAGGAACGATCAAGACTTTTGTCCTGATTAGTTTTCATTTGCACATTTTTCTTGGCCGTCCAATGTCACTGGTTACTAGTGACGATATTTCTATTTAACTTTTTTTTGCCCAATCTGAATATGAAATGATAAATTACCAGGAATTATTTCAATTCAGCATTATTGCTCCAGCCATTTCTAGCACTATAGCTAAAATGGGGGGGGGGGCAGTAAGGGGAGGGGAGGAGAGAGAGGAGCATCACTGAAGTTGGCATTCAAATATGCATCATCACAAAAGTTATCTGTTTTAAAGGGTTGAGCACATTACGTAGGCATAGGAAAAGGAAAAAAAAATAGGAATGACAGGTTAAAAATGGTTTGAAATTCAGAACCCTATGAAACCAAACCAGTAACCACTATTCTATCAAAGAAAAGAATCTAGGAAATTCTAATATGTTTCATTAACAATATATTTTCCTCTGAGATGAAACTGCCTTCTGAGGTGGACTTTTGGCAGAGACAAAATAGTCAATTAACTATGAAGTGTGATTTAAGGGGGCACCGAGGGTGGCCACTGACTAGCAATATCTTTCTTCCACTCAACTGCTGGATTTCTTGAGAATTAGTCCTGTTGGGTAAGCATTGCCCTTTCTAGGAATCCTCTTTTAAAACACAAATACATGGAGGCCTAGGGGTGTAATGCTTTTGAGTCACTAGTACTTTAACTGTGGAATAATCAGACTGTTCTCCTCCTAGACCAAAGAGTGTTGGGTACACTCGAGAGCACTGGGCATTGCAGAACTAGCTACTTCTTCACTTTTCTTGGATCATTCCGATATCTTCCCACGAGGAAGAGCATAGTCTGTATTAAATGGACAGAGGAAACTCTGAAAGTGTCTTGGAAAATGCCTTTGTTATTTGTTCATTCCAGGTATGTACGGAAGGGAGGCTGATTTTGGAATTTACTTTTGATGATCTCATGAGGATAAAAACGTGGCACTTTACCATTAGACAATACAGAGAATTAGTCCCACGGAGCATCCTAGCCATGCATGTAAGTAATCCATTTTTTCACTTGACCTAATGTGAAGAGCTGAGATTATGTTTCCTAAAGAACTCCAATAGTTTTCACACCTTTAAGCAATTAACTGTAAATATTTAAGTTTTGCCTTGGCCTGGTTGACTACACAAGCCCAATTCTCCTGCCTTTGTTACCATGGTTCTCTCCTCACATTTGTCCTGAACTCTGGCATTTGAAACTTAGAAACCAGATTGCCCCTAGTCAACCTTTCTTTTCACTTCATCCTAAATTCTATTTCATCATTATCATGGTCTGCCCTAGTTGGGCTAATAAACCTCGAATATAGAAATGAAAAAGAAATGGAAAGAGTAAGCAAAATATTTTATAGATTTTATTAAAAAGCTCTCATGAAACTTGAGGCCGGGTCATCCTGAGGCAAGCATTTTCACATGATGCCGTGGTGTTGGAACTCAATGTGCATTAATTCTCTTTGTTTCATCCATCTACAAATCAAATCAAATTAAATCAACAGATATTTATCGAGCATGTGCTATGTGCAGGGAGCTGTGAATACCAGCCTAGAGAGATCTTCCAAGATAAGGGTGAGAACCTGGCCAAGTAGGAGTCATTCACAGCCAATCTTGAGTCTGGCTTAAAACCTCCCCTCAATTAGGTTTGATAAAGTAGCTCAGAGGCAGAATCATGACTTTTTTCCTGGGTTTCTTACCCTGGGGTCCATGAACTTGATTTTTATCTGCTTGTTTTTGTAAAATACTCTGGTAACTAACAGCCTTTCGATAGAATCGGTTTCCTTTATAATCCTGTGTGTTTTGTTTTAAACATTCAAAAACGTGATTCTGAGAAGGGTTCACCATAGCCTTCACCAGAGTATCTAAAGCAGGGGTCCATCACCAAGAAAGATGCAGAACCCCTGCCTCAGACCAACATGACAACCACCCCCAGAGAGAACATTTAGACAGGGCTTCAAAATTTGGCATCCCTTCTTTAAAGTGGAGTGACATTTGAGAAGATATGATGCTTCCCTTCAACATTCTAGGAAATGAAAACAGTCGAAAATTGCCGGTTTCCAGAATAGGGTTCAGTGAGTAGGAGAGTCAGATTTTTTTTAAAAAAATTTTTCATGGCAATTGCAAAGTTTTCAAATACAGAACTTAACTCCAAGCTGTTAACAAACACCATCACCATGAAATGAAACATAGCATAGTCCGAAAACATATGTCTCTGCCAAATCTGGAGGCACATTCTCTTAGAATTGTATCCAATCATCTGTCTGTTCCTGGCAGGCCATAATGACCCAGTGCTTAAAGATGGTGAGGAAGGAACATTTCACTCAGGGCTAGATGCTATTTTCCCGAGGAATCAGAAATTGTGTGAGTGTCAGCTCAATATCTATTGATGCTGGAGCTTGCAGAGAGAGTGTAGAGTCCAATTAGTCACTACATAATACCTAGAGCTGCCTTTACATTTTAAAAATATTAACATAATAATGAAATTGAAAGTGAAGAAAATGGAGCTATGTTACTTAAAATTGGCGTCCTCTTTTAGGCTATTTCACTTCCACCCGTATGGGTGTCAGTCTGCTCATCATTACAAGCAGCTGGTGACACAGTATATAGAGCCCTGTGTGATGTTGGACAACTCAGCTTCTATTTACCTCAGCTTCCTCAACTATAAAATGGGAATGGGAATGGCAATGGCACTTTATGAGGCTCAAATGAAATAGTATTTGTAAAAGTGCAGGTAGTAGGTGTCATACAAATGCTTATTCCCTTCCCCACCCACCCCATCTGTAAAAATGGATCTCGGCATCATAGAGTCAGAGCTAAAAGAACTTCGGAGGTCATCTGGTCCAACACTCCCATTTTACAGCTGCGGAAACTGAGGCCTATTGGAGGTGAAATGACCTCCCTCCAGTCACCTGGGGAGGAAAGGACAAGTGTCTGAGTTGAGATTACAACCCAAGTCCTTTGAGTCCAAACCCAGGGCTCTCTCCTCTGTACTTCAATTCTTTCTAGCCAGGGTGTTCTTTGATCCACATGAAGGATGGAGGGGAAATAAAATGAAGTCTCTCTCTTCAGGCACAAGACCCTCAGGTGTTGGAGCAGCTGTCCAAAAACATCACCCGAATGGGACTGACCAACTTCACCCTCAACTACCTCAGGGTAAGAACAATGGGACTTTCTGGTCATTGTCATGAGTGACATTTCAGAGATTCTATGAATCTTTAGTCAGAAGGAACGAAAGGAGACCCAGTACCAGGTGGGCATGCCACAGGAACATCAGATTTGGACTAGGTAGTGTTGTTGTTTTCCTTATTCCAACAAAGTAAAGCAAAGAGCCCAGAGTTTGTAAGCATTAAGCTTTCTTTCCTTGTCTGTGTAACTCCCTGAATTAATTATTCAAAGGATAGAAATGTTCCCATTTCATAAAATGTTTTGGCACTCTCTCCTTTTTGTTTTCTCTGGTTTCTAATTCACTGTTACCGATTCCACTGAAGTTTGATTTCAATCCAGAAATCTCCCCCACTCTCCCTGCTCCCTTCCCCTGTTCAGAGTCAGCCTTCCCCCTAGGGAAAAGCTGTGTTTATAAGCTCCTGAATAAACTCAGCAATAAGTACCGTAATGTCGCACCTCTAATGCAAACACTCCCAAAGCTTTTCAAGGCCCTCTTTATAAAGTGGAACCTGTATTGTGGCACAGAGTGTAAAATCTGATTTTGCATTAGAAGTAGGGGGAGGGGAAGTAGAGTTTTAATGCAAAGTACATACCCAGGGCCTCAAGATCTGGTTTGAAAGGGTGTCGTATGTCTTACTGGTCTAGAGTATGGAATTACAGTAGTAGTGTTACAAATCCATAGAGCTATGGTTTCAGTCATAAAGCTGGCATTGTCTTCCAAAATCAAAAAGGGCCCCCTAACTCAAGAGCCAGCCAAGTTCCGCATTCCTCTGCCTTTGGGAACTTAAGTCTTAATTCTTCATTCTATAGCACTTCATTGCCCTGGGTAATTTTTCCCCTAAAACTACACATTTACTCGAATTGCTTTTTGACCCTTGTCATGCAGTTGAAGTTTGTGCATTTATTTTTATATTCTATCAGCATTCCCCTCTGTGGTCTATGTTAGACATACAAAAAGGCTTGTTCTTTGAATTTGAATAAGAAACATGGGACTTGATTCTTTTCTCCTGGGCACAACAGGATGCCTCCTTCAGCTAAGTTGGAGAGAAAAGCTTCCCTCCCTTCTTTCCTCTCACCCAAATGTTTGGCCACTGCCAAACACAGGCCTCACAGTCACTGGCAAATCGGCAATCCTCCACCTGAAGCTTCCTGGCTGGCTACAGCATGCCATGTCACTTGGCAGCCTAAACACTCCCAGCTCCCTGCCCTTCCCAACACACGTGAGAAAGAAAGCACATGGTGGAGGAGCCGGGAGTCTGACAAGGCTACCCTGGAAAAGGTGTGACAGCGGAGCATGTTCTCTGTCTATCCGTCGTCGTCCTCTGTGTTCAGAGATGACCCTGCCGATGCGTTCAGTAGGGCTGAGGAGGCTGATGCATGGCCAATGATGCCTGGCCAGTGATGCAGGAAGTTAAAATACAGGCAGTTTGGAATGAGGGCCTGTGAAAGCATTGCATAAACAGGATCCAGCACTAACCGGTGTGCTGGTGGTGTTTTAATTTGATTAAGAATCATAGGAGAATTATTCTAAGTAACAAAAGAAGATTCTCTCTAGGCAGTTTGTTTTAAGGACTTTTCATGTGCCACCAGCTAATACCAGACAGGAAACTATAGGGTTGTTATTCATTCAATCAACAATTTTTAACCCCCTACTTTGTACAGAATGTTATGATACACTCTGTAGGAGATAAAGAATTTAATGAAGAGTGGTACCTGTCCTTAAAGAGCTCACAGTCTAACAGGGAGAGAAAAGCAAACACTGAATCTCAGGAAGAGGCTGAGATGATTGTGCGCAAACCTCTAAACTGCCTTTGGGGCCAGGGACTTCAGCTATGTAGCTCCCCACAGAGGAGAAAACTGTTTATGATTTTCTTAAAAGAGCTTTGGAGATATAAAGTGAATTTAAATGCAAATATAAAAATACATAAATATAAAATAACAACTGAGTCATACCCTACATCTCAACTTTGGCAGATATGGGCAGAGTCAGAAGGACAGATCATAAACATCAGGGCCTTCAATTCTTTTCAACTCAGAAAACCCGGAGTAGAGGCATACTCTGTACAAAGTATTGTGAACCTTTGAAGCATTGGGCTAGAAACTATAGGGCTATAACAGTGAATAAAGTATATAAGTCCTGCCCTCAAGAGGCTTACGCTTCAGTAGAGAAAATAAGACAAACCCACAGATAAGTTATAGGTAATTATGTGGAGAGACAGTGTGGTATAGCAAATAAGAAACCTGACCTCAGAGTCAGAGAGACCAGCTTCCAAGTCCTGACTGGGACACAAACTATGGGAAGCTGACAGGTCATTGCCATGGGCTTTTTACAAGTGTAAGTTTCAGAGATGGCATTTATAGGTCCAGGAGTTCCCATGTCAGTGAAATCACATGTCCAGTCCATACCTTTGTGGTAGGTGCATATGGAAGGTCCAAGCAAAATGTTATAAGAGATTAAAGACAATGATCATTGAAAGATGATGAAAGTTAGAGAAGGCCCCATGGGTGGCGGGTTTTGTGGGCTCGCTCACCTCCCCCCCCCTTCATTCCCCTTTTCAGGCTTATCTGCTCAGTCTACTTTCAGGTCCAGCTGGGATGTATGAGCAAGCAGCTGGGGCAGAAGTGAGGCTAAGCTTCCCAGCGCTACTTCCTGATACTTCCCTCATGCTCCTTGGAGACTCTTCACTCACATACACTCTGGCTCAGTGGCCAGGCTAGCCTAACTGCCCACATGCAGCTATTGAGGTGACATTAGTTCTGAGACTTGTCCAGATCTAATGTTCTGAAGGGCAAGGGTCAAAAGTCAGTTTCTTTAGCTTTCAACATGCATATACAGGCTTGGATAGTGCAAATAGGGCCATAAGCCACATGAGAGGCCTAAATTCTAACTCTGGTGCCCATTTTGAGGAAGCCATCCTCAATATTGTTCAAATAAAGAGCCAATTAGGGTCTTAAATAGCAGCTTTCAGTGGTAGGATGAGAGAAGGTCAGACAGGTATGCTATAGGCAATCAATTCAGAGCCTCACAAGTTCATGGAAAAATGTTAAAATCAATGTTTCACTTCATGGGAAGACTGGATAAAGATTTCTGAATACACAAGACTGCTGAATTTTGAAGCAACTGCATCTTTCATAGGATATAATTAAGTACTACTGAGAATAAACAATTGCTGTAATCTCACTCTGTCAAAACAAATACCTTGCTTTCTGAGGAATCCCAAGTCACTTAGTAAAATCTGCTGTCAGGTTCTCCGCAGAGTTGACAGAACCAGGTTTCTGGCATTCAGGAAAAGACTTCTCTGGGGCAAGGGGAGAGGAGAGGTTAAATCTGAGCATAACGTCCTGGCTTTGAATCAGTAAGATGGACTTGAACTTGTATGACTGACTAGAGCTATTTCAGAAGGAGTCCCGGACTTCCTCTCCCCTCACCTGATGCTTTTGAAGGGACGGCAGAAACAATCTGTTGTCATTCAATTTGGTTCTGTCAAATTGCCTGTTATACCCTGCTACCTTGAAGTATAACAGGGTTGGCAGGCCATTGTGTTCAGAGGTGCAAATTCAACAGGCATAGGAAGCTTGCTCGGTGCTTACTTGGTTCAGTAGCTTGAGGTCATCAAGAGGAGGAGAATCTCACTTCCTGAAAGTGAGATCTCACTTCATTCGGTGGGTGACCCACTGACCTCCATGAAGCTTTCCTGTTCACTGATTAAGCCGTCCTAGTAGTATTTAATTCAACATCTAGTTGAGACCCTTCCATGTCTTTCAAGTAGAGATTTCTGCCATTATCACCAGTACTAACCCCTAAAAGTGGGCATTCAGGAAGAGCTTCTATTTCCAGACAGTTATGGAATTTGGGATGACAACAGCCTCCAATTAGTGTGCTCCCCCCTGGGTAAGGGCTTGAATGTGACAGTGCCCAGAGGCAGTGGAAGGAGCAGGGGAGCATTGGCCTACCCCTTGCCTGAGTTCCTGCAAGGCAATAGCATTGTTCTAAGAGGCCGTGGGAAAAAGAGAGTACCTGCCCATGCCGAGGTTTTGTTAGGAGAACTAAATCATGCCTCTGAAAGAAAAAAGTTGAGAAGTTTAATGTACATTTTGGTAGTGAGGAGTGAAGGCAAGTGTCAGTGGGGCCCTTGTCAGCTTCCATTCTACCATTTTCCTTTCTCACACTCCACACATTCATTCTTTAACTTGGACTAATAATAATAGCATTACAGTCTCTGAGTGCACAGG
>CM053623.1:395123093-395147887 GCA_028646595.1 Phalanger gymnotis
AAAAAAAAAAAATGTTAGGCACATAAGGAAGTAAGGGCAGGGACTATCGTAGGATAAAAAAAAATCCAAATCTAGAAAAGACAGCAGAGGTCATCCTAGGCCAACCCTCTCATTTTATGAATGAGGAAATGGAGGTCCAGGACAGAGATATACAGTGATTAAGTGACTTGCCCAGCATCACACAGCTTATAAATGAGCCCACATATGCTATCTCCAAAGTCATGTTCTCCCTAATGCACCATTCTATGCTTTTGGTATTTTTCAGTATACCTGGTGCAGTGCTGAATATAGAGCATTATGTAGTAGAAAGAGCATGAGAATAGGAGTTCTAGGCCCAGCCCTACCACCTGTTTGCTAGGACACCTCAGGAAAGTCATTTAACCTCTGATTTCAGTTCAATAAGCCTATATTAACTAGGTGCAAGGTTCTAGGAACCTAAAGACAGCTATAATACAGACCTTGCTCACAAGGACCTCATACCTTAATGTGGCATAGTAAAAACTATGCTGGATTTTGAGTCAGAGGACCTAGATTTGACAAATCCTAGCTCTTCTGCATGCTTACCATCAATGTGAATTTGAGAAAGTCATTCTCCTCAGAGCCCTGGAGGGCTTCAGTCTCTGCATCTGTAAAATGAGGCAGTTGACCTAGATGGTCCAAAGTCAGTGATGCTAGGATCCTAATGGGGAAAAGATACATATATATATATATATATATATATATATACATATATATATATATATATATTTATATTTATACTAATAACTAGGAACTGAGAGAGAGTAAGATAAGAGCAAGGGAGAGATGGAAGCTAAGTGCTGTGGGAAATTTAAGGGAAGAGATCGCTTTCCCCTGGGGTGAGGGTGGAAAGAGCAGGTCTGGGAAACATCATGGGAAACAAGCAGTATATGAGTAGAGTCCTGAAGAAGGGAAGGAGCTTCAACAGCTAGATGGAGGAGAGAAGAGTGCATTCTGAGCTAATGGGACACCCGCAGACACCCCCTCTCCTTAATACACCAGCTAAATGCCCCATCCATATAATAAAATGGCAACACAACCAACATTAGTACATTTCAGCTGCCTCTCTCACTCCTGGGACTTTCGTGTTTTCTCTTAGTTAGCATGTTATTCTCTATACAACACCGTACAGACTCCTTCCTTAGCAAATTGTCTTTATGAATGTCTCTGTCCTCCCTTGCCATCCTAGCCCACTCATCACACCCTTCACATTCTGACCAGACTGGACCTCTCCCTGTTCCCCAATCTCACTCTTTCTTGCCTTTCTGCATTCACCAAGGCGTAGAATGCATTCCTCCTCCCATACTTCCTCCTACTGAAATCCTTCACTTCCTCAAAGGCCCCCTTTCCTTAAAATTCTCTCTCTCTACATATATTTTCTTAGAGCAATCTGTCCAGAGCTCTCCTTTACCCCTATCACATCATAACTGGTATCATACTTACTTGTGTCTGTGGGACATGTCCAGAAGACCAGAGTTCAAATCCAGCCTCAGACACTTCCTAGTTGTGTGACCCCAGGCAATTCACTTAACCACTGTTTGCCTCACCTCCCTCATCCGTAAAATGGGGATAATAACAGCACCTACCTCTCAAGGTTTTTGTGAGGATCCCATGAGATTGTTTAAAGCATTTAGCATGGTACTAGTAAGCATAACAGCATAGTAAACATTATAGGAATGTTAGCTATTATTGTCCTCCTATAAGATGGCAAACACCTTGAGGACAGAACCTGTATTATACTTTATATCCTCAAAGCTACTACAATATACCATATACCTATTAGCTACATAATTAATGTGTGCTAAAAAGAATCAAACTGAATCAGTATGACTTACTCTTAATACTCCTCCCCTGAATATTTCATTTTAACTGAGGACAAGCCAGAAAAGCATCCACATGTACCTGGAGAGTGATAAAACTGTTTATACCACAGAACCTGAGTTGGGGAGATGTTTGAATCTGTGACATCCATCTAGGGTCTCTCATATCACTTTGCCCCCTTCACCTGGGGGCCATTTCCAGTTGTCATGATCAAGGATGGGGAACCTGCGGCCTTGAGGCCACATGTGGCCCTCTAGGTCCTCGAGTTGCAGCCATTTGACTGAATCCAAACTTCACAGAACAAACCCCCTTAATAAAGGGAATTGTTCTGTAAAACTTGAAGGTTGCATGTGGCCTTGAGGCTACAGGCTCCCCACCCCATCTTGCCACCGGACCCAGGTGGCTCCAGAGAAAGTGAGGCCAGTGACTTTGCACAGCTCCTCCCTCACTTAAAATCCAATTCACTGCAAGTCATGGCATAATTTTCCTGATGTCATGTTCCTCTTCAAGAAAAAAAAGACAAACAACAACCTCCTTCACCAATGTAGAACTTCAGTCCTGGCCTTAATAGAACTAATCAGAACAAAGTTTATAATGTATCTTTTTTCCTTTTCATTTCTGTCTTGCCATCATGTCATGCTAGGGCCAGAAGAGCCCTTAGAAGATAGAACATGGAATGTCTGAGAAGCAAGGGTCCTCATTACTTAGAATGTTAGAGCTATGAAGGATTAGAACAGAGGTTCCCAAATAGCATGAGCAGATTGAGTTCTGCTAAGTGTGCCAAATTACCCTTGCATAGCATGTCTGGGTCTCCCAGGAATGATATGAAACTCGCATTTGCAATCATATGCACATGTTTCAGTGTCCCAACTCCCCCCACCCCATTGCCAACTTCAACATTCAGCGTGCTGTGATTCTTCCCTCATGGCAAAGAATAACACTGTGCCTGCCATGAGCAAAGAAGTTTGAGAGGCATTGCCTTAGAATATAGAAGGGAAGGCTGTAAAGGACCTTAAAACAGGGCATGTCAGAGCTGAAAGGACTCTCAGAGATAGCTAGACTAGCCTCATTCTAAACAGGGAGAATGAGTGATTCCCCTCCCCCAACCCCATTTCACATTCCATGACTAATTGGAGACAAAGAGACCTAGTTTCTAGTCCAGTGACCTTTTCTTTAATCTATCTTCTCTTCCATCATTCCAAGATTGGATTGTCTTTCACCTTTGTCTCCTCTACCTGCTTCGCACATTGTAGGCACCTAATGCATACGTTACATTGAATTGAATCCAATATTATTGAGGGCTGTTTTTTCCAAGGGCACAGCTCAGGAGTATCCTTGTTCCTTTCTCCCTTGGCTCTATTTGAATGTGGAGCTCATGATGAGAGTTCACATTAGCCAATATACTTAGAAGTCGATTTGCTTCTTTTCTAATTGTTTTCTTTGGTTATTTTGAAATGAAAGCTTTGTCCTACTCAGTGTGTTTAAATTGTTCCTTGAAAAGCATCTCTAAGTGCAGTCATTTAAGTTTTGAACTCAGTATCTGAAACTCTTTTGCTTAAGTGTTTACTGTGGGCTGCAATTCACATTTGTATATGTGGGTTTTTTTAATAATAAGCTTTTAAATTTGAAGAAGAAAATGAATTCCACTTTTTTTTTCTTTTATATGTTATAGAATAAAGAAGAACCCTTAAGAAAAACCCTAACTCAAGCATAAAATTTAACTATGGACAAACTTTGTCTTCATTTTCTACCTTTTTCTCAGTGGGCTTTTTTGTTTGTTGAAATGAGATAACAGATAGAAGTGCTGAAGTAGTATATACTATTTTCTATAATTTTTTAATTCTGAAATTAATGTAAAAAGGGGCATTTCTGTAAGAACACAAAACTAGAATTCTTTAAGAAACTATTAATCTCTATTTTATACTTCTTGATTTTAAAAATGTAAAAGAAATTCTATACTTTGTTTTCAAAATTAGTCTGTGCTTCTTTCTGAACTTCCTTATATTTTCTTTTGTGTACTTTAAAAAACATTTCAATGGCCCTCCTTTGGCATCACCATTGCTAACCCTTCTCTTCTCCTAACACAATATTCCTTCAGTGAAAACCAAGATGAAGAAAGGAAAGAAGGAGGAAGAGAAGAAGGAAGGGAGCAAGGAAAGGAAGCCATTGTAATAGATATAAAATATAGTCAAGTAAAATGAGTCCACCCAATGACCATGTCCAAAAATATGTCTCTTTCCACTCTCTCTTTCACCTCTCCGTCAGGCTATGGGTAACATGCTTCATAATCAGTCCTCTGGAAACATGGTTGGTAATTGCTTTGATCAGAGTTCTTTAATCTATCAAAGTTGTTTTTCTTGATAATGTTTTATCCTTCTATGAATGTTCCCTTGGTTCTGCTTACTTCATTCTGTATCAGTTCATGCCACCCAGTATTCTCTGAAATGGTCTTTTTCATCATTTCTTAAGGCACAATAAGATTTCATTCCACCCATATATCACAATTGGTTCAGCCATTCCCCAGGTGTGTAAGAGATAATCAAAGGCACTCCAACAGATTCTAGTTTTCCTTTTCCCCCCTTTCACTCTCCTCCTCAGGATAAAGAAGTTTGCAATTCTTCCTCCAGGGGTATTAATCTGCCTTTTAATGCCCTCCACCTCACCATTCCAATTTGTTTCCCTATTCAATGTTATGTGTTTCTACACTAACTCTTTGTGTGTATGAGTATGTTCAACTTTCCTTTGTCTATTGCAGATGAGAGATATATCCTTCTTCCATTTTTCTATTTTCTTTTCATGTACCCCAATTATGAAAAAAGCCAGTTCTATACCCTTCTTCCCTCTTTCTACACTAATATAACTCTTCTCTGTCTCCTTTTCAAACCTTCAGAACAGAATCAATCTACTTCCAGGACTTGTATTTTTCTTATTTAACTCCCTCGACATCTTTAAAGACATAGTTTACTATTTTCTCATCTAAGCTATTTATTCTTCCAATTCATCAAGAGCTTTAATTTTATTTTTTTAATCCCTTGCTTCATTTCTTTCAGGTATTTGTGTAGTCCTTGTGGAAAATCCATTTTTTTCCTTTGAGTCTCTCCTTACGGATGTTGCAGAATTTCTCTTTTTGGAAGAATTTCTAGATTGGCAATATTTTTAATACGCTGCTTAGTGTTTCCTTTGATTGACTCATCTCTCCAACTTCAGGTCCTGAATTGGGGTTTTGTGCAGGGCCAATCTCCAACTCCTCTTGGGCTTAGTCAGCCCTGCTTAGTGTCATCTTTAGTTACTTGGGTTTCTGCACTGACTTCTTCCCAAAGTTAGAACCCCCTCAGATGCTGAGGTTCAGAATGATGAAACTGAAACTAGAAGGATCTAGATGGGCCCCATCTGGCATTTTTTAACACAGTGAAACACTGTCCTAAAACACTCTGAGCCTGGGGTACTCTTACTTGGGTCACTATTCCCGCTTTTTCTAACACCTCCAATGTCTCTACCCTTAGGCACTCTCAAGGCAACCCTCCACTCTGGCTTCCTCAGGAACCCAAGCCTCATAGGTGCTACATATGTCCCATCTCCATGGGCACTGGGTCTGGCTTTGCTGGCAGTCCCCATCCATATTACCCATAGGCTTTTGGCTGACTCTTTTGTGAAATTCTGGAATGAAAGCAGTCACTTATAGTTTCTCATTTGATTTCTTGATCGTTATTCAGTTTGGTACAGATTTCAAGGTTTTGTTGGAGTAAGTGTAAGGGAGCTGAGCAGGCTACCTTAGGCAGCTCTAGTGTTTACTATTATCATCAGTAGCTTCATGTACCTGGAGAAATTGGGTCCCCAACTTCCACCCACTATGTACCTCTTTAAGGACCTGATTGAGATAAACAATGATCACCCATATTGAGGCCATAAGTTTGAGGCCCTTCATTTCTCCCCATAAGCAAATACTCTAGGAATAATAAACTCTGAGCTCCCAAAGGGGAGGAAGTCTTTCCCTTTTCATGGCTAGCTTTTATTATTAGTCTCATCTTGGGCTCTGAATCACTAAGATAAACTAGGCCTTTTTCATATTTTAGTCCCCCTTCTTCCACTTCCATTATTTTAGAAATGTCTTGGAGATATATTTCTCTCCACGAAAATCTCTTCTTGTTCAGTTAGGACAATAAACTTCCTTTCTCATGGAGCTATAATCCATGTGTTTTTATTTTATGTTACCTGATGTCTTTGTTTTTTGGTTTTTTCCACCAACACAATCCATGGTCTCATCCACGATAGTAAGAATAAGTTTCATTTTTATAGAACTTTATGGTACAAAGTGCTTTACAGCCAGTATTTTGTTTGAGCCTCACAACAACTCAGTGAGGTAAAGCACATTAACTGCCTTGTGCCTATGACACATAAAGACATGGAGGTTCACAAAAGTGAAGTCATTTGCCAGAGGTCACATAGCTAGGGAGTAGCATGGATAGGACACAACCCAGGGCTTCTGTCTCTAAGTCTAGTGTTCTTTAAACTTCCCCAATACTGCTACAGATGAAGAGTATTACCAATAGAGCCATGAATTATTAAGGTCCCATGTTAATACTTGCTAATGATTTACGTTTCATTTCCCAATCAAATGAAGAATGAATATCTGTCCCTATAGTTATATAGGTATCTACAGATGGAAATGTAATCTGTATGTGTGCATATACCTACATGCACATAAATTCAGAAAGATTCTGATAATTAATCTTGGCAAATGATTCCCACCTGATTTATATGGAATGCACCCCTCTTAAGGACATACTGAGCCCTGATGTCTTGTTCTTAAATTCTGTGTGGGAAGGGATATAGGGACTTTATGACTTTAGCTACAGTCAATAAGCTCTTTCCCTTCAGATCTGGTATCACAGGAACAATTTTCATGATTATCCTACACCTGGTGCTTGGACAAGGGTCAATAGGCAGAGGCTAGGGTTGGGAAAACCAGGTATGGACAGATAGCCCAACAGACTGGAACCGGCCCTGGTATGGGAGTCAAGGGACCAGGCTGGGCGTCCTGGCTCTGCCACTTAAGGTCTAGGTGATTTTGAGCAAATCTTTTCACTTCCGAGCCTCATCTGTAAAATAAGGATAACAATATCCACATTCCTCTGGAAAGCAACATATTCAGGCGCTATCAAATCCAGGTGAGGAAGTAGGAGAATAATAAGTCATATGTAGGGTTTTAAGGTTTTCTTCATACATTGTCACAATTAATATGGGAAAATATAGTTAACAGGGATACTAAATGGTAGGGGCTTCGCTGAGTCGGACTAGACCACATTAAGAACAGGCAGCAGGTCAGGAATTCAGGTAGGCAAGTCTCAGAGCATGGGAAAAACCAAGGTCAAAGGTGAGGATAGGAGAAAGCTGTAAAAGCCAGCCAGGCAAGTAGGTCAAGTGCAGGGTTCTAGGAAACAAAGGACTGTGGGGCAGAAGCAAGGGCTTTGGATACTCTGGGGCAAGCCACTAGATCTGTGAGCCACATTGTCCTCCTCTATAAAATAGATTACACCAGGTAACCTCCAAGGTCCCTTCCAACTTCAAATCTGTTGCTTTGACCTTACCAATAGATTGCCTCTAAGACCCTTCCCAACTCCAAAAATCTATGTTCGATGGTCTTGTCCCAATAATAAGACCTTACCTCCTAACTCTCTCCTACCCCTCCCCACAGGGTCAGGCCCACCCTGTTAATACCAGTTCCCATGTCTCTCTCTAGCAAATATATGTGTATATATACATATATATATATATATATGTATATACACACACACACACACATATATATATATATATACATATAAGCATTTGTATTTTGCAGATTTGATTAACCCTTCAAACTCCAGCCTTCCTTGGGATATGAAAATCCTCACATTAAGCTTCCAAATGCCCTGTGGGGAAGGCAGGGCAGATATTTAGCAACAGTTAAGAGAGTGAAATTGAAAGAGAACAGGTCTTTCTGAAAATGGGAAAATATGGGGTTCAAATTCTTGGCAGACACTGACTTTTTGACCTTAAATTAAGTCTCCATAAGCCTCAGTTTCCTCATCTGTAAAACTGAGATAATACTTTTACTAACTACCTTTCAGGGTGACAATGTCGCCCAACGTCTTCAGGGAAGATAATGGTTTGTAAACTATAGAACGTACCCACCATTGCACCGGGTTGCTCTCATTTTACACCTGAGTAAACAGAGGCTAAGTGACAAACGTACTGACCAGACCTTTGCGATTATTAAGTAGGCATTGGTATTGAGACCACAACCTACTTCCTCTGGTTCCAAATTCGCACATACCGTGTTCTTTTTCCAAGAGAGGAGAGAGGAAGTAGTGGGTACTTCATGGTTAAAAAGAATCAGCATTTCAGCAGCAGTAACTTTGGAGACAAGGCAGATATCAATTTTAGAGTCATGGAGGCTTCTAAAATGCCTGGCTTTAAAAGTACAAATAGGTCCTGGATTAAAGAAAGTAATTTCCAAGTCTCAGACACTAGAAAAAGAGAAAAGAATTTGTTATTTAACAAGATGCTGAAAATCAAGAGAAATGATAGAGTGGAAAATAGCCAGGCCAGGAAGAAAGATGAAGGATTGAAGAGTTAAGTGCAGGATGGAGCCTAAGGTTAAATCAGCTTTGGAAATAGCTTTGCCTACTTGTGTAGAGTGAGGAAAAGATTAAAATGGGAGGTGGGGGTGGGGAATAGTTATTCTCATTCATTTTACTACTGCTATATGTAGGGAAAGAATCTTGAATTTAAATATAAAAGGTGGGCTGGTAATTTTTTGTTTATTTTCAAGGCTCTCTTATACTTAGTCGTGTGTGTGTGTGTGTGTGTGTTTGTGTGTGTGTGTGTGTGTGTGTGTACTGTTCTCTCCTGCCTTAGTCCCAACTCGAATGGAGATCCTTTGACACCAGAGATAATGTCTTAGAATTCATTGTTTCTCCAGTAGTGACAGATCAGAATGGTATGGACAGACTTTTGATGGCAAAATTGTAATATAACATATTGATTTCTATGGAATTTTATATTTACAAAGAGCTTTCATAGAGATTTTCTCAGCTTAGTCTCAGAACAACCTTGGAAGGTAGGTAGGAGAAGCATTAATATGTCCTTTTTATAAATATGGAAACTGAGGCTTTGAGGGGTCATATTATTTTCCCAAGGGCACTTAATAGGGCAGGAAGGAAGGAAGGAAGGAAGGAAGGAAGGAAGGAAGGAAGGAAGGAAGGAAGGAAGGAAGGAAGGAAGGAAGGAAGGAAGGAAGGAAGGAAGGAAGGAAAATGGGAGAGAAGGAAGGAGGGAGAGGAACCAAGGAACCAATCTCCAAAATGAAATGGCTGCCTAGGATATAAGTGTACTACTCTAATAAGTCAAGGAAAAGCTAAATATAAAACATTAACTTCCATCCTAAAAGTACCAAAGGAAAGGAGAGCGTCAGAAACATCATTACCTTCACAAGAAAAACTGTCTAAATATGTACAACAATCTAGTTATTGTGATTCAATCAGCCGATTTATTTTATGTGTGTGTTTACATTTTACTGGTATATTGTAAACCATTGAAATTAATTCAGAATGTCCTACACTACTTCACCCCACCCCATACTGAACTCTCTTGTAATAAAAGAAAGTACAGTAAAGCAAGACAAATCCACACATTGGCCATATCAGACATTATATGCCTCATTTCCCAATCAACTGATTTCTTTGGACTGATTCAAAGCCATCAGCCCAAGAGTATTTTTGGAACCATCGCTATAAAGCTAACTTGATCAAATTCTGAAAGTACCCAGCACTCAGAGGAGGTGGATCAACTAGAATTAGAATAAAGTCATCAGGTCCAACTAAGAGCTCTGTAATTATCTCAAATGAAGGCAATCCTGGGATTGTGAACAAGTCAACTGTAAGGCTAAAAAAAAAAAAAACAATTGAGGAGTTGGTGGAGCTCGAGTTCTCCTGAAGGTTGCTAAATAAAAGGAAACTGGTTGGAAACTTTGGCTGGGTGTGGTTATTTCTGTTTTTATTGGACTAGGATGAAGCCTATGTCTAGAGTAGAACAAGGTAAAACTGGAAAAGAGATTGGGGGATAGTGACGACGATGGTACAGAGGACAGATCAGGTACTGAGGGTTTAACCTCGACAGAGGGCATCCATCTGACAGGTTCGAAGAAATCTGACACGCATAAAAAAGCAAAAAGCAATTGAAAGTGAAATTGTTAATAAAAATTAAATATAGTTCAGGCTCACCATGTCATTCCTTAATAAGGTATAAAGATATTTGCTAACGAAATTGCTGTAGGAGTGTCAAAGGTATGCAGTCGGTGGATTCTTAGAAAGTTTTAAGTTTTAAAATGGAACCAATTTTCAATTTAAATCTTATGAGTATTGCCCTTGAAAAGTGGAATGGTATTTGAAGAATGTTAAGCACAAGAATGATAGTTTGCATTTGTATATAAGAATCCCATGTGGTGATTGTACTGTTTAGCAGAAAGAGGCTATTCCTGGTTACTCCTGACTATATGACCGGCTTTGTCTCATCTTTCTTTGGATCCCTAGGGCTTAGCACAGGGTCTTGGACATAGTAGCTAGCACATAGTTTTTGTTGTTCAGTCATTTAGTCATGTCCGGCTCTTCATAACCCTGTGGACCATTCTGTTCATGGGATTTCTTGACAAAAATACTGGAGTGATTTGCCATTTCAGGCTAGATTTGAACTCAGGTCTTCCTGACTGTAGGGCCAGCAGTCTATCCACTGAGCCACCTAGCTGCCTTCTAGTAGCATACAGTAGGTTTAATAAATGTTTATTGATTTTAGACCTTCACTACGTGGTCATTAGAATTCCAATGGAGCCACTAGAACAGGGGTTTCTTAACTTGAGACCTATGAATACACATATATATGTATATACATGTGCTTATATATATAATATATATTATGTATGTGTGTATGTGTACACACATGTGTATATATGCACAAATATATAAATGTGTGTATATATGTATGTGCATATATATGTATACACATATAATAGCTGTATTTCAACAAAATTGGCCTACTTTTTAATCCTTTATATTTTTAATGAGTTTATAAACATTACATGTGTATAGTGCGCTAATGTCCAGTGGTACTAGCACATAGGCTCTTGAGAGATACCTGCATTTATTAAAATCGTGGAATTCTTTGTTTAAGGAAATCATTCTGTCTGTCCATATGCAATATTTGAAAGCAGTCATTATACATGACAATGTTGCTACATAGGTAGTTAAGGCTATAGCCCCAAGGTATATTTGGTTCCATTCAACATTTTTATCAAGGATGTAGACATAGGTCATGTTTATTAGATTAATGGATAGCAGGATGCCAAGAGGGATGGATAATTCCTTAGATCCGAGCTCAGGATATAAAAGTACTTCAACAACCTGTATCAATGAGGCTAATCTGGAATCATCACATGTCAGAGCTGAAAAGGACCTTAGAGACTATGTAGTCCAACCCTCTTGATTTACAAATGAAGGAACCAAGACCAAGAGATCCAATGAATTAGCAGCAAATCAGAAGTTTAACTCAACTCACCGAATGGCTATTACGTTCCTACTACAAGCAGATTACTGTACTAAGCTCTATCAAATACAAAGAAGAACACATAGCTCCTGTCCTTAAGGAACATGCATTCTAGGGGTTAGGTGGCCAAAAAAGAAAAGAAGAAAAGCATTATTAGAAACTTGAGAAAGAACAGGAAATGTCCAGCTCGGAAGGAACAGAGAAGTCTTTATGGACAGGTTGGCACCTGAGTTTGACTTTGAAGAAAGGGCAGAATTGCAATAGGCCATAATAGGTATAAGCTGGCAATTTCCACCCCTACCCCAATTAATAACATTAATGAAGGTTCAGACTTCTCAACTGAATCAATAAGAAGTGTAAACTAAGTGCAGACAAGTATTGCGAGGAATAAAGTGTTTTAATCATTGAATAAAGAGAGATAGATGATGCCACACAGGAAATATCTTGTGGTGGGCTAAATTACCCTTTAAATAATTTTTAAATCATCCTTTTATTAAGGGGATTTGTTCTGTGAAGTTTGGGTTCAATCAAAGGGTGGCACTTGAGGACCTAGACAGCCACATGGGGCCTTGAGGCTGCAGGTTCTCCAACCCTGAGCTAAAAGAATCACAGATCTCTAAATCTATGTTTATATCACGAGCAAATTCAGAATCCTAGAGTCCAATAAGTAGGCCAATCTCGTTCCCCAGGAACCTTCAGCCAAGGCCCCAAGAGCAGTTCAGTTTGGGAGGAGAGGGGAGTGTCTCTTCAAAAAGCAATGTAGTTTAACGGATAGAAGACCAGCCTTTGAATCATATACAGACTATACAACCTTTTCAGTGCCCCCAGAAAACTCTCCAAGATTCTAAATTAAAGCTAAGCTGCTGAGCTCCAGCAAAGGAAGGTTTCCATACATTGAATTCCTCACATCGGGGCAAGCACAATTCCAGAAATATCACCCTTTCCAGCCTCTCAAAAAGATTCGTCATTTCTATAAGAATGCCTTCCAGTGGAACTTGAGCTCTTTGAGGACGTGAATCTTTTGTTTTTGTTTTTTTGGGGGGGTGCTTTAAAAACATGACTGAGACTTTTGTCTTTTCATGATAGGGTTCTTAACCTTTTTTCAGTTTTTATCATGGACTGCTTTGGCAGTTTGGTGAAGCCTGGGGACCCATTGTCAGAATAATGGCTTTAAATGCATGAAAGAGAATACATAGGATTGCAAAGGAAACCAATTGTACTGAGATACAGATAATAGATTTTTAAAAAAATTACAGGCCCAAAATTAAGAACCTCTGCTTCATTGTATAAAAATGTCAAAACTGAATATGTGAGTTGAAAGAAAGCACTATTGCCTTAAATTTATTTGGTTTCTGAGAGTAACAAGTACACGGTGAATAGAATGTTGGGTCTGAAGTTTGGAAGACTTTAGTTCAAATTCTACCTCAGACAGCTGCTGGTTGTGTGCACCTGGGCAAGTCACTTAACCTCTCTGGCTTCCTCAGTTTCCTCATCTGTAAAATTGAGATTAAGAATAGCAGCCACCTCCCAGGGTTGTTGCACAGATAAAATGAGAAAATATTTGTAAAGCATGCTATCATCACTATCACCATCCTTATTAATAAAAGAATTCCAACCTAAGGCTTCCTTCTTTTTTGTGCTTCTATGTGCTGTTTCTTTGTGTCTGCCTCCAGTAACTGTTTTCATTTTTGTTCTTGTATACCTAATGCCTAACACAGAGACTGGAACTTAGCAGGTGTTTGTAGTAGCAATTTAGATTTGAAGATCTTTCCTGCCCATTAATAGGCCATGTGACCTGCTTACATCACAGGAAGCCTAAGTCACACTTGGTAGGAAGAGATTCCTGACAGGAAAAGGAAGTTATGTCACAGGAAATGCTAATAGAGAGGGAGGGAGAGAGAGAGAGAGAGAGAGAGCACAAGCATGCGCACAGGAGCACAAGCACAGTCATAGCTGCTAGTGGCCACCATCATGATAGTTAGAGTTGAACAGACTGACTTAGCTGAACTGCAAGTTTGTTTTTGGGAAGACCCCAGCAGGGGGTCGGAAAGATTTTGGGATGGTGAGGCTCCATGTTGTGACATCATATTTTAAGTTCCTTGCTGTTATGATAAAGTGGGCTAACTGGCTGTGGGAGCTGAACATTTGATTATGGGATATGGTTCGCTGGTGTCTGAAGAAATGTTATACTTCCACCTTCTTTATGGAGAGTCTTTTATACTTTGTGATACAAAACTACATAGGCATATTCATTATTATTGTTGATGTTGTGCCTTACTGTTACAGTGCTTAAATACTTGATGAATTTAATTGAATTTATTATAGCTACAAAAGGCTTACTCATCTTTTAAGGGAAGCCATTCAGCTCAGCTTTTGACTTTACAGGTCTTTTGCCCTGGGCAAACACATTATTTCTAAATAATGTTTTCCCACAACCTTGGGCCATTTCTAGAAGGAAATGACAATGTGTCCAAACAACCAACAAGAATATTTATTCCATGGTTTTATACTGTGAGAAAAAACACATTTGACTTTCCATTAGTTTTGATCATCTGATGGAAGAGAAATTTAGGAACCTAAGGTATGATAATATATTAGGAAATTCTACCATTTCATAGGGGGAGGCAGGATCACTAGCAGGATCGCTAAGCATATTTTGCCTCTTTTCTGCAAAGCAAAAAAAGTCACAATAAAAGGGGCCTACTAGCCTTTGTAAGCTTCTTAACCACCACTATAAAGAACAGTCGCCGTATGGTTAAATAGTGATGATCTCTCTTAAAAAAAAGTGACTATTTATGAACATTTAAATGGACAATTTAAAAAAAAATTCTTTGGGACTATGTAGTTTGTTTAGAGGCTTACATGTGAATATAAGTGTAAGTGACATCCTTAGAAGATTTATACAAGACGAGATTGCCCAGTAGGAAGATCTGAATTTGAAGAACTTGAAAACCCACAATAAATGAATGAAAAAGCACTTGTTATGGGTCAAGCATTGTGCTAAGTTCTGGATGTACAGTTTAAAAATTGGTAACAGTCTCTGACTTCAAGGGTCTTAGATTCTAATAGGAAGAAGCAGCACTTATAGGACAGTAGTGGTCATGGAAGAGGGCAATTTGGGGTTCAAAAGTTATAAGAAGGGTGAGTGGAACCATAGGGGACTAGATTGACACACCCCTTCCAGGAACAGTGACAGCATTAATTATAATATGGTTCAGGAACTTCTGACCCCACTCCTTTGCCTAAATCTTCCCTAATTCTCAAGCCAAATTAAGATTTGGCTGGGTCCCCCATCAAACTGATTCTAAGCACCATCTCAAAAATAAATGTCCATTGAATCACCTCTAACATAATTACAAACAGATGGCAAAGAAAGTAATGGTGTCAGGAAAGAAGCTGAAAGTAAAATTGATGAAGATTGGTAAACAGATGGGGGGATCATTTCTTAAGCCCTTCCTATGTGCTATGTTAAGCACATAGGTTATCAATATGATCCCTGCCCTCAAGGAAGTTGAAGAAGACATAAAGGAGAGCTGAGAAAGCAGGAAGGGATATGAGCACCACACCACAGTAAAGAAAAGGCGAGATGGTGACCTGGAGGCCGGGTTCTCCAAGGAAAGGTGAAAAGCTGTCTTTACTGAGCCCAGAGACCCAGGGACAAAGTTCTAGGTTCTGAATGTGAAAAGGATAAGGAGGATGGCCCAAGTTTAGGTGAAATAGTATGGAGACGTCAATGAAGGTCTGACTGGAGTCCCTTGGAGGAAACCACAGTACAAATAATTGTTGAGAATTTACTATATTTATGAATTTAAGGAGGTGATATCTACTTTGTTGCCAAATATGTAATTCTCTGTAGCATTGGGGCAACAGAAGTTATTATCTTTTAAACAGAAGTGATGCTATTTTAAAAGATCAGAGAGATGGGGGAGAGAGGTGAAACAATAATCACTACTTCAAGAGAAATCTTAGTACTACTGAGGTGTATGCTGAGATTGTTTCCAAACCATTGGGAAGCCTGTGTTTTTCAGATAAGCAAATGAACATTTTAGAGAAATAAAATATACTTGGGTAGGTAAAATGTTAAAAAAAATTTAGAACTGTCAGTGACCCCCTAAAAAGTGTTATCTAAGGGGAAATAAATTGTAGCTGAGAACATTGAGAAACATTAAGGAAAGGCTGCTTTAAGGTGAAATGCAAAGAAAAAGAGAAATATATTATTTCTTCATTTTAGCACTGACTTGAAGTACCAAGTATAAAATGAATAGAATCTTATTGAAAAGGGGGGAAAAAGGAGTCAATAGACTGATCTATAGTGTAGATTGGATTTTTTGTAACTAGGGCAATTTGTAATGTTTTTAAGACATTTGTATGGGGGTATTTTCCCAGAAAAATATTGTCAAAAGAAGAATATAAAAAGTGAACATTGGAATACTTTGGAAATAAATGGACTATCTAGGTATTTCCAACATACAGAGGAGGTAGGCTCCAAAAGGGTGTGAACTCCTGAAAGGCAGGGAGGGTCTTTTGTTTTTTTTGGTTTCCCTAGTACTTAGCACTGTACCTGGCACATAGTAGGTGCTTAATAATGTTGATTGAGTGATATAAAAATCACCTGTTTGAAACTTAGAACATACATGCTCATGAAAACCATGTTTTAAACCGCTGTCAGGTTGCCACTGCCCACAAAGATATTGCACATCTATTATAGGGAGGCAGTGTGGACCAATGAAAGGATAATTTAATTTGGAGTGAGGGTATCTAGCTGCAATCTTGGCTCTACCATTTACTACCTTTGTGATTTCTGAGCCTCAGTTTCCTCGTCTTTAAAATAAGGAAGTCAGACTATATGACTTGTAAACTTCATTCTAGTTTGAAACTTACAATCCTCAAATGATATTTACTTCTTGAAAACAGCAGGAAAACATAATTACTCAACTCTCTTGTTTACACTAAATCTCCTCTAAGCTGAACATCCATAGTCCTTTCAACATATCTTCATATAACATGATCTAGATATCTTTTTTCCATCCTGGTTTACTCCCATAGACACTCTTCAGCTTATGAATGTCCTTTTTGTGACGTGACACCTGGAACAGAACCCAGTGTATCCTATGTGACCAGTCTTGGGCAGACTACAATGGTATCTCCTATCGCCTCTCAGACCTAGAAGCTACAATCAGCTTAAGCTTTAACTAACCTTTTTTGGCAATCACATTGTTGGCTTACATTGAACTTGTATTTCATCATTAAAACCTCCAGATCTTTTTCAGGAGAACTTTTGTCTAGCTATTTATGAGGTTGATTTTTGGAACTCAAATACAAGACTTTGCATTTACCCTTATCAAAAACATTATTAAATTAGCTTTGGTACAATATTCTCAAATGTCAAAACCTTTTTGGATTCTGATTTCAATACATCAATCGGTCTATGATCTCATCAAGTGGGAATTACCACCATCAGTGCTGATCACGGACTTCTCATCCTTGAGTTCTCATCATGCATGATTTTTGTCCATGCTCTTCAATGAGACCAAATGTATGAAACAATCCAATATGCACAAGGCATCCCTCTAGGTCTCTTCTCTAGAGGCAGCTAGGGGATACAGTGGATAGAGTGCTAATTAGGAAGATGAGGTCAATTCCTGACTCAGACACTTAGTTGTGCAATACTAGAGAAGTCACTTAACCTCTGTCTACCTCAGTTTCCTGAACTATAAAACAGAGATAACAATAGCACCTACCTCCCAAGGATCTTGTAAGAATCAAATGAGATACTACTTACAAGGTGCTTAGCACAGTGCCTGGCACATGAGAGGCACTTAAAATATGTTTCCTTCTTTCTATTCCACTGGTAACTTGGGATGTACTTCTGTTATTCTCTTGCTCTTTATACCTAATTATCCAATCTCCTTTTCAGTCACATCATTCAGATACACTTGATAAGTGGTTCTCAGATGGCTTTGGATGCATTGTTTTTCCTCCATCGTATTTTCTTCTCTAAACTTCCTCTAATGACCACTAATGAGAGTTGACTTTTATATTATAGCCATTTAAATTTTACATTATTCGTTCACTTGCTCTCCTGACAATCCTGTGAAATAGATACTTTACGTATTGTTATTCTGTTTTTTAAAGGTGAGGAAATTGAAATTCATAGACTTTAAGTGATGTATCCATGGTGACATAATTAAAAGCTTTGGAGTCAGGATTTGAACCAAAGTGTCTCTCCTGATTCCAAGTTTGGCATTCTTTCCCCTATACCAACCTGCCTCTCTCTGGTAGAAAATATGTGAATCCTTTTCATTTCTTAGGAAGCTGCTTTGCTGCTTCAGAATGGGAGTAACCTCTCCCAAACAGGAGACTTTGGAATTGACATAGTGTGAGAGATGAATTAGAGTAAAATGACAAAGATGAGTATGAAATTTTGTGCTGTGTTAGGGCCCACTCTGAACTTGAAGTATTTGCCAGACATCTAAGCAAAGATGTCCAACCACCTGTTGGAAAAGTGAGATGGAAGCTCAAAGAGAGTTTATGGTTAGACAGATAAATACAGAAATCACACTAAAGTATGAATGTAGATGAAATCCCTAAGAGAGAAAACATAAGAAATAAAAGATGGTTGCTTGTAACAGTCACTTCTGATTAATGTTAACTGTCTGGGAAGGAGGTAGTGCTGTGGATTAGAACACTGCACCTAGAGTCAGGAACACCTGAAATTCAAATCAACCTCAGACACTTACTACCTGTGTGACCCTGGGCAAGCCACCTACCCTCTGTTTGCTTCAGTTTCCTTAACTCTAATTAAGGATAATAACAGCACTTACCTCACAGGGTTGTTGTGAGGATCAAATGAAATAACATTTGTAAAGTGCCTGGCACATAGTAACCAGTCTACGAATGCTTGTTCCCTTCCTTCTCGTAACAGAAAATTGTTTGCTTATCTTCTTTCGTTAATTCACCATCTTGAAAGTCAAGCCCCATAGTACAGTAGACAGAGTCTCAAAGTTGGAATCAGAAGACCTTGGCTCATGTTTTGGCTTTGCCTCTTATTATTAATGTGACTTTTTCACGAGTTACTTCATTTTCCCAACCCTAATCAGGATAATGATGCTTGTACTATGTAACTTACCGAATTGTTGAAAAGATGAAATGAGATAATGTGTTTATAATGAGCTAAGTGATTTATAACCCTTTAAAGCTATATATAAATGTGAAATATTAGTATCATGTACATATTGAATTCTTCTTCCGTGGGATAAGCACCAAAGAAATGTTTTCTTGCTATAATCAGGAATTTTTTTTGAAAAGTCTGGAAGGTTGTGATGTGCCATCTTTGAAGTTTGTTAGTTTCTTGGCTTAATGGTATTTGGAAATCTTTCTGGAGAAAAGATGGATGAATAGCAAAGTCTGCAACATGTTCCAGGTGATGGCTAAATATTCATTATGGTTCTAAGGAGAGATCTTCAGTTTTTAAAGCTTTTGTAGCAGAATGAAAACTCCCTGAGGTCTGAGATCATTTTGCATTTGGCAATGGCTTGTTACTATTACAGATTTAAAAAAAAGGTAAATTGAATTGAAGGCTTCCAAGTTGTGTTTATGCTTTTTTAAAAATTCTCTTATGGGCATCAGAAAACAACTTCCATTCACTTCCTTACTCTCTACACAACCTCAGCTTTATCACTAGAAGCTTTAACTGCATGTCATCAAATAATATGTCCAATCTAGGTTAGCTATACTTTATTTTAATCAAAATGGTGACAATTACATTTCCCAGCAAGCATTAGTATATTTGCGAAAATGCAGGACTGGTGGCCCATCGCTTCTTCTTTCTCCTGTGTATTACCTGGAGTGAATGATAGAAGCTTCTGGAATCAGTACTGAAGTTAATACTCATCAGAACCCTTGCAGTGCCACCCAGTTCTTTCATAGGCATTGCCATCACTGATGGGCACAGTCAAAGGTGGGGCCCTGATAGCTGCACTTAGGCTAAGAAGATATAACTGATTTATAGAGCAGTAAATAGCTGATGTGCTTATGAGTAACTCAGAAATTCCACATTGGGGGAAAATGTATATTTCCTTACTACAGCATCCCTTCATGCACACATAAAATTGTGTGTGGAATGATTTCTTTTAAGAAACTAAAATGAAGAGGGGAAATAGATGGATTTGTGTATTTAAGATGATTATTTCAGATGGCACTCCAAAAAGACCAACCTAGGAATCAACACAGGAAAAGCTAAGCAGACAAAGAATGTCTGTTACCCAGATTGTGACATTCAGTATCTTGGGCAGGCATTGCGAATGGACAGTGATTTAGGTCTGGGAATGAAGTGTCAAGTGGGCTGGATTGCACTGGAGTAATCATTCAGTGTTGGGTTTTTCCCCCTTTTTTAAATATAATTTCGTTTTATTTATTAGTTTCATTTGATGTCCTTTGTTTCTACAGAACAGTCATTTCTGAACAGGTTTCACTCTCTCCTGCCCCTACCCAGTGAGACTTCCTTTATAACAAAAGAAAACACTATTACAAAAGCAACCTACATAATGACCATGTCTTTCAGCCCGTTGTCCCCCCATTCCTCTGTTTACTTCACTGTCGGCTCATATGAGCCTTCCCACATTTCTCTGAATTCTTCCTATTTGTTGTTTCTTACAGTCATTTACCCTATTTCATTCTATTTCCCAATCAATGTTGTCCAGTGACTTCAGTGAATACAGACTGCTAATTGACCAAGAAGCCCTATTTTCAACATGAGTATTCTTTTGGCTATTGTTATATGGAAGCAAATCCCGGCGTACCATGATCCCCAATGAATCAGTAAAGTGACTGTCCAGAAGGGCAAACTTGTGTTGGCTATAAGCAGGCTCCATCATGTTATAAATGATTTTGTATGCAAGAAATGATGTAAAAGACGTTATTAAGGATATGTCTGACTAGAAAAGGAAATAGTTTAGTCATAGGAAGGGGAGGGACAATAGATAGGGTAGCCTATAGTACCACACTGTCATCATGATAGATTTATTAAAAGAATGGCCTGCAAAAAAAACATTGAGTAGTTCCATTATAGAGAATTTATTGAAGGACATGGGCAAGAGGGGCCCAGGATAAGAAGTCCAGGTTACCTGTATAGAGATCATGTATCCATTGAAATGGAATATTTTTAGCTTTCTTTTTCCTTCAAATCCGTTTTAGAGTCTAAGGTACCAGTTTACATTTCAGAATATACTTGGAGATTCTTTTAGTTGTCCCTTTGAACACAGATACTTAGATGCCCATGTCACTTACCCGTAATGTCTTTTCTCCACTTTGTCAGGATTGGCACTCGGAGGTTTGTGTTTTCATAGAATGTTGCTGTCAGATGAAATTGCAGAGATAATACAGTTAAACCGTGTTTTTAGAGATGAGGAAACTGAGACCCAGAGGCATGAAGCAACTCTTCCGAGGTCACACAGGAATACTTTGCATTTCATCAACGTGTTTGCACTCTTTTCAAGTCTGAATTATTGGCACATCAAATTAATTCCAACTAAGAAGATTTAGGCACTTTTCAAAAAATCACTTGCTTGCACCTGATCGCCTTCAGAAGAATATAACTTTTCTTACTGTTGCCAAAGTTCATTTCAATTAAATCTTAATGGATAAGAATGAGACAAATGGATCTATGAACAGCACCTTTCAGACCTTTTTAATTTTTATAAATTCACTTGCCAAGTTAGACTCACCCTGTTGCAATTATTTCATTTGGCGCTTGGAAATTTCAGCCAGATTGCATACCCAGGGTGCCAGAGGCAATCACCTGCCTGGGTGCCTAACACTTGTGGGCATGTTATCCATCTAAATCTGGAATCTGAGAAGGGTGATGTTAGGGAGGTGAAAAGTACCATTTGTCATAGCGTTCTTACGTAAAGATGGCTGGCACTTTGGGAGTAGAGCAATATGGGCAGTTTTTCTTCTCATTAGCCATTTTATTTGCAACTGCAGGGGCTGTCAGCAGCATGTACTTAATAACTCTCAGTTCTTTTGGCATTAATGAGAGTGGTTGCCCGACTCCCTGGCATATTGTAGGTCTTATGATGGTATAGGGACCACCTCTTCCAATGAGTCCCCCCCTCACTTTTCACAGGGAGGCTCCAATCTAAAATTAAATATATCATTGAAGAGGTTTCATCCAGAATGAGAGATTTATGCAGATCATGTATACATTTTCATGATTACAAATCTTCAGTAGATGAGCCTTTTTCACAATTCTTGGTGTAGAAAAATTAGATGGTAATAATCACCAATGTCATTAAGGTAATAAGATAAGCCAGAGAGTATATTTAAACTTGGTTATATTATTAAAATTTTATCTATGTATCTGTCATATACTTTGGGTGCTTTAGAGGGCCTCAGGAAGAAAGTCAAGTGACTTCCTTTCTGCAGACAGTGCCAGGAATCTGTAGCCTGAAGGGTCTTATTACTCTGGCAAGAGAGAAATAATAAAGAGGGAACAAAAACTCTCGACATGTATATTCGTTAAAGCTCAATGATAAACCTCTGTGAGAAATTTGAGTTTCATTTCGAATTCTAAACCTATTGCAGAAATAATGGAGGTAAGTCAATTTCCAAGATAATGCTCCAAAGCTTCTACTGTGAATCAGACAGGAGGTTTGAGACAATTCTAGGCAGTGTCACCCCCAAAGTGTGTTTCCCTATTAGAGTCCGTCTCAATTATTCCACTAGGTCAGGTACCTTTTTGTCACTAATATTCCTTCTTCACCTCCCATCCCACTTCCAGAAAAGGCACAGGATATTGGCTTTTCACCCAAGTTAAACATCTGTTCATTCAACAAGAATATTGTAAGGATATACCATATGATCAGCACCAAATGAAGTTTTAGAGAGAAGAGCAAAAACGTTTTAAAAGAAATATTCAACATCTGCTATGGAGCAAGCAGTAGGAATTAGATCTGTGATTTCACTGGAAGAGGGTGCTCCTGGGCGAGGAAACTCCCTTAATCACAGAAGGTTGGCACCTTCTCAGTACTTTACAGTCTTAGACAACCACCTACAGCCTAAGAAGGCAGGTGACTTATTTAGGGTCCAACAGAGTCAGGACTTGAATGCAAGTCTATGTGGCTAGACTACCTCTATCCACTAAGCCATGATGCCTGGATGAAAGAAGACAGAAATGTAACACCCATAGAGGGGATAAACAAATACCTGATATCGTAGTATCAATGATGTGGATAAATGTCAAGGAAACAAAAAGGCTCTTTCCAGGAGATGAGTTAAGTCTTGAGAAAAGTGATATACACAGATTGATATCAATAAATTTTTAAAACCTCAGATTAAACTTAGATTAGATATTCTTTTTTTAAATATTTATTTTCAGTTTTTGACATTCACTTTTATAAGATTTTGAATTTTGAATTTTCTCCTCCTCCTCCTCCCTCCCCAAGACAGCGTGCAATCTGTCATACATTTACAATCATATTATACATTTTTCAACATTTGTCATGTTGTAAAGAATTAGAACCAAAGAGAAAAAAAAACCATGAGAAAGAAAAAAAAAACAAAAAAAAATAGTATGCTTCAATCTGCATTCAGACTCCATAGATCTTTCTTTGGATATGGATAACATTTTCCATCATAAGTCTTTTGGAATTGTCTTAGATCATCACCTCCCTGAGAAGAGCTAAGTCTACCAAAGCTGGTCATTGTACAATGTTCCTGTTACTGTGTATAATGTTTTCATGGTTCTGCTCACTTCACTCAGCGTCAGTTCATGCAAGTCTTTCCTAGATTAAATATTCTTTAAATCTATAAAACTAAATTCTTTATGTTTCTTATATCCCTCCCCCCCTCATTTTTTTATTTAAAAATATTTTTAAATTTTCAATTTTTTTACAGAACTGTATAGTAAATATTCCATAGTTTGGACAGGTTTAATAATTTTTAAGAAAAATTAATCCTGGTATATTTTCATGAAGCATAATACTCAGTGTAACTTTATAGGGCAGGCACTTAATAAATGTGGCTTAATGACTGCAGTCATGTCACCTATGCTTTTTTGTTTTTTGAAAAAACTATCAGTAATTTACGTGCACATCCACATTTTTTATTTGGGGTCTGGATCTTTGATTTCCCTGGTGTAGGGAATTCTTCCATGAGAATGGGAGTTCCTTGAGAAGAGGACTTGTCCTGCTTTATATTTGCATCCCCGGTGCTCAGCACAGTGCTTCCCGTAAAGTAAGAACTTTTAAATAAATGCTTTATTCTTTCATTCCTAGTAAGGAAATTTCCTCTATCAGTGCAGTTCTGCAACTATCTACTTGATTAAGAGAGCTGCCAGAAGCACTGACAAGTGACTTACCCCAAGTCACTAGAACAATGCGTCATGGGTGGGTCTTGAACTCAGATGATCCAGATTTCAAGACTAGCTCTTTATCCTCTGTGCTACCTGTCTATACATGTGCCTACATATGCTAATAATAATAGTTTAAATGTATAGAGGACAAAGGCTTACAAAATGCTTCCCTCACAATTCTTTCATATGGTTAACATAAACATTATCATTCCTGTTTTAAGGATGAAGAAAACCATAGGTGTGAATGATTTGCTTCTGGTAATTCAGTTGGGACCTGTCAGCCAGAATCTGAATCTAGGTCTCCTGCTTGCATGCCCAGGACTCTACCCACCATATTTCACAAATCTTTCCCCTTCTCATTTATTTCTTCCTTCTCTCTACTCTCTTATGCATGAGATAGGAAGGTAGATAGATACATAGATGATAGATGAATAGGCATGTCTGTCTACACATAAATAATATACAAACAAATACATAAAATGCTAATTGAGGGAAGAATCTTGTGTACCATGAGAGAATTACCCAGTTAAGTTGTTCTACCAATGTCAGTTGGGGCAATCTGGTGGAATCAATTGAGTGCTGGCCACAAGTCAAGCATCAGGATGCCACAGGGTCAAATCTCTCCTCTGATGTTCACTAGTTGTATGTCCGTAGGCAAGATACTTTACCACTGAGACTGTTTCCTCAACTTTAAAATGGGTACAATAAACCCGTTGAACCTACCTCATATGGCTGTGGTGAGACTTAGGGTGCTTTCCAAGAAGTGCCATATGAATGTTAGTTATTAGTATTACACATATAATACATGTCCCCAGAATCTTTGAAGCAGCTATCATGGCTGTAGTCATTAGGTCGCATTTATTAAGTGTCCACTGAATACATTACATTATGCTGATATGTTTTTTTTAACTAGAGTCACATTTCTTTAAAAACTACCCCCTTATTCAATTGAATAAGCTATGAAGTATTTCCTGTGTGCTAGGGTAGATAAGACAGGCACACAAGTAACTATAATCCAAAATGG
>CM053623.1:395148387-395210025 GCA_028646595.1 Phalanger gymnotis
CAGATCACCAGGAGGTGAACAGAGCTGCATGTGACCTGAGAAAGTGGAAGAACTGAGTGCCAAAGTTACTAGTAGCATAAACCAAGTCATCTTTAATCAAGAAACCAAGGTTTTGAGCCAGGAAATTTGAAACAGTCACTAGAAATCAGCAATCAATGAGTGTCAAGTACAGGCGAGGTTGTTCACATGCCTTCAGATCCCTACAAATGTGAGAATGGGGTTAAATGCCAAATGTAGAAATATGCTGAACAATCAGGGGCTGTGATAAGGTAGCTAGGGCAATTCAGAGTAAAGTATTGATTGACTGACAGTTTTTGTCATCCTTTCAGCCCACAGGCTGTTCTTAAAGGAGCAGTGCTATTAACTGGTGGAACACAAAGACTTAAGCACAGTGATCTTTCCTCAGTTTCCCTCATATGTATCTCCTCCCTAGTGTTTTCCCTTGCATTACTGCTTCTCTTAGGCCTCGAGGAAGGTAAAAACAAAAATGGAGTGGTAATTAAGAGAAGGCAGAGGAGGAGATATTTTGGCAATCTATCCTTATAGTTTATAATATTTTTTCCCATCATTGTATAGAAGGTATTTGTGCCTTGGTGAGTATTTGTGTGTGTGCATTTGTATGTATGTGTTTATAGGAAGAAAACTAAACCTTTCTCTCAGAAAGCAAATAGAACACACCCAAGAGAGGTAGAAAGGAAAATCATATTTTAAAAGCTCAGAAACATCCATCCTCCAAACATGGCTTTGTTGTTATGATTTTTTTTTGCTTGTTGGGCATTTTTACCTCCCTCCAAGCTAAATATTAAAGGAAAACAGCCACTGAAGCAGTGATTGCCAGCCTCCTCGCAAGGAGCTGGGGTTTTTCATTTCATGGGCCATTCGTACTCTGCAGCGTCAATCCCACAAAGACAATCTCTAGCCTTAAGACCTGAAGAAAGAGGGCTCTGAAATGTGTTGTTAGGAAGTTCTATCTGGGCACACTAGAGAGCAATTCAATTTCATTCTTTCTGCTGGGCAAAGAGTGAAGATTCCACAACAAAATAACTCAGGAAAAGCAGAGTTTGTTTCTGCTTTTAGCCTAAAAGTTAGATATAGACCAGCAAAAGGTTGTCTGCTCACCTTAACACCATCTCTTCTACTCTGTGGGGGTCTTAAACACAGTCTTCATAGAATCATGGAAGCTGAGCTGGAAGGATCATGGGGTTCTCTCTTCCAACCAGAGCCCACTCAGATATGGCATAGTAGAAAGAAAAATGGCTTTGGAGTAAAAGGCTTGCATTCAAGTCCTGCCCCTGACCCACACTACTATTATGCCCTGGGACAAGTCTCCACACCTCCCTGTGGCTGTTTCCTCCTCTACAAAATGAAGAGGTTGGCCTGGATGGGCTCCAAGGCAACTTGCAGCTCTAAATCAGTGAATGGTCCTGAGAGTCTCTGTAGTATTTCTGACAAGTGTTTGCTTGAAGATCCCCCATGAAGGCCTAAGAAGTCTTAGAGGTGGAATGGCCCTAACGGCCATCCTACCCAACCTCCTCATCTTACAGAGGTGGACCATGAGACCTAGGATGATGAAGGACTTGACCAAGGTCACACAAGTGGCAACAGAACCAGGATTTAAACCCAGTTCCTCCAAGTCCAAATCTGAGCTACATCACTTCCCCACCTATTGGCCACATGACCTCCATAGGCTGCTCATCCTACTTTTGCGTACTTCTAACAGGCTCCTTCCCTAAAGCCAAAAACTGTCTCTTTATGCCTTCTACCCATCACTCGTATCCACAGAGTCAAACAGAACAGGTCTAATAGCTCAGCTAGACGACAGCCCCATGATTTTGGAAGGCGTCTCTCACAGTCTTCCTCCATCTCCCCTCCTCCCAGCTAAGCACACACCATTCCTCTTCAACTAGGCCTTCCATGCCATGGTTTTAACCAATCCTTGTGCAGCTTTGTCAACCAGTCTCATCTTAGGTGCTCGACAGAGCACAGCAGCATTCCGACAAAAAAATGAAAGAAATTTGACCTTCCAAAGGGTTGTCTTATACATGGGAGTAGGATAGTTTGTGGAGGATGGTCAGGGGTCATCTAGGCATGTGTGTTACCCTCTCTACTCCTAACATATTAAGTTACTTGTAGTGACAGTCTAGGCCTCAGTCAAACAGTACAGGGGATAGGGACCTGCGATATTTTTGATGTAGGGAATTCCCAGTAAGGAAACTCACTCTACCAATGTAGATACCAATGATACTTACAGTCTTAGAGCATGGATTCTTAACCTTTGTTGTGTCAGAGACTTTGACCATCTAATGAAGCCTACAGATACTTTTTTGAAAAAAATGTTTTAAATTCAAAATTCCTTTATAATTGAAGGAAATGTTTAAGTATTTAATATTTAATATAATTATATTTAATATCTTATGTCATTAATATTTAAGTTGAAGATATTGGTGAAAAATAAATATGTATTTATGTATGGATAGGTATAGGTATACACATATAAAACATATATATGTATATATAGATATACATATATTTCCTCCATTCAAGCTTATATAGCCCCTGAAGTCTATCCACACATCCCAGGCTAAGATCTTAAAGAAGTTCCCGAGCACAGTGCGGTTAAGTGACTTTTTCAGGATCACACAGCCATGATGTCAGAGTCAGGACTTGAACCCAAGTCTTTTCTCATGGGGCAGCTGACTCTCTATACAAACGTAGAAGCAGAATATCATAGTTTTACATCGTAGCATGATGAACATCTCAGAGTTGGAATGGAATTCAGAGATCATCTAGTCCAACTTGTACCTGCCTTTATCTCAGTGTGGTACTCACCCAGGATGAGAGGGAGGGCATCTCACCCACATTAACATCTAAGAGAAGAAAGAAGGTAGAGAATAATACTTAGGGATCAATGTCTTCTCCCTACAATCTTCCTCTCTCGGCCATTTCATTAGCGCTGTTCTGTACCCTGAAAATGTAGATTGCCACTCTTTTATGATGATTATGACCCAAAAAATCTATCACTCTGTGACCAGACTGGCACTGGGGCAGCTAAGTGACTCAGTTGGTAGAGTGTGGGCCTGAAGTCAGGAAGACCTGAGTTCAAATCCAGCCTCAGACACTGACTAGCTGTGTGACCCTGGGCAGGTCACTTAATCCCTGTTTGCCTCAGTTTCCTCATCTGTAAAATAAAGGAAATGATAGCATCTGCCTCCCAGGGTTATTGTGAGGATCAAATGAGATATTGTAAAGCACTTAGCAAATGCCTGGCACTTAGTAAATACTGTATAAATGTTAGCTGTTATTACTAAGTCTTTCTGGATTTTGTTAGTCTGGATGGGGAAGGGGGAAAGACAAAGATAGAGGGAAAAGAGACAGAGAGATGGGTTTAGTACCTGCCAGAGCATGTAATCTAGAAGCATAACTGTCATTAACTCATTTCCACCCAATGAGGAGGCATCTGAATAGGAATTTAGTGGAGATGAGTATATATTAATGATGATAATGATAATAAATATTTATCTGGCAATTTTCATTTTGCCATATGTTTTACATACATTATTTCATTCGATTCCTCCAACAATCTTATAAGAAACATAGTAGAAGTGTTACTGTGCCCATTTTGCAGATGAGGAAACTAAAGCATTAAGAGGTTAAGTGATTTGTAAAAGGTTGTCCTGCTTATAAGGATGGATCTGAGATTAAAACTGCTCCCAACATTTATGACCCCATAAACTCTGTATAAACATAAATATATATATATAATGTATAATACACATCTCTGTATAATACACATTTGTTTAAATACATATCTCTGTATATACATAAATACATATGTAAACATACACATGTATACTCAAGTGGATTTGTGATCTCATCAATTTGGATATTCCCTTCAGCAAAGAGATTGCAGCCCAATCATGCCTGCCCATCCTCTGCAATTCTTGACTGTAAACTTCTAAAAATATACCACACATCTCCATCTGACATGCTTGAGGCCTTCTTTATTTTCACCCGACATCCTGAGGAAAACAGAAGGGCAGTCAGGCTCCCTGCCTCCCATCCTCCTTGACCAGCTGTGGGCAGCCCATCTTCTCTTCCTATCTTATATTTCCTTGATGACATCATCTACTCCTGCTCTTCAGTACAGCAATATGTTGCCACCTACTCACACTCACCACACACCTCACTTTTGCCCTCTGCATAATATTCATTTTTAGTTATTCAGAGATTGCAGTATTCCACATATCATAGCAGTTCAATAACCATATATCTAATATATATGTATGTATATATATATATATTTATATAGGTATAATGTAATTGTTTTAAGGCCTGTGCCTCTAACAACCTAAGGGTCTGAGAACAATGTCACTGGCAACATAAAGGAAAAGAGAAAAGATAATAAGATAACAGAGGCAAATGTCAAGAGGAAAGTATGGTTCTCATTCAAAAACCAATCTGCCCAAGTGAATCCCAGTTGCTGGTATGCATAGTCAGACTCATTAAATGGATGGCAGTGCCACCATGGAACACCCCAGAGAAATCGGGAGTCTACATATTTGACGCCGATTTCAGCAAACGTTGTGTGTGCCAGTCCATTTGCACCATCTGCTAAACAAGTGTCAGGCAGTGGAAGGATGGCAGACACTTGGGAACATGTGCTGAAATGCCATTTGGAGAAGGGAAATTGGCTCCATCAAAGGCCATGAAAATACAAATCCTGAGGGCTGTTGTGGAACTGAAAGTTTGTGGAAAGAAGGGCCAAAAGCTCTTTGGCCCTCTAGTTTCTGATGTTAGAGGGTGCCACGATTTCTCGCCAGCTAACGTACCACAGCCCCAGACTCAGCCCCACTCACTGCATACAGAACATGCTGGAAAAAAAAGCAGAGAGAGGTGCACACCTCTCCGGGTTGTGTGAATGCTGGAATCATGAGCAGGGAGTCATTTTTCTTTCCACTCCAAGACAATGTTGTAGGCATTGCTTCATAAACACGTCTCGGTGGCTAGGATGTCTGTTTTCCTGCATCCTAATCTTGCGGAGGTTGCTCAACAGCTTTCAGAGATTCAAATAGAACATTCTGAACCAAAGACTTACCAGCCACATCTGCGTGTATGTATGGGGGGGGGGGGAGAAGGGGTGTGTGTTTCTGGTTATGAGTATGTATATATGTTTCTTGGTGACCTTGAGCTTAATTCTTCCAACACCTAAGTTGTACCCAGATGATAATATAGGTACCTTTGGAAGAAGCAATAATTCTTTCAAACTGCTTGGGTGCTATCATTTTCTCTTAATAAATAGAATAGATACCTTGCCAAAAAGCTGGCTGTAAAGTGAAGTGCTTTATATTAAACTCCTTAAATACACACACACAGTCCTTGTTATGGAATTTGTCTCATTTTCTCACTAAACTGTTTTCCAGGTTACAGAACAAAGTAAAAGCTAGGGAGATTTCTTCCTCTACAGAATCCGTTACTATACCTTTCTCTCTGGGTACAAACATTTTTTTTTCCATGCTGGGCCAGGAATCAGGAAGATCTGAGTTCAAATTTGGTCTCAGACACTTGCTAGCTGCGTGACCTTGGGCAAGTCACTTAACCTCTATTTGCCTCAGTTTCCTCATCTGTAAAATGGAGATAAACATAGCACATGGCTCCCAGGGCAGGGTTGTCATGAGGTTCAAATGGGGTGACATATATAAAGAGCTTTACAAACCTTAAAGTGCCCCATAAATGTATAATAATCACTATCATCATGCCAAACACATCTACTTCCTAGCTACTCTGCATCGATATTTTGTGATTTGCTTTCAACATGGTCATTAATATTTTATAATGTCATTATTGTATTTAAATCTTGTTTTCTACATTATTAAATATTATTTTATTATGTCTGGAGTAACACCTCTTCCATATTACACTAAACATCAAATGGAAAATTGATTTCCAAATACAGAATTTTAACTTGCAGCTAACTTTTCAGTGATGTATTCATAAACCTATAGCATGTTTTAATTATATGCACCCTCAAAAATTATCTAACCCAGTCTCCTTGTTTTATAGGTGAGGAGACTGAGGCCCCTAGCAGTTAAGTGACTTCCCCAAGGTCATACAACTCATCAGTAGCAGGGCAAGTCCTGAGACCTCTTGTTAGAACTTTCTACACAGCCTCAGTAGGACTGAACAGTCTTCCTCCTATAAAGCAAGGCTATGAGTCCAAGACCTGAAGTCAGATAACCTGGGTTCAAGTCATGGTTCAGCTACAACCAGGCAAATCATTTGACTTTTATGAGACTTAGTTTTTGTATCTCTAAAATGGGGTTAACAACATTTACATTGCATAGCTCACAAGGTTATTATACAGAAGGAGTTTCGTGAGCCTTAAAATGCTACATATATCAGCTGTTGTCACTATTCTACCTCAATCGCACTGACTGTCACTGGCTTGACTCTCAATTGACCTCCTGCTTTTGTGGCTCCCTTTATTGAGGGATATGTTTCAGTTCTTCACAGGAACCATGATCTTATAGAAGTGGGTACTCCCTGCAATAATACACATTGCAAGCCAACAATTGTTGTTATAGTAGAGGGCAGTTTCCCCAAAATCTATACAATTTATTTTAGTTTAGATGTTTGGAGGCAGGGGAAACAAGCACAGGGTAAGGAGGGAGAGGACCTGAGTTCAAATGTTGGCCCTGCCACTTCAAGTGTGAGCTTGTGCAAATTGGACTAAATGACCACTAATCTGCCTTCCAAGTCTGAATCTGTGATCAGGAGTTACCTATCCTAAAAATTTTAACAGCAAAATTTTCAAATCAAACTGGATCGTCAGCTTGGAAACTTCTTTCAGTACGTGCACCCCCAGAGAATTCATTAAAAGTTTCAATATTTTCATCAACAACAAGTCCAAGAACAAGCCAATTACTGCCCTCCTTGGGCAGTAATTAACCACTCTACCTAAGGAAAATGGACAATAGGCAGTTGATGGTGTCTCTACACTAGCCTCAGATTTTTGCAGGGTAAATAATTCCATGGACTTCAAGGAGGAGAGTAATAATAATTAATAATAATTATTATCATATTATGATACAACCAACAGTCAGGGCTAAGATCATTCAAGATTCCCCTGGTTCATTTCCTTTAATATGCTTAACTAAGGCTTGTTGAGGTACCTTTCACTCAAAGCAAGTGTCCGAGGAAGAATTTGTCTTGTGTGTATCCCCTCTGTCAAATAGAATGTAAACTCCTTGAGGGCAGGAACTATCTCATTTCTGCCTTTGAGTACCACCACTGCCACCATGTCTAGGCTCTGGCACATAGTAAGCATTTGATAAATGTTTGTTGGATCTGATCACATCTGTATTAGCAATCAACAGCATGGTGTGGGGAGAAGGGAAGGGAGAGTGTCTGGCCATGTAAAACACCAAGTGATATTTGACCAGTTGTATAAGTATCCATATATGTTTTCCAATATATGCTGCCTCATACTATATTCTGATGCCAATTCTGCTTTGCTGAGGTTATGCCAGCAACAGGATTGGGAGACTCTATCCCTGACTTAATGAAGCCATAGGTCTTATGTGAACTAGAAGCTCAATAAATATGGTTTGCAAAGTTTACTTTCCGGTGTTTCACACTGTCTCCACCCACTCAAGGATCCTATACCATTTCGTATAGGAAGGCCTATTGCTCTCATCAGACACAATGCCAAGAGCACCTCTTCCACTTAGATATTATTGGGGTACATCCTGTTCCTCAGAAGCAATTGGGATATGAATAAGTATCTCTAGTTCCATGAGTGCCATCTTTGATGGCAACCCTTCCAGGCTTCTAATGACATTTGCACTGAACATCTGAATAGCTCAGAAATATAGTTCAGTTTAATAAGGATTTATGTGTAAGACACTGCACAAGGCACCAGGAATAGAGAAGTAAAAACAAAATAATCCCCACTTTAAAGGGTCTCCTATTCTACTGGGGGTTGGCAAGAGGAAGATACAACATGCATACAAATACTTAAGCTTAAAGCATATTGAGGTAATTTCAGGAAGGAGAGAATGTTAATAACTTGGGGTGGTAAGAACAGGATAAGCCTTGTAAAAAAAAGTGGTACCTAAACTATAACTTAATGGAAGCCAGCGATTCTGTAAGGTGGAGATAATGAGGGAAAAAGTACATGTGAGACAAGGAGCCTCTTGTGAAAAGGCCTAGAGGTGGGAGGTGTGGAGTTGGTGAATTTTAGGAAGAAATGAAATCAAACAAGCCTATTTGACAACTACCATGTGCTACATTCAGGGGATGGAAAGACAAAAATGAAATGAGTTCAAGCACAAAGAAGGATCCATCTTTTTCGGTTATCCCTGGAGAAGACATTTCAATCAGATCCTGTTCTCTTTCCATTTCTCTTTCTATGCCTCTTGTATCATCCTCTCTTGTTGCCTTACCATCTATAACAGGACTCCTCACTCTCTTGATTAGTCTCAGGGTCTTATCTCTCTTATGTGGGTGAGCTCTTTGCCATTCAGCCTTTCAATTTCAAATCTCTGAAGGAACTGAAACCAGAGGAAGGGATATAACTTGTCTAAGTGACAAGCAAGAGATCTGAGGCATGAACCCTGGTCCCATGATTCCAAATTCATTGTTCTTTTTAATACAGTATGCCATGGTTCCTTTTTGTCTTAAAAAGTAGCAAAAAGAATATTTGACAAATTGTGAATTCTTTTTTGTATTTTGGGGAAGTATACGTGTGTGTGTGTATATACGTGTGTGTGTATATATACATATATATACATATGCATACACACACACACACAGAGCTTCTTCTTCCCCCAATCAATTGGGCTACAAAATCAAAACTTCATATGCCGAAAGTGCTTTGATAAGCCTGTTACTCTTTTTTGAACTACAAAGACATTTGTATCATTTTGGGTCCATTTTCCTTTAAACTGTGGATCTCTTTGGGAGAGGACAACAGAAGTATGTGACTCATGGAAGTAACATTTGATGTTATGATAGTGCTCTATTTCTCTTTTTTAATTGCTTCTCCTAATTTTCTTGTTTCATTTCCTTGAATCTGTAATTGTGATGGGGCGTGTGAATGAGACCAAAACTGGGGGGCAGGTTTAACTAGCGGGAGCCCAGTCAGCACTCAGGTCTTATTCACTCCTGGCATCTAGAGCCATAAGAGACTTCAAAGGCCACTGAGTCCAATTACTTACTCACAGATAAGGAAGCAGAAACAGAGAAGGGAAGTGAATTGCTGGAGGTCACAGAGCTGAGATTTGAGCCCAGATCTTGCAACTCTAAATTCAGTGATCTTTCCTCTAGGCCAGAGACCAAAAGCCCCGTGCACCAGCAACACTCCTGAGTGCAGAGAAACCAGATTAAAATGTAATCGGAAAATAAAAATACAGTAAAACATAGATAATGTGAATATGTGGTTTTCTAAGTCAATATAGGGGCAGCTAGGTGGCACAATGAGTAGAACACTGGCCTTGGAGTCAGAAGGACCTGAGTTCAAATCTGGCCTCAGACACTTGACAGGTACTAGCTGTGTGACCTTGGGCAAGTCACTTAACCCCAATTGCCCTGCCCCCTGAAAAAAAAAAAACCTAAGTCAATATGTAGCCTATGGGGATCATTATCTTTGGTTTAGTGGCTCCATTTCTATTTGGGTTTGACACCTCAGTTCTACATTTGCCGTATTACCTTTTTTATATGTTGTACAGGGCTAAACTTGGGGGTCACATACTACGGCTTATGGAAAAGGATTCTCAAAAGTTCTCCCCAGTTCAAGTCAGTTGAACAAATGTTTGTTGTGATCTTTCTATCTATGTAGTACTGAGGATGTCATTAATGTTAGGTAGAGGGCATGGTCCTTGACCTTGGAGAAGCCTACAATCTAGTTAGGAAGAAAGAATATTTGAATAAGAGAAATGACATCCTGAAGTGCCATATGGTGTAGTACAAGTGAAAAGTCCTATGTCTGGAGGTGGAGGACCTGGATTTACATCCTGGACGCGAGACAATTTCCTCATCTGTAAAATGAAGAGATTGAACTTGATGGCCTCTAAGATCTCTTCTTGTTCTGAATCATATTTTTTGCATTTATTCATAACTTTCTCTAGGTCATCTACCTGATCAGAAATCATCGAAAACCCTCCCAATACCTCCATGAGAAAGTTCAGGCTGCTTGGCCTGGAATTCAAGGCTCTCCACTCCTCCATCCTCTCTATTCTTCAGCATGAACCCAGAAACTGTTCTTATCCTAGAAGAGGGGTCATTAATCATTTGTGTACGGCAATCTAGTCAAAGCCTATGTTTTTAAAGATATAAAATATCTAGACTTAAAAAAGAAACCAGTTATATTGAAATACAGTTAATATATACATATATACATACATATACACATATATGTGCACGCTTTTAATTTACATGTGTGTATATACTACATATATACTATATTTACTATGTATATACATGTATATGTGTGTATATATGCATATACATATATATATAGTATGTGTGTATGCATATCTGCACTCACACAATTTTTAAAACACAAATTCACTGATTCCCCAAGTTAAAGAAACCCTGTCCTAGAGCTTCGTAGTACCCAGGTCAGCAGAATCCTGCTTATCAAATCAAATGGAACCATAGGAATTAGAAAGGAAGTTAAGAAGCTATCTAAGGCTGAGATGCCAAATTGTAGCTTGAATTGGATTAAAATGTAATTGGGAAAAATTATAAAATACAATAAAACATAAATAATGTCAATAAGTGGGTTTCTAAGTCAATATGATCTGGGGCTTTATTTATGGTTTAACGGCCTTGGTTTCTACATGAGTTTGACAGCACTCTAAGAAATCCTCAATTTTAGAGGAAGAACTAAAGCCTAAGAGGCAAAATGACTTGACCATGGTCATACACACTGTGTCAGAATTTTAATTTGAATGCAGGTCTTCTGGTTCCAAATCCAGTGCACTGTCTCCATTAGATGCAGGGGTGGGTATGCTGGAGCCAGGTCCAACTGTCCCTCTAGTAGATTGTTCAGTTTTCAGTGTGAGCATTTATACCTCATAGCAAACGGTACAAATCAGGGCTTGATCCATTGTTGTGTTGTTTGTCTATATTTAAACTACTTGAGAAAATGTTAATAATGCAGATTAAACTTCAAAAAAATACGTTGTAAATGCATTTGCGGGGGGAGGAGAGCTGATAATTAAACATTTGCCAACACACTCCTGATTACAACATGCTGTAGAAACAGATTAAGCTGATGTGGCAAAAGGGTTTGTGTGTGTGCGTGTGTGTGTGTGTGTGTGTGCATGCACATGTACACACAGAGACATAAACATATTTAATTCTGCATATATGCCTTCTTGATGATGGACCCAGCTCTGCTATGATAAAAACCATAATGCTGTTATAGCTAAGATACTTATAATGGCATCATCTTAGCATATACAATTACAATTACATAGATTACAATTTTCTTAAAATACTCATGGGTTTTTAAGACGAAAAAGGGATAAGCACTTCAAAAACATTAATCACATTTTTCTGTATACAAAATTCAGGCACTAAGCCAAATTCACTCAACCATTGGCTTTAAAACCAGTGTCATCGCTGCAGGAGATGTGGACCCAGAGTTCATTGTTATTTTGTAATCACCAAAGAGAAATGAACTGTGCCTAGTGTATCATTCTCTGAAAGTTTCCCCAAGTTTATGATCCTTTACCTTGAAACCTAAAATTAGAGCATGTTGCTCAACATTAAGCATATCATAGTATAATTAATAATTCAGCCTGTGCATGCTGTACGATATTAATTGTGTTACTAATTATATTGTTATGAATATAGTTTAGAGTATTATTAATGTAGGAAATATCAATACTTAAAAGCGTCACTGGCAATGATATTATAGCTTCTGTGGGGTATGATCTATGTCTCTAAGCATTAACAGCTCTCTTACTTTAAAGTCATTAATCCGTACTTCCATTGAATGCATTTAATTAGAAAGTTCAAATTTCCAGTAATAGTTGTTTTTTTAATGCAACCCCTGAGTGGAATTTGATTGGAGCACAAGGTTTTTTATGTCAACATCCATGCATCCTCTCTGGGAGATGGTCACTTAGAACAAGGGCTTAGGGTGAATATTGAGGATATTTACAAAGTGTCTCCACTCTGGTCAAACACCATGCAAGTCAAACCCTATACAACCACATTACTTTTTTTTTTCAAAGAACATTCAAGAAAATCCACTGAAGAAGATTTGCTTTCATGTCTTGGGGATACCATAAGCAAAATGTGGAATTAAACAAATACATTTTAAAAGACTATACTTCTGCCTCAAAACTCACTCCTTGAGAAGCCCACATTGAATCACTCAAAGGCAATTAGGTCTGCCTCTGTGTGGCTGAAGGTTGGAGACCATCACATAAGCCCATTTTTAATCCTTTACTTTTCCTCAGGGTTCTAAGGGTAGCCTAGCTCAGTTTCCCCTTTGATCTTCCTCTTCCCTTCAAAGATACCTAGGAAAACTTACATAAAAAAAGATTTTACAGATTGTCCTATGGATGGATACTTGAACAAAGGGAATTGAAAAGCTTTTTTTTTCTTTTCCTCCCTTTTTAATTTATGGAATAAAATAAGCATTTCCATAACATAGAACAATAAAAAGATGATTATACATGAAACTGCAAATCCTATGCACAACTTGCTATTCTTCTCAAATGTACAACAAAAATTATCATGTAAATTTCTTTTTTGTCTTTTTCCCCTCCCACGCCCCCCCCCGAGATAGCTACCATTAGATAAATGGGTGTGTATGTATGTATGTGTATATATGTATGTATGTAAAATTATTCTATACCTACTTGCATTTATCAGTTCTTTATCTGCATGCAGATAGCATCTTTCTCCATATATCCTTTATCATTAATTTGGGTATTTATAATAGACAAAATAACTTATTCACTCAAAGCCATTCTTAAAACAATAGTGCTGTTACTACATGTGATGTTCTTGGTTCTGGTCATTTCACTCTTCATTATTTCATACAAGTCTTTCCATGTTTTTCTAAATCCAGATCCTGTGACAGGGAGTCAATAAACATTATTAAAAACCTACTACATGCCAGGTACTATGTTAAGTGCTGAGGATACAAAGACAGGCAAATGACAATCCCTGTCCTAGAGGAACTCAAGATCTAATGAGGGAGACAACATGTAAACATGTATGTACAAATAAGCTCTGTACAGGATAAATAGGAAATAATTAAGAGAATGGAGGCACTAGAAATTAAAGAGTTTGGGAAAGGCTTCCTGTAGAAGGTGGGACTTGAAGGAAGTCTCTGGTTTCTCTAATACATGTCAACTGAGCAGGGCAAGGTCTCCATCTGTAACATGTCACTCCCCAGCCCATTGCTGGCACTTAACAAATCTGAAATAACCACTGGGATAGAGTTGCTTACAATAGAGACACTCAGGATTTCCCTGAAGCAAACATAACCTATATAGACAAGGATCCATTAGATAATCCCCACAAAGCCATAATACCAACTTGGTATTATGGAGCTAGAAGAGAAGGAAACTCACCTCCATTACAAAGGCCCACAGAATGTCCCATAGTTCAATGATGAAGTATCATGGCAATAGAATGACAGATAGTTATCCATGAAAGACAGACATCTTGGTATAGTACATAAGGAGCTGGCCTGGAAGCTAGGAAGATCTAGATTCAAGTCTCACCCCTGACATATACTAACTATATGGCCCTGGACAGACAAATCCTTAACCTCTTGGTGCTCTAGATAACTCTTCAAGACTATAAGTTACATAGATGGAGCCAACCTGCACTGGTAAGAGAATTTCCTCACCCAGGGGTTTCCTATACTAATGAAATGACAGTTCTCATTGTCCCATATATGTGTGTAAACAAACATATACACATATATGCATATGTAGGTATACATATATACTTATATGTGTGTGTATACGTGTGCAGGTGTACATGTGTATATTCATATACATATATACATGTGTTCATATACACATGAATATGCATATATTCATATAAATATATGAATACACAGAAATGTGGCCATTGTTAATTACTCTGAAAGGGGAACCGTGCACCCTCACCAAATAATTTCCAGTTGAAATAAAGGACCTCAATGAGCACATACAGTATTATCAGGCTGGGAGATTTTACTAATAAAGTTGAAAATATGTTAGTATTAATGTAGCTGGCACACAAGAATATGAAATAGATGCATGAAAGTTTTGTCAGCTTATTAATCATTCCATTGTAAGTGGTGTTTTTTACTTTCGTGGCTCTAACGTCTAACCACAGTTCATTGGCTAAAGGCCAAGCTAGCTTTCAAGTTGGCACATTACCATGCGGTGCAGTCCTGTACTTCTCCTCCATTTATTAATGCTGCAGACTTCCTACAATTCAGTCTAAAAATAGAAGCAGTTCTGTGAAAAAAACACTGCATTCGTGCCCAAGCTGCAGTATAGAAACAGGGTTTTGGGTGGACCCAGAGACAAATTTGTGATGGCAGAAATCTGCAACTCATTCTGTCCTTGAAAACCTTTAAATTTTTGTCATACATATAATTAAAATATAGCTGAAAGGGACAGGCCACTCTCCCGAGAGAAAGAAATGCTGCATTTGAGGAAAAGCCAGGCTATATGTGAGCTGTACATTCCTGCTTGATGTGAAAAATGCCTGCACTTGTCCGATGCTAAAATTAGTCCTAAATCACCCCCACTCCATATCGGGGAAGGTGATACTTTAATCCTAAATTAAAATTATAGTCCAGACACCCTAAATTACCAATCGCTATTGTAGGAAGACAGAAGAATGCAGTGGAGAGAAAGATAAGCTGGGAATTAGGAGATAACAAGAACATAGGTTTAGAGCTGGAAGGTAGCACAAGAAGTCATCTCATGTGTCACCACCCCTCATTTTACATATGAGGAAGCTGAGGCACAATGAAGCGACCTTGCCAAGCCAAAGAGTTGTGAAGAGTCTGGTTCCAAAGCAAGGTGCTCTGACTCCAAAGCCCACTCCTCTTCTACTTTCCTCTGGATCTGGATCTCTCCCCACCTCCTACCACCGATGAGCTGGGTGACTTTGGCTGTGTCACTACCTCTCCCTGTCCTTCCTTTTCCTCATCTGTAAAACAAAAGGATGGCACCTGAGGGCCTGCCCTCATATTTTACTCAATTTGATAATTTTTAAACCCAAATTTTATTAGATGACTGGATCACAGAATCATAGATTTACAATTGAAAAAGACCTTACCAGTCACCTAATACAACAACCCCTCATTTTAACAGATAAGGAAATAGAGATTCCAAAAGGTTCAGTGATTCCTCTGTGGTTACCCAAGGAGCATAGGGATAGGGACCAGAAAAGTGACCGTTAGCCACATACTTAAAGATATCTAAAGCCTTCTCCTTAGTGAGCACTTTGATGCCAGCCTAAAAAGGAGTGTTGTGGGTGATAAGGATAGTACTGATAAAGTCCATAAGAAGTGCCCTAGATCTCAGTCCCTGACAAGAGACTGTATCAAGTATCACAAGTGAGATTAAAACCCAAGCCCTCTGACTCTCAGCCTAGCATGTTTTATACCACCTCTCCAAAAAGGTACCCAGCTAGGAAACCTTATTGTTTGCCACGTCTGGTGGTATCTTCCAAACTGCCACAATTGCTTATATAAGCAGCCTGACAGGAACGTGCTCTTCAACTTTTGTTCTGATTTTAAAAAGCTAGCGCACTTGAAGCATGTCAGCCCTGAAATGTACTTCATGCAGCCCTGGTCTGGTGCATATGAGTGAGTGTGTATGTGTGCATCTTCACACAGGTTTGTTGGGGTTTTTTTTTTGAGAGTTTTTTTTCCCAACCTTACACCATGATTTGTTTTGGATCTAGAATAGTTTGAACAAGACAAATAACATTTGAGAATCCATCTGAACCTGAGGGAGCTGCCAAGGACACAGGTGAAGAACGATAGTGGCTGCATTTTTCTAATCAAAATGAAAAGCAGCTAAACTGATAAGGTCTCATTGTTGCACAAATGGAAAGGCTCACAGTTTGCATATCAGGCATATCAGGTGTTAGGATTTGACTGGGACTCCTGAGTAATGGGCTGTTTGCCTTTTGGTGAAGTGGAGAGGAAGGAAATGTCATTCTAGCACATCACACAGGATCGAGGAGGACTAGAAGGACGATGGGGAAATCGACCTTTCCCAGGCTGTTTCCGAAAGATACTGTTGGGCCTGGAGTTGCAGGGTAGGTAGCTAAATAAAAGTGACTCGCCCACGTCTGGCATTTGAAAGGGGGTAATTAAGGGAGAACTTATTTTGAAATGAGGCCAGCCTGAGAACTCTCCCTTAGTTGTTTAGATTTTTAAAGCCCTGTACAAGAAGTAAAGGCCCTAATTGTGCTGGATCATGTAAAGATAAATAAAGAAAAGAGGCCAGGGCTCATGGGATAGTGTTTGGGGGATGAGCATGGAAAAGAGAGGTTGAGAAGGCTTTTGAGAATCCCACCACTGTTTTCCATCAGGGCACAAAAGCAGAAAGAAGCTAGCAACTGCATTTGGGGGCGCAGAGCCCATATTTATTGATTCATATTTCACCTCTGAGGCCATCAAAGGAATTCGAGATCAAAAAGCAGTCAGGAAAACCTGTAAAGCTTTTCTCTTTCTGCATTTGGGGCAACAGCTTCTTCTCAGTTGATACTCAGTATTTTAACAGTGAATTTAAGATACAAAAGAATGAATATTTCTAAACCTGGCTCTTATGATAGGAGAATGAAGAGGTCTGCTTGCTGCAGATAGCCAAAGAGTACAACCCAGAACAGCGGTCTTCAGCCAGGGAACCAAAGAGATGAAAATCACTCCTCTCACTAGGAATTTTGGTGATAGACTAGGAAGTGGTGTTGCAGTTGATAAGGACAGTGTTAATAGAACCAATGAGGACTGTCCCTGGTCTCAGGCCCTGAAGGGAACCTTATATCAGATGGCCCCAGCCTTGTCACAGAGATTTTCAAAGAATTACCTAAGAGCATTAGAACTGTGATAAGCAGAAACCATGAGTATCACCTGGAAAGCAAGGGGCCAAGTTCTAAGGTATAGTGGAAAATACTAGATGTGGAGTCGGAGTACCGGGACCTCAATCCCCCAATTCTGATCTTGGGCAAGGCACTTTCTGAACCTCAGTTGCTTCATCAGTAAAAGATGAGATTCAATAACCTTCTAAGTTCCCATCTAGATCTAAAACTATGACCCCGTCATAGTTGACAAAACGGAAGGAAAAAGGAATGAAGAAAATTATATAACCTTACACTGGATTTGGAGTTTAGAGGGACCCGAGTTAAAATTCTGCCTCTGGCATTTATTCCAGAAGTCCTAAGCCTTGGCTTTCTCTTCTTTAAAATGAGCATGAGGATACCTACCTTTCAGAGTGGTTGTTGGTATCAAGTGAAAACCATAGAGTCTTATCATCACCCTTAAAAGTCAGCTTTGGTTATCCTGTGGCCCTTTTCTGTTCTAACAGTGTTTGATTCTGTAATTACTACATAATCGTTTGTAGTAGATTGGAAATCTGCTCTAACGTGGTGAACTGAGAGAGGGTTTTGGCACTGGGAAGATGTTTCCTCTGCTATTCCTGTTGGAAGTCACCTGGTTTTAGCTCTGCCAATTGGACCAGCTTTCTAAAATTGAAAATACCAGGTTTCCCTGATGCCGAACAAAGGGATGAAGTGACCACATCTAGATCCCTTTAATCTAGAGCAGAGATGCTTAAACTAGAGTCTATGAATTTGTTTCAAAAATATTTTGATAACTCTTTCGACATAATTGCTTTTCTTAGTAATCCTATGCATTTTATTTTATGTATTTAAAAACATTATTCTAAGAAGGGTTCACCAGACTGCCAAGGCGATGGATCTCTCTTTGTCTCTGTCTCTCTCTGTCTCTCTCTCTTACACACACACACACACACACACACACACACACACACACACACACAATCAAGAGTCCCTAGTCTAGATTCAGTATAGTAAATATTCAAGTTCTTTCCAAGCAGAGGATGACCTCATCATTGTTCAGTGGAGAAGGAGATGCTTCCATTAATGAGAAATTATACCAGATGACCCTCTTTTGATATAGTTCAATTAAAAAGTTATTTTTTAAGCATCTCCTGTGTTCAAGGCATTTTTCTAAACATGAAGAAAAGCAGTCAGTGCCCTCAAGGAGCTTACATTCTAACAGTAAGTAGAAATGAAAGAAGAGAAAGGAAGGAAAAGGAGAAGGGAGGGGAAGGAAGAAGGGGAAAGAAAAAGAGAGAGAATGGTATGGGGAAGGGAGAAGGAAAGGAGAGAAATGGAGGACAAAAGAGAAATGGAGAGAGGGAAGGGAGGGGAGGGAGAGGAGAGAGATCAGAAAAGGCTTCATACTAGAAGGAACCTGAACTGAACCTTAAAGGTCTATTTCTAAGGATTCTATGAAGCAGTTATGTGGAAAGAATGTATTCCACTCATGAGGTAATGGCCTAAGCATTGGAGTACCTTTCTCTTCTAAGAGCTCTGTCTTGTCTCTCTTTTTCTCTGTCTCCTTCCCTCCTTTTCTCTCCATTTAGTAGTGTTAGGGATGATAATAGCTTGCATTTATGTAAAGAGCTCAATGTTTCACAGAGTGCGTTTTCCCATGAAAACTCTGTGAGACAGGTGGTATTAATATTGTAACACCCATTTTACAGATAAGAAACTGAGACTCAGAAAGTTTGGTTAACTTGCCCTCAGTCATACAACTAGTAAATGCTAAAACTGGGCATTGAGCCTGTGTGCTTCTGATTCCAAAATTAGTGTTCCTTTTACTGAATATGATTTTTTTTTTAATTGAGAAAAAAAGGAAGAGTAGGTGGAAAAGCATCTGGCATAAGTTGTTATCGATGGAAAGAGGAAAGGCATAAAGAATTACAAGCAGTAAGATGCTTCTGGGGTTCATGATACTATTAAAAAATAAGCATCATGAAATTAAAAGAGATGCCTATTTGTGTTATCAAGCTGCCTCAAAAGAAAGGTACAACAAAAAATTCTTAACACCCCAGATTCACATCTCAGTGCATTTATGAATAGATGTTAGGGAATCAAGGGTGGCAAAGTGCTCCCACAGATTTCTAACCCATTCAATCCTCCTCAAACAAAACAAAAAAAACCACTACCTGTCCTTGAGGATTTTATGCTGGGAAAAAGGGAAAGGCTATATAGCCTATAAATAAGTAAATATATGGGGGGCAGAAGAGAAGGAGGAAGAGGGAGAGAGAGAGGTAGGGAGAAACACCAAGTGGGAGATCAGGAAAGGCTTTCTGTAGGTGGGGCAAGAGCTGAGATTGGAAGGCAACTATGAATTTAAGAAACCAAGGTGGGGAGAGAATGTGTTCTCAGCATGGTAGGGGGATTCTACGTGTAAAGGCCCGTGGAAGCAGGAGAGAGAAGGCCCAGTTCAGGGAACAGCAAAGAATTGTTTGACTGAAGCACCAGAGGAAAAGTAGTTGTGGTGATCACACTTACTTTTCCACAGCTCCCTGGCTGGCATCTGAGTAAATTTCCAGGTTCTCATTTTACTTTAAAATATTTTCTTCCTTTCTCTTTAGACTCAGTGCTACTTGTTTCCCTTGCGGTCTATCTCAGAGTTTCTGCCCTTTTCCCTTGACCTTTACAAATCATCTCCCACCCTCTGAATTTCTCCCCAAGCAAATCTCTTCCAGACCCTGTTCCTCACCCTACTACACTCATCCTCCACTCCTGACCTCTTTCTGATTCTGAGGAACCATGCATGAATAATGTAGGACTCCAAGGAGCCCCACGGCCAAATGCTAGCCATCAAATAATATTTATTGTGTGTCGCTCGATTCACCAAGCTAGGCTGGGCCAGGCCTAGGACATGGTCCAAGCACTTCAGGAAATTACAGTCCAAAGTAACAACAGGCTTCGGCCATGATGTAGATAGAGCAGTATAAAACATTAAACACACAAAATATAGAAACATACATGGTGAACAGTTAGCTCTTGAGTTAATCAATAAGGCTGTTGAGTTTAGGGAAATATCAAATCACTTCATAGCAGTAAATGTGTTTTAAACATAGAGGGACAAAGCTTTCCAAAGCCTTCTGAGTTAAGGAAGAAGGCTGGTGCTGCAATGAATGTTTGTTAAGCGTGGTCTGGCTGAAGATAGACTGCTGGAAGCATCAAACCTATCCAGACATCCACGCGCCCCTACTTGCCATGTTTGTGCCAAAAACACTGTCAACAAAACAGTATGCAGAAGATGGTAGGTCTGGAGTTGGAAGAGAACTCAGGCATCATACACTCTAATCCCTTCGCTATATGGACAGAGGACACTGAGACCCAGACAGGTAAAGAGAATTATCTGAGATATAAGACAGGTACTCAGTAGCAAAACTGGAAGCTGGGAACAGAGAAGGCAGCATAATGGAATGGAAATGTTGGAATGAGCATTAGGAGACAGAGCTTCAAATCCTAGGTCTCTTACAAGCTAGCTATGTGACCTATACTGCAGCAGCAGCTTCCTCTCTGGATATTTAAAACATGAGGTCATTTACTTATAGCTGTGATGTGGTTTTAACATTTCCAAAAATTCAGGAGTATCATTGACTGTTTTGTGATTCAAGGTGCTCCTTAAGGGCCATATCCCAGGGAAATACTAGATTGGCTGATGTGTACAAGGCGGCAGAGCTCCTGCCTATTATGAGATTAGACCATTAGGCACACTCTATGTTTACATTTACTTCCACAATTGCTTTAGAAAATCTTTTTTATTTTATTTCATTTTTTAAGCTTTGCCCTCACTGAAATGAACTTGGTGGCTTTTCCAGCAGCTCTTGCCAGGAAACAAAATGGCTGCTGACAGAAGAATTTGTGGTAACACTGAGAGCTCTGGAGCTTGGGAGTAATTGAGCCACTAAATGCTATGTTATTGAGAGATCATCCTTGTGTGTTGAGTCACGCAAAACCTGGAGAATCATAGACAGGCAGAAAAGGCATAACACAGAGCAACCTCCACATATACCCAGGCTCTGGGTAATTCAATTCAGGACAGAGACTCCGGGTTCTAAGGGCTATGCAGCCGAACCTGGTCTGGGTAGCAGCCTTAGGGAAAAGCCGCTTTGTGCTCGAATGCTCCGTGGATACTTAAAAATAGCCAAACACTGCACAAGCAGAGAATAACAGCTTGTTTACTGTTCAGCAGGGATTATAACTACGGGAACAAGACAGCCATGTTCTTACTAAACTGCCACTGGCAACTCCCAAGGACCATATCCAAATCCCCTTACTTGTAGTATTAAGAGTATAAGGGTCCATTTATAAATGTTAGTGTTTAACTTACCTCACCACAAATAAACAGACACTTGGTTCATTGGGAGAGAAAAAAAATCAGCGTTCTTACAAAAGTTAGCCATAACCAGACAGGGAAGAAGATTCGTCTCTATTTGTTGGATGGGGTCTTCTCTTGTGGGACACTAGTGATTTCAAGAGTGTCCCAGAGTCCTTTTTTTGAGTCAATTATTTATTAAGAGCCTACTATGCACCAGGTACTGGTGTTTAGAGTCAATTATTTATTAAGAGCCTACTATGTACCAGGTACTGGTGCTTAGAATATCGTAGGATATTCATTTGTCAAACTAAAGGGATCTTGAAACACTATGCAATGTTAGAACTGGAAGGGGAGTTAAAGGTCATCTAATCCCACTCCTCTCCTTTTTCAGATGATAAAAAAAATGGGAATCGTTAATGTAGGAGGGTCTGTGGGATGGCAAGCCCACTATGCGCTGTTGGTAGAGTAATGACTTGATCCAGTCATTCTGGATATCATCTTGAAAATATGTAATAAAGATGACTAAGCTATCTGTGTCCTTGGATGCAGCTATCCCACTACCAGGGGGACGGCTGGACAAGGGGAGAGATGTAAGTTGAACTGAGCTGTGTTCCAAGCAATTACTAAATCTCTGCAATGCACAAACCTAGAAGAGAGAATGCATTTCCTCACTGCCAACTTTTAAGTCACACCAAGGCTAATGACATGAGATAATGAAGCTTGGTCAGGACTAGAAGAAGGATCTCACGTGACATCTCCAAGTGAAAACAATGTATATTAAAAGAAGATTGCATCAGATATAGGCATCAGATATAAAGATGTGTCAAGATAGCTGTGACCCAATGAAAATTTTGTTTTGGTCACTAAGGCTAAGATAGTTTCCTGAGAAATGTACAGAAAACAACACTATGTGGTTACTGCCTAATGGATGCCATTTTGGAGGGTTTTCTGGTACCTTACACCCCACTTCTATATAGAATGTGAAAATTTACAAAGCTCCTTCCTTACAGTACCCAAGTATGTTACAGAAATGTTATTATCCCTATTTTAAAGCTAAGAGTACTGAAACTTAGGGAAATAAAACATCTTAATAGTGGAGCCAGAGTTGAATTCAGGTCTCATCTCTAAGTCCAATATGCTTTTCCACTACACCAAGCACCTTCATTTGGAGTATGAATCAATAAAAGGAGTGGTAGATCTGAAGTCAGGGAACTTGGGTCCAAATCTTGACTCTTCCTACTTAATCTGTGTGTGACCTTGGGTGAGTCACATCAAAAAGTACCTTCTATATGAAGTTTTTCCTGCTCCTCTCCTTTTTCCCCACCAATCCCATTCTGCTAGTTCCTTGCCTCTGAAATTACCTTCAATTTACACTGTGTATGGTACATATAATTTTTTGCATGTTGTCTCTCCCATTAGAATGTGAATTCCTTGAGGACAAGGACCACATTTTTTACTTTCTTTGCCTCCCCAGTGCTTAGCACAGTGCCCAACACATACTAAGTGCTCCATACATGCTTGTTTGACTAATGATGAGTTTTCTCATCTGAAAAAATAAGGGAGCTATACTGCATGACTTCTAAGGTCCCTATCCAAGGGATAGTTCTAAATCTGTAATTTTCTCCTAATCCCAAAGCCTATCTCAACTCCTACCTTTTCCATGGAGTCTTCCCTGAATGTTCTCATCCCTTATTGATAATTCTCAGTCCTGAATTCTGAAGGCATTTATTCTTTGTGCTCCAAAGGCCGTAGTGCATTATTATAAGGTCATTTCATGTATATTATCTCACAAGTACAATATAAGCTCCTTGAGAGCAGAGATTATCAAATTTAGAGCTGGAGGATCGTTTAGAGGCCACATCTGGTATAATCCCCACATGCGACATAATGGAAACTGAGACCTGGAAAAGTGAAGGTACTTGCCCAAGGCCATAGAGGTAGCAAATAGCAATACTGGGGTTCAAAACGTATATATTATATCATGTATTAAGATCTTATGTATTGTACCTTGCATAAGCCTATGTACATAATATGGATTCACTAAATAATATCTTTTGATTATGGTGCTTTTTTGCTGACCTTTCCCTTCTAGGTGTATTTTTTTCTAAGAATACCACAGAGTTGGTATCCAGGGCTTAGCAGAATATGAAAGGCAGAGTATACATTTGAAGTAGCCACCATTTTTAGAAGATCAGCACTCCCTGAGATACAGTGAAGGCTAAAGAGATTGTACTTTGCTTCTTTATCAAAATGTTAAATCCTAGTTAACCAATGTTATAGATTAGCCTTGTGGAAACAACTTTCATGATAATTTGGGGAAAGCATGTCTTATCGTAACTTAAAATGTCTTCCCTTTCCCCATCCTCATCCCCACCCCCCCAAAAAGAAATTGAATTGTCCAATCTAATTTTTTCCCCTGTTCTTCCCACATTCACTATGAACAGTGAGTAGAAGTTTCAGAGAGGAAGATTTGGGCTAAATAGAAGGAAAAATTTGAGAATAGTTAGAGCTATTCAGATGTCTAATGGCCCCGCCTGAGGAGCTAATGGATTCCCTGTGATTAGAGATTTTCAGCCAGTGGCCTTCTAGGAATCATTGAAATGGGGATTCTTCAGTCTTCTGAGGTCCCTTCCAGTCTTGTGATTCTGTGATAATTTGTTGTAATCTTATTAGCTTCAAGCCTGACATCTCTAAGTCTTTCCCTAATTGCTTACAACAACTACAGTAATCTCCCTTGAACCCAAGTCTCTCCTGACTCCCCAATCCAGTATCACTACACCATACAATGGTTTATATTTCTATAAGCTTTAAGGTTCACAAAGTACTTTCCTCACATTAGCCTTCTGAGGCAGATAATACAAGAGTTGGTTGGTTCCCTATTGGACCTTATTGAATTGCACTCCCAAGCACACATGCTAGCACAGACACCGAGGGGGCTAACTTCTTTGAGAGTGTGCTTACCCTCCTTGTTCTGTCACCACTGCCAGCTCTCAATGATGAGAAAGACTTTGATTATCAAGTTTCCATCTACAAATATAATCAGTTCACAAAACGACTGAGAAGAGGAAAACTATCCCCTGACCAAGTTTTCAGGATAGGATGCTCTGAATTTGATGTCTAATCTAATTTTAGTCCCATCAGGAAATAAACCCAAAGAACCATCTGATATTTTGGAATGGCAGGAGATAGGGTCCAAGTGAAAGGATTTCTTTTTTATCCCTTGTTCTCCACTCTTAAAAAGAGTTGTTGTGTGTGTGTGCATGTGTGCGTGCGCACATGAGTGTTTGAGTGTATGTATCTATATTATTTTTGCCAGCTATGAGTTAATGATTAAGATTTCTTAAAGAGTTCATATTTAAATTTTTCTACTTTTAAATGATTTGATATTATTATAAATACTCCTTAATTAAGCGGGGTGCCCTCCTCTTCAGACACAATGAGCTAGTCTATCCATCATCACTTCACCTTTTCTTTCAAGTTCATTTTTGGTCATAAAAAGGTGCATGCAACCCATGGATTAAAGTTCTGTAAAGGCTACATTTATCATTAATTTCAAGACCTGTTACAACATTGCTTTTTTCCAGATGTCCTGCCACAAGTCTTATCCACAAAGTCAGCCACATTTTCCAGTAGTCAAACACATAAAGGTATCTGATCACTCAAGGCATACCCAGGAAGACCTGTATTCAAGTCTTTCCTCTGATACCTACGAGCTGTGTGACTGGCAAATCACTTAACTTCTCAATGATCTAGACAACTCTCTGAGATTATAAATTGCAAAGAAGGTGTGGACCTAAATTGGTTAAAAGAGTCTGTCCAGTTCATCCGGACGACAATGAAATCACAATCTGTCCCTATTGTGATTTCTTGCAGTAATGTTATTAATATGATATTTTATTTAGGACCCTAGGTCTATAGACTCATAACACCAAAGCTAAAAGGGCCTGAAGAGGTCATCTGGTCCAACCTATTAATTTTGCAAAGGAAAAGAAACTGAGGTACCTTCTCTGTTAGATCCCAGATACACACCGAGTCATACAAGGCCACAAGAGGCCTTTCACAGTGAGATAACCCAAGAATGATTCAATTGCTGGCTCCAAAGCAAGGCTTTTAAGCTTAGTTTCCACATTCTGAATTCATGGCTAACAAAGTTCTAGGTGCAAGGAATTCATTTACCTGTTAGGTGGCACAGTGGATAGAGTGCCTTAGATACATCCTAGCTATATGACTCTGGGCAAGTCGCTAATCCCTGTTTGCCTCAGTTCCCCATCTATAAAATGAGCTAGAGAAGGAAATGGAAAAGTGCTCCAGTATCTTTGCCAAGAAAACCCCAAACGTCATGAAAAGTCAGATACGACTGAAACAAGTAAGAAAAGATAACGACATATGTTATTGTTCTGTGCTAAGTGCTGGGGATACAAAGTAAGGCCAAAGCCAATCCTTGGTCTCAAGGAGCTTACAGACTACCTTCTTATTAACATTCATTATCAAGAGTAGTGGTTCTCAACGGGCATGCGGCATATTTGCATTCCCTGAGTTTTGACTACGTGTGGCAAGAATTGTGTGGCACTTGTCATTGCGTGTATATGTGTATGTCTCTCTGGGTAGGGTGTGAAGAATAATACTGTGCTATGAGCAAAAAACATTGAAAACCATTGTAAGGTTATAGAATCAGATAATTTTAGAGCTGGAAAGCATGTTCTAGTCCAATCTTTTCACTTTATACATGAAGAAATAGAATCCTAGATTAAGGGGCTTGCCCAAGGACATATGGGTATTAGTACCAAAACCACCTCCTGCAACTGCAAAACCAATGCTGTTTGCAGTACACCAAACTTCCCTCAATCATGTGCAAGATACCATCAGGATCTATAGAAGCCATGGAAATGAATGGCATGGCTCCTCCCCTGGAGGCCCTGACAATCTAGTAAAATTATTTCTCTTATTCACTCAGTGACCATTCCAGGACTTCCTCCATCTAAGCACTACACTAGATACTACGGATGAAACAAGGATGAATTAAAAAGGATTCTTGCCTTCAAGGATCTTATACTTTATTAAGGGAGAAAAGACCACTACTAACAGAGATTAAAAGTTGCTTTCACAGTACAATGCAGCATATTATAGAATCACGACATTTTGAAGTAGAAGAGAGCTTAAGGTTCTAAATTTAGTCAAACCTCTTGGTTTTTACAAATAAGCAAACCAGAGTCTAGAGAAGGGAAAGGCTAGAACCTCGAGGTTCACAGAAACCTCCAAAGTTCCATCTGGTCCCAGGCCTGCCTAAGAATCATCTCTCCAGGGTACCAAAGACAAGTTCGTGTGGTCTTCACCTGGAGACCTCAAGCTAGGAGGAGCCTGATAGACTTCCTAAAGTGCGCCATTTTACTTCTGTAAAGTTCCCTTTATCAGGAAATGTCTCCCTACTTGTTCTCTCCTCTGAGGCCAAGCAGAACATCTAATCCTCTTACCACATGAGAGTCCTTCAAAGAGTAAAAAACCAGAAGACCATTATCATGCTCTACCCCCTCTCTCTCCCCTAGTACCACCAAGTGTTTTCTTGTCCAGAACAAACATTCCTAGTTCCTTGAAACAGTTTTTGACTGGCATGATACTGAGGCCCTTCATTATCCTGGTGATCTTCTTCTGAACATGTGCCACCTTCCAAATGCCTCCTATGGAATATGGCACGCAGACATGTCAGTGGCAGAACTAGGACCAGAGCATTGAACCCAGGTCCATGCCATAAACTCTTTTGTTGGAGAACTAAGTCTAAAAGCCATTTCCTGTGCATTATCATATTTTGTGATAAAAATTACAAAGTTTGGGTTAGAGGATAAACACTGAAATGCCAGGAAGCAAAATCAGAACCTTTGTGGAGCATAACTGAGCCTAAAAAAGCATTGAACCTTATGAGATTTATACAGCCATTTGCCAGGTATAAGTTTACTGCTGAGGCCTAACAGGGCATTTGGCAGTGAACAATACTCCAATTCAGGGCTGTAACCACAAAAGGGCATTTGGGGGCAGTATCCCATTGGGGGACGCCTGGACCCAGCTGGAAGTCCTCCCCCTTCCAGCTGTTTGTATTTTTATGTTTCCCATAACTATTTCTAAGGCCTCACTAGTACAAAATTTCTGTATGCAGCCTTCCTCCAATTTCAAAGATTTTTTTTTGTTTTATTTATGCAAAGCTATAAATCTCTCACAGCCCTCTACCATTTTCTCTGGTTCCAAGTGATTAATATCAGTTCTCTGTTGGAGGAGATCAAGCTGAATTACAATAAAGCTTCAAGGCCCTCCCTAGCCACCATCCAATTCCCTACACCATTCATGTTGCAGCTTTTATTTTGGGCTAGTTGACTTTCACAGAGCACTTCGTAGCTGGTCAGACCTACTGGTTTATCCACCTCTTCCTCAGCTCATGATCATGTACCTTCTGGAAGCAGTCTTTCCTAATTCCCCTGTCTGTTGTCAGTCAATTCACCCCTGCTTTCTCTCTTTGTCTCTCTCTCTATGTCTCTCTCTCTCTATGTCTCTCTCTGTATGTCTCTCTCTCTCTCTCTCTCTCTCTCATCTGTGTATCCCCTCTGACTAGCACGGTAGTATACATAGTAGGCACTTAACAAATACTGGCTATATTGGAATAAATTAAAATTAGATTAGATTAGAAATGAGAGGACCCTCTATGATACGTTGAATTGGCTTCTGTGCCTCATACTCTTTGTATTGAAAACTTCTGTACAATTTTTGTGGAGAGGGTAGGGAGGGAAGCAGAGCTGATCTGTGGCATTTGCTTTCTTATGCTAGAATATGGATTTTTAACCTGGGGTCCATGAACTTGTTTTTTAAAAAATTACTTATAATGGCATTTCAAAATAGTCAATTTCCTTTGTAATCCTGTGCATTTTATTTTATGCATTTAAAAACGTTCTTCTGAGGTGTCCATAACCAGACTTCACAGACTGCCAAAGGGGCCAAGACACAAAATGAAGTACAAGGCTGGTGAGCACTTCCCTGGCACACCAACAGACCCACCTTGTTTCTACCTCCATTCTGGATGCCTTGGGCTCAGTGCACATGAGGGGTCTGCCTACCTGGCTGCTGCTTTAGAACAACTTGTCCCGAGAGATGGAAGCTTCTTAGCTGGGTTAGCTCTGCCACCTACAGCTCAGAACCGACCTTCACATCAAAGGGAAGGCTGGTTTGCACGTGTGAATAAAAGGGAACATGACGTCTTCATTGTAAGCCCTTTGAGCCATTATTTTGGGCAGAAGAAAAATGATTTTGATGAGAATTAGGAGATTGAAGCTCTTTAAAAATGGGTGTTGCTGTTGTTGGTAGGAACTTTCCCTTCAAGTATTGGTGTTAAATTCATAAAAGAGAAATTTTACCCCAAAACAGTTAGGAGAACTGAGGTGAAAAAAAGAGCTCCTTTTCCAGTCTGGGAATGTGGAATTGTAATTCAGTTCGATCCAATATGCATTTATTTAGCATATACTATGTGCTGTAAGAACCTCTAGAAGGTTCTGGAAACATGAAGACAACAGGGCAGGAGTTTCTGCCCTCCAGGAGCTTATATTCTACTAAGGAGAAAAGGGGAGCAATTATATGCACAAATAAGTAAGTGAAAAATATGTCAAAGCAACAGGGAGGGGAGAGCATCCTAACACCAGGGAATCAGGAAGGGCCCCACATAAAAGGTAGCCCCTGAGCTGAGCCTTGAAGAAAACTCTCCAAGAGAAGAGGAAAGGGGAAGGAAATTGGAACAGGCATTTAGAGAGCTCCTACTATGGACCAGCACTGAGTTGAGCGCTTTACTGTTATTATTTCAGCAACCCTGTGAGATATGTGCTGCTACTGTCCCCATTTTACAGTTGAGGAAACTAAGGCAAACAGAGGATAAGCCACTTGTCCCGGTTCACACAGCTACTAAGTGTCTGAGGCCAGATCTGAATCCAAGGTATTCCTGACTCCAGGGTCAGCACTCTCTCTATCCGTGGAGTGAGGCAGGAGAAAATGCCAGACATTAGAGTGTTTAGTGCTGTGGAGTATCTCTCTTCTGAGTGATTTTGTGGGTGATTTATCATAGCCTAAGAAAGATTTAATTGAGAAAGATGCAATTATTTTAGGTACTTCAATAATGAACACAGTCCAAACAAGTTTCTTAATAAGTTTTTATCTGGAGCAGCCCAGTGCAATGGAAAGACCATTGGGCAGCGATCCTTGTTCTAGCACCAGATGGGCTACTCATTCTCACTGTGACCCTTAGCAGGGAGCTTTCCGAGCGTCAGGGTGCCTCACTTGCAAAATGAGGGGGCTAGACAAGTTGATTGATTACTAATCAATCTATCAGCTCTTATCTTAACTCTAATCCCTATCAGCTCTTACTTTCTCTAAATGCCAGCTACTGTTTTTTATTCCTTGGTGTTTTATTGGGGAGGAGTCCTGGACTGGAAGTTTCATTGTCAGTTCCTAGTATTTACCAGCTGCATGATCCTGAAGAAGTCACTTAACTTCCTTGTGACTCAGTTGCCTTATATGTAGCCTGGTTATATTAATACTCCTAATACTACTACTCAGATTTCTTAAGAGTAAGTGCTTTGTAAGCCCTAAAAGCTATTTATGTGAGATATTATTATTAATCAATCAACAAGTATTTATGAAAGCCTTACTATGAGCCAGGTACTGTGCTACTTAGAAAGGGTAAAAGACAGTGATGTAGTTTATATGTTGGCTATGCTTATGATACATAATCTATTTTATACCTATCCCGTTATATAGAAATTGTTCATGTGTGTCAAAATTATAAAGTTCCCAGGAGGATTCAGTGAAACAGTTGAGTTGAATTCCTAGTATTCAGTGGGTACTATATTTAGGCAATGTATTCAAATCACACTTAAAACATTTTCCCCAGAACTTAAAATTTCTTAATTTAATAATCCATTCAAAACATAATCTGATTCAGTCTAATTCAAACAGATCGTCCATAATGAGTACTGACTAGAAATTGGTCTCCTTTCACTGAAAAGTTTCAGGCAAACTTTAAATATCTTGACTACTGCCTCCCCTTGAACTCGGAGGAAGACAGCTCAGGACCCTGAACCCAAGTACTTTGGGGATTGCATTGCCCCCAAAAAATATTGGCCCTGTTTCCATCCCAGGCCCTTCATTCACAGAATGTGAATAAGTGGTTAAACATAGACGTCTTGTTGTCCCCAGATTACTGTTATCCCTTCCACACCATGACTTTCCCCATCATGGTTTCAATATATCATGGGTTGGAATAAGAAATTAAATGGGAATTTGGGGGGAGTTTTGTGGAAGCCACAGAAGATTCATGAAGGCCAGCAAATGATACAGAAAAAGTTTAGAAATTCAGAAATGCATCCATTTTTGCATAGTATTATATAATACCAATGTAATTTATCTTTTAATATGATAATTCAGAACTTCTCTGGGATGAAGGGAGTGAGGGGGCAACAGCCCCTAACACCAATGATATGGAAGGGATAATTATACATGCTTTTAAAAAAATTTTTAATCCAGTCAACTCAAAGAATGCCAAAAGGTTCTTTCCAGATTTAGAGAAGCAATGTATGTAGTAAAATTAAAAGAGTGCTGGACCTGGGTTTGAATCCAGGCTCTGACATTCACTAGCTCTGTGACCATCTGCCCATCTTTCATTTTTCTTAGTTTGTCAGGTGAGGATTCATGCATTACTTATCTTCTGGGACAATCAAAGAAGGTCATTTCTGAACTTTAAAGCATTGTAAAGATGAAAGCTATTCTTAGGACCAGGACTGATCTTATGCTGGGGCATGTGAAGAAGCTGTCCTATCGAGGCACTATCCAAACCCAGGTCCACACTTTCTCTAGACCAGGTGAGGGCAGAGGCACTAAGTGTGGGCCTGAAGATTCTATTACATCCTTACGCTGCTGCCTGGGACCTTCTTATTGCACTGAATGAGAATAAGAGAGGAAAGAGAAGAGGAAGAATATATGAGAAGTAGAAGACCAAGGAAAAATATTACCCCTCTTCCTTAATTCACCTATCCCTAACTGGCTGACCCATTCATTAACTAGCATTAAGTTAACTAGCCTATAAAACCTTTGATGACTGGCAGGATGATGATGTCTTCAGGCTAAGGCCACACGACCCCTGACCAGGGACATTGTGGAGATGAATCTTGCTCAGATAGAATTTGGACTAAGGAGTTCCAAGGCTCCTTCCCACCCTGACTTTATGTGATTGATAGTCAGCGAGTGATATTTGTAGATAGAAGATGAGGGGTGTAATATGCTCTCTTGACATTTTGTATATGTGTCCCCATAAGTATTTCTGGAACCCTATGAGCACAAAATTCCAGTGTGGGATATAAACCAAAATGTCCAATTTCAGTTTATGTTTTACACATTTCCCCTTGGAGACATTTTAGATTTCCAATGGCTCTCTGAGGTCATCAGGATGAACTGGAAGATTTAAAACCCATCATTTTTAATCCTGTTCTCTTTTCATTTTAAGTACAGTTCACACAAAGCCAGATGGCTTCCTCTTTGCATTTTCCAACTTTACCAGGTCAGGTACAACACAAATTGGAAGTGATTAACAGCCACACTTAAGAGGGATTAGTCATTTGGGCAAATAGATTTAAAATGATGGAGGAATTTTTCTAGGCTTATTTAATACTCTATTTCATACTTAAATTTCAGAAGAAAGAAAGAAAAGCTTTTTGTAGGGAAAAGGGAATGCTGAAATAGTCAGATGGAGCCAAGCTGGATAGATGTGGGTATTCCCTTCAGTAATCTAAGTCTCACCCCATCCGTGGCCTCCCATCATATGCTATTCTTGTCCATGGCCTCCCACAAGCTCATCATAGGGTGCTCCCCTAACCTGCCGGAGGCTTTTCTTGATATATCAATGGAGGACTGTCCGTTGGTTATCTTGATTGGGGCAGGTAGGTGACGAAGTAGATAGAGTGCTAAGTGAGTCAGGAGGAGCCAAGTTCATATTTGGCCTCAGACTTTTAACTATGTGACCTGGGTGAGTTACTTAACCCCTGCTTGCTTCGATTTCCTCATTCGTTAAAATGGGGGTAATAATAGCAACCACCTCTCAGGCTTCATTTTTGTAAAGCACTTAGCACGGTGCCTGGCACGTAGAAAGTGCTATATAAATCTTAGCTTTTATTATTATCCCCTGCTCTCATCATAAGACCGGCCCAGTTGTTTTGTTCATACATTTCATTGATGATATCCTTTATTCCAGTTATCTTCATTAATTTCTTCTTTGCAATGTGTTGCAGCCTAGTTGCATGCACCACGTGCCTCCCTGTTGCCTTATGGGTGATTTTCATTTTCAGCCCACCAGTAGACCTTGTTTTACAAGGTTGACCTTGAAAAAAAAAAGGTTAGAAAATGCACAGGCCTCATTCCTTTCATAAGAGAGGTAGGGAACTGTGCGTGTGTAATTTCGTAGAGGGATCAGTTTTTTTTCCTGAACTATTTTGTTCCTTCTTTTAAGATTTGGCAAAGAGGAAGCCTTATTGGGTAGGAAAAGGAGAAATACTTTTGGAAATGAATGTGATATTTTTAAAAAAGCAACAATAAAACAAAACAAAAGGAAAACATTTACAGGATATTCATTTTTTTAAAAAATAGGAGAGATTATGTTTCCTACTGGGGAGCTAGCCTGAGTCAGGAAGACCTCAGTTCAAGTCCTTCCTTGGGGACATTTTGTATTGCTTGTATGGCCCTGGGAACTCGCTTTCCCTAAGTGCCCCCAGGCAACTCTAATACTCTCCATTACAAAATCTTTGCAGATCTACAAGGGTAGAGGGAGTTTCCTCACTGGGTGTTTCCAAACTCATGAAAGCACAGATTGAGGCCAAAACAAACCAAAACAATAACAGCAAAAATTGGCTTTGTCCCATCTCAGCACAAGGAAACAGCTTTTTTTTTTTTTAACCCCATCACTAGCATAGAAATATGCAATAAAATTTAAATTAACCAGAATGTTCAAGGCACAGAATTATCTGGTCAATTGAACTTATTGTGGAACTGATTTGCCAAGAAATAGAGTTGCCTTTCTGTTTTGCCATGATGCTGAACCTCCAGATAATGCTATATTACAGAAATGATCATTTTCTAGGATTGTAAACCTAGAAGATGTAGGGGACAGGACTGAATCATAGAATCTCAGAGTGGGAAGACTAGAGGTTCGTGGGAGCATAGATTTAGAGCCAGAAGGGACCTTAGATGTCATTGAGACCAATGATCTCAGTTTACAGATAAAGAAAGTAAGACCAGGAAAGGTTAAATAACTTGCTCTGGGTTACACAGGTATGGTGGGATTCAAAACCCAGCTTGACCGTGTCTTCCTTACAAAGTTCAGCGCTTTATTCACGACCCCCATATTGCTTCGCAAAGCAAGCCACTCAACGTGGGACTTGAACCTACAAGCCTGAGGATGAATTTCATGCTGTACAGATTCACATAGGCAGGTTTGGGTCACCTAGTTGCACCTCCCACCTACTGTCAGAATCCACTAAACAATTTCCCTGCCAAGTGCCACCTAACCTCTCCTGGTATGTTTCCTTGCACTGGGTAAATGCTCAGCACAAGTTTATTGAACTGAATTACTTTGTTTCCTAAAGCAAGCTTGTTCTAATTGTTAGGAAACTTTTCCTTATATTGAAACAACGTTGCCTCCCTATGGCTCCTACCTTTTGATACTATTTCTCTCTAGGGATAAATAGTATAAATCTACCCTTCCTCCACAGGACTGGCCTTCAATGGTCATGGCCCCAAAACTCTTTTCCTCTTGTTTCCCAGTTGTTTCAAGCAGTCTTCATTTGCCTTTCCTGAAGATATACTCTACAAGTTTATTTTTTTTAAGGAGGTAGTATTTGCTTACCAAATTCCTAATGACATGAACTTGGTTTCTCATGATTTGTTACTTTCAACTAACAAAAATCAGTAGAAAATCTACAGGTAATTAAAACTTGCCTTTTCATTTTTTTTATTTTAATCCTTTCAAAACACTCCTACCCCCAAATTTCATCTTCCAATCCCCACCTCCATCCCCAAAACTCTTGAAGTCAATTTAAATCTGGCCTGTGAAAATTGAAGACACAGTAGAAAGGGAGCCATGTTGAGCTAGAGTCAGTATTTCTTGTATGTGCTAGTAATCATATTTATGACCATCAAAAGCAAGATGGGATGAAGGAGTAGAAGGGCTGATAGATCAGAGAGAGGAGTCTAAGACCACTCCTTCTTGTCCTCTTTTGCTGGTTCACCACCTTATCATGCCTCTGAATGTGGCTGCTCCCCAAATCTCCGTCCTGAGCCCTCTTCTATTTTCTCTTTGTATTCTTTCATTCCATAACCTCATCAGCTTCTATGGGCTTCGTTATCATCTCTACAGAGATCACTCCCATATCTTTATATACAGACGTAGTCCAACAGCAACACTTAAGAGAGATTATTCATACGCTGAGGGGGACGGGGAGACTAGAGGCAGGAAGACCAATTTAAGAAGTTATCAAAATAGTCAAGGAGAGAGGTGTGGAGCACCTGAACTTCTGAGCCGATGGTGGTATGTGAGTAAAAAGAAGGGGATAGATGAGAGAGATGCTGTGGAGGTGAAAATGATGGTATTTAAAAACCAATTAAAATGTCTAGTCTCTCTATTGAGCTCCAGTCACCCATTGCCAATCTCCTATTTGATATCTCAAACTGAATCCCCCATAGACATGTCAAACTGACCTTCCATAAACCTTGACTCATTCATTATCTTTTCCCCAAAACACAGCCCTCTTTACACAATTCTTTCAAGTTTATAACTTTGGCATCATACTGGATTCTTTACTCTTCCTGACCCACATGTTTTATCAGCTTTTAAATATTGTCATTTCAAACCCCATGGCAGCTCTCATCCATCCCCTCCTGTCTATTCATATGAATAGCATTAGCTTAGAAGTTCAGCTACTCCGCACCTCTCAGCTAGACTGTTTCAACAGATTCTTAATTGGTCTCCCTGCCTCTAGCCTCTCCCTTCTTCAGTGCATCCTTTATACAACTGCTGAAGTGATTTTCATAAAATGTGTGTCTGACCATGTCATTCCCCTACTCAATAAACTCCATTGGCTCCTAATTGTCTAGGCTCCTTTGACTTTTAAAACCCTTCACAGCTTGGCCCAAACCCTGCCTTTCTAAATTTATACATTATTTCCCTTACCACGCTCTATGGATTAGCCAAATTGATCGTCTTTCTTTTTCTCATACATGACACTCTAGCTAAGTGGTGTAGTAGACAGAATGCTGACCCAGGAGTCAAAAAGGCTTGAGTTCAAATCCTGCCCCAAACATATAATTGGCAAGCAACAAATGTGTGTTGATTGATTATCACTTTCATTATGGACACTTCTATCAGGAATTCTAAAATGGCATGGTCATATAATGCAGGTTTCATTACCTTTTTTGCTTCCATGCCATACCATTCATCTCATTTTTAACCTAGTTAAAGTTTTTCTATTTATGCCTACTGAATTTCATCTTATTAGATTAGATCCCCATTGAGATCTTTTTTATTTTCTGATTATTTTATCAAATGTGTTAGATATATATAACAGCTAGCTTTGGGTCATTGTAACTTTGATAAGCATGCCATCTATGCCTTGTCAGGGTCAAGGAAAGCACTTTTTGCCACTCTGTGTTAGCATCAATTCATTAATCATCGTTTTTGGATCTAATTATTCAACCATACACATCATTGGACCATCATCTAGCCCCTTGTCCACAAGGATATTATGAGATACTTTGTCAAATGATATAGCTATTGCATTGCTCTTATCTGCCAAAGAGGAAATGGAATTGGTGTGGCATAACTTATCCTTCATGAACACATGCTGGGTTATAGTCATCACCTCATCCTTTTCCAAGTATTCACAAATCATACTTTCAATAATATGTTCAAGAATTTTGCCAGGAATTAACATTAAGCTTAGCAGGCTATAGCTCAAAAAAAATCTACCATCTTTTTTCTAAAATCAGGACAGGTATTTTTGAGCAGTCTCATGACACTTAATTTCAGTATGATGGTACCTTTGTATTCATCCTCAGCTACCTACCCTTGTTCTTTTCTTCTCTACATATCTTAAAAGTGAGTTGGTCAACGTGTTCCCAAGGTACCTATAAATTCCCCCCTTGTTCTTCACTGGAATAGTATCCATGTCATGAAGAAATCATTCTTGAGAAATCTGATTTCTCCAAATCCATGCTATGCCCCAGACTATGCTCAGATTTCCCTTTCCTGTATCGATCAGGAATTCTAAAATGGCATGGCCATATCCTCCCAAGATTCTCATTATTTCTCCCTCAGCAGCCAGTTACTTTCAATGGTCAGAAACAGATCCACGATAGCAAGATTCTGCTTCTTCCATCTTTTGAAGACTGTTATTTCCATCATCTCTATTCAAGAAGTAATCAGCTGCTTGATTTTTTAAGAGAGATCAAAAGAATAGAAGTCAATATTTACCTAATTTCTTTTTTTTTAATTGGCATAGATAGAAAGTAGACTAGGACATTTATGGAAGAAATAATCACTTTGTGCCAGGAAATAAAGAAAGGCTTCCTAGAGAAAGTGGGATTTGAACTGGGATGAAGACTAGGAATGTGAAGAACACACATAGAGCAAGTGAATTAAGTAATCCCAGAACATAATTTGTGCAGAAAACAGCAAGGCGAGTTCAATTTCTTCATTTATTAGCATTAGACCGGACCTTAGAGGCCATCTTGTCTTACGTACTTATTCTGCAGTTAAAGAAACAGGGACATAGATACAGAGTCACTTGCCCTAGGATCACACAGGGAGTTAATGATGGAGCCAGGATTAAAACTCAATCCAGTATTGGTTTGTGCTTACACTATGGTTCTGTAGTGAATAAATCATTTCTGGTGAGGGAGTTTCCATAGGAGTGAGTAGGGGACAAAGCTATAAACAGACAGGAGCCAGATTCTAGAATGTTTTGAATGCCAGGTTAAAGAGTTTAGACTTTTCTCTGTAAAAAGTGGGAAGCAATAAAAACTAGGGTTCTTTACCTGGGATCTTGTCCATGGATAGATTTACAGGGCCTGGGAACTTGGATGGGGTGAGTGGAAGTACATCTTTATTTCTAACTAACCTGTAACTCAACATTAGCATTTCTTTCAATTTTGAATTTTTTTAAAGAGAACCTTTCTCTGAAAAGAGGTCCATGGGCTTCTCCAGACTGCCCAAAGGGGTTCATGAAACAAACAAGGTTAAGAAGCCCTGGATTAGAATATTTTGAGCATGGGAGCAACATCATCCAGGATAAGTGGGGAGAGATCCGGAGGCTAAAAAGAATTCTAGGCTCACAACACAAGATGGGGGAGAGATAAATGTGTATCCATAGACCACTGGTGAATACATTGCTGTTCTGTTTACCTTTTAAGTGGCGTAATGAACAGAATCATACCATGCAATGATTGCACAATGAAAGGTTATACAGCAATTTTTGGACAGGGGGAAAAACCTACCCAGGGTGTGACTATTATGTGGTAAAAAAAAATGGCAGCTATGGTCAAAGGTTGTTGTAGTAGGCCTGGTGCAGGTCAATAGGCACCTCTACTAACTTCATGGTAGAGGAATGCACAGGATTGTTGTTGTTGTTGGTCCTTTGTTCCTGAAGAGGACCAATGACTTTGGGAGGGTGATGACTTGCCTGTGAATTGGATTTAATGGAGGCAGGGCTGCACAAAGTCATCAGTCTCTCTCTCTCTCCCCCAGAGTCATCTGAGTCCAGTGGTAAGACAAATGTCAGGATGACATGCGATGGCCCTAGAATGCACAGGAAGAGTCAGAAGCAAGAGATCTTTTGAAGCATGCCCCGTGTTAAGAAATGACTTTGTAAACTTATAAAAACACCTTTTGAAAACTCAATGTTGCTCTTTTTAAGTATTCTGAAGAAAAAGGTTATTAGAGCCTTTAAGAAATAGTTTATTCTCACTGTTCAGTCATGTTCAACTCTTGTGACTCTATTTTGGGTTTTCTTGGTAAAGATACTGGAGTGGTATGCTATTTCCTCCTGCAGCTCATTTTGCAGATGAGGAAACCAAGGCAAATAGGGTTAAATGACTTGCCTGGGGTCACACAGCTAGCAAGTCTCTGAGGCTAGATTTGCACTGAACTCCTCCTGCCTCCAGACCCAGCACTATATCTGCTCCTTTCATATAGATAAAACATAAATGTTTGGAAGCTCAGACTGTAATCCGAGAAGGAGTTAACTATGCCCACTGAATACCTTTCTTGTTCTGGCATGGCCCAGGTGCTACTACTGGTATAGCACTTAGAGGAAAAATAGATTATAAAGGGATTGCATTGCAAAGCAAACATAGAGCATGTAATATTCCAGGAGTTAAAAAATAAAATTTAAGCTGAGAAATTTTTGTCACAGAATTTAATATGTTAAAGAAAAGCAGGGAGAATCCATCTCAGATTCAGGCTAATGCCATGCAAATTTTATAATTTTTTTCATTACATATTGCTAACCTCCCATCCAGAGAGCATTTATACTCATAGAAAAGCATGATTTTTACACACCCCACAATCCGTGACTCATAATTACCACCCAACAGCAAAGCAACAGTAGACATAAAAAGAAACTAAATACAAACACCCTTTGTCTTCAAACCCTAGAGTTCTAGGCCTAGAAGGTCATCTGATCTAACCTTCTCATGTTGCTGTTGAAGAAACTGAGGCTGAGTCCCACAGAGGTAAGGCAACTAAGTAACACAGAGAGAGTAATTTAGGGGGCAGAGACAGAATTAGACCCAAGTACCCTCACTCTCAATTCAGTGTGCTTTCTGCCACACCACACACTTGCTAAATTTAAAAAAAAAAAAGCCAAACCTGAGAATCTGTGGTTTCATAGCTATTCATTCCAGATGGCATTATTCAGTAATTTGAAAAAGAATTATGTAGCCCAACCTAAGTGAGGCAGGAAAGAATTGAAATATATGAGAATAATATCACAGGGGCTGTCTCTCCCACCCCACCCCACATATCTATATACATTTACATAAAAGGAAAGGCTGTCGTATAGAAGATTAGATTTGTCCTGCTTGGCTCCAAAGGGCAGACCTAGAACAATCAACAAAGTTTCAATGAGGCAGGTTTTGGTTTCATGTAAGGAAAATCTTCCTAACAACTAGAGCTTTCCCAAAGTGAAATGGAGTGCCCCATAAGTCAATAGGTTTCCCTTCATTGGCCATCTTCAAACAGAAGCTGGATGACTATTTGTCAAGAATGTCATATGATTCTTATTCAAATATAGGTTGGCCTAGATGACTTCTGGGGTCCTTTCTAACCCAGAGATGATGGATTTCTGTGAAATGTCACTCTTCCAACATTATCTGGGGGGGGGGGGGATAGTGGGGAGGGAGAAACTGCTCCATTTGCCAATTTGTGGCATTGCCTGTCATTTAAAAAAAACCTTCAGAAAATTGACACTTTGTAAGTTGTTTGAGTAAGCTTTGAAAGAACTGTGAGAATCTATTCAGAATAGCATAGATAATAGCCCTGGTATCTTCCTGCTATGCTAGCCTTATGTCCTCAGTAAATCATTGGATTTTGGAGTTAGAAGGAAACTTAGAACTAATCTAGGCATAGAATTATAAAATTAGAGTTGGAAAATACCTAGAGGCAAGGCTGTGCTAGTCAATGGCTTAACAACCGGCTCTCTGCCAAAAGAAAGAAACAAACATACATACATGTATGTGTGTATATGCCCATGACATGCTTTTAAGTTTAATCTACTTTAACATTTTCTTATTTCCTCTTTTTTTAATAATATTTTATCTTTTCTCCAATTACATGTTAAAACAATTTTTAACATTTGTAAAGTTTTGAGTTCCAAATTCATCTAGACAATAAGCAATAAACCAAGCCTGATTTGTAGCATTTGCAAATTTCCAAGGTGTAAGTACACCTACTGAAAATTTAATAATTGACTCTCTAAAGCTACTATGAGCCAAATTCCAGCACACCCTTGCTCCCATCATGAATCCTAGCCACAACATCCCTAACCAAATGGTCATGCAGCCTTTGCTTTCAGTAATGAGAACTCACTACCCTTTGAGCCTTCCTGTTCCACCTTTGGAGAGCTCAAATTGTTGAGAACTTTTTTCTCCTGATGAACTCAAAGCTACTTCTCTGTAACTGTTACCCAGTGATCCTAGTTGTTCCCTGTGGGGCCATGCAGAAGAGACATTCCATTTGACAGACAATCCTTTAACTATCTGAAGACTGACAATGTGTACCCCACTAAGTCTTCTCTTCCTCAACTAAAAACAATCCTCCTTTGGCATGTTTCCAGGCTGCTCACCAAGCCATCACATTCTTTAGAATGCTCTCAAGTTCATCAATATGTTCTAAAATGTGGCACCCAGAAATGGCTTCCGTATTTATCTTTTCATTTAATGTATATCGCATTTACTATTTTCAGAGTACTAGGCTAGGCCCAGGTAAAACTGCCAAAACAAAACGGCAATCCAACCCATTTGTCTTGCAAATGGGGAAGCTGAGATCCAGAGAGGTGATGTGATCCAAAGGTCAAATAAGTTGTAGGAAAGCTGACACTAAAACCCAAGTCTCCTAGTTCTCAGTCTAGGATGCCTTAATACTATGCTATGACGTCCTCTTATTTAGTTATCACTTGAGCCGTTTCTAAGATTCATTCTTTAGTTACTAATTATCTTTTTTCCCTCCGAAAGTTGATCCTCCAGGCTCAAATTATTTTCCTAGGCAGTAGCATATAGACACTCTTTGTTGCAGAATAATCAATAATTGCAATTAGCAAGTTGTCTCACTATTACATTCCAGTTGGGGTTATTAGATCCTTAGTATATTTGTAGTAGGGTGGGGGCTAGTCACCTGGAAACTCTCTTATGCCAGTACCCTGTTACTTGTATTACTATGAGGTAGGCCTGCAGCCACATGAAGAGAGAATAAGAATGGTAGCTCACGTAGCTCTCATATCCTGAAGACAAACAAGTACAGCTCGGAACACAGAAACTAAAGGGCCCTTCCTTCCTTGAGTGTTTCCGAGTACTGGCTATGTTCCATCAGGCTTGTAAAGTCAGTGCTCAGCTCAGCCCACTGATGCTATCACCAATGTCCATGTGAAGTTGGTGGGGCAATATAGCAATGCATTTTGTGACTTACTTCCTTTCCTTTTGTAGAGTAAAAGCCCTCATTTCTGATATGTAATCTGCATCCCTCCCTTCATAACCTATACCTTGCAGATTTGGAGATGAGATGATTGTCCAAGAAACAGATGGCCAAGCCCATGGCTCGTCTTTCTGGACCTCTATCCCATGCAGAAACCCTGGACCTCAGGGCCCTGTGGGTAGAAGGTCTCTCAAGAGTAGCATGAACAATGAGACTTCTCCCAGAAGGACGTAACCTTGCCAATGACTATTATTTTCAGACAGTTGAAAAGAGTCTCAGGGAACATCTATCAACCTCCACTTACTTTCTATCCTATCCACCACTATCTTCTTCACTTTCCCCACCAGTTCTGAAACAAGCAGCCTTGGAAAATCCCATTAAAGAATGTTGGTGCAGGCCTCGTTTTGAACTGATTTTTCTAAAAGACATATTAGGAAGACATTAGAACCATGAAACCTGGAAGGAACCATATTCATTTGCTGAAACGTGAACCAATGTAAATACACATGGCACACTTTTTTCCCCAAAAGCAAACCATGCCAAAAGTTTTTCCAAACAAAACAAAAGCAACATTCTTAGTAATTAGTAAGCATGCTAGAATGAGCACAGAGATTGGGAGCAGCTGTCAAGGGTCCAGGCCTCAGGAATGTGACTAAGTTCAAAGATGACATATAGCTAGGCATTTCTCCTCTCTAGGACTTAGCTTCTTCATCCATAAAAGTGGGACTTGCGCTAGATTTCTCAGGGCCTTTCCAGTTCTAACATTCTGTGCAATCATAAAATATGAAATACAATGTAAGGAAATGAGAGTTCTGAGTAAATGAATTGTTAAGGTGTCCTTTATCCCCTTTTGTTTCAAACTAAACACCTGAAAGGCTTGTGAAAAGTTTATTTTCTTTCTTCATTAAGTATAGCCCCATGAACATAACTGAATTTTTATTCAATAACTAAGGATTTTGTAGTTCTGAAGGTTCATCATTCAGTCACCATTGCAGGCACCTTTGGGTGGCAGGCCAGAACAAAGGAGGCTTTTCACAAAATTCAGGGGTATTACAGCCATGAATATAACACATTTATCAAGCAAACCAGGAAGCAAAAGGGTAATTCAATATATGAATATATGCTATGTAATTCAAGTATCTCTTATCTTTACTCAAAATCTCCTTTATGAGTATGTTTCTTGCAGTCAGGATTGATAGACTGACAGAGAACTAGAGATCAATTACTCAATCAGAATTCTCAGCTGAGCTATAGCTTTTCTTCCAATATCCATATCTACTCACTGGATCTACTCACAGTATTCCCTAAGACCTCTCTCACTGCTGGAAGGGCAGCCTTGTTCCAATTGTTTTGTTCTTCCATTTTCCAAAACTATAATTCAGCTAAGTTCAACAAGCATTTATTAGCTGCTACAGGTGGCAAAGCACTATTTTGGGAGTTGGGGACAAGGCAGAATTGAGCTAAGACATTCTTACTGTCCTCGTGGAGATCACAATCTGACTGTCTGTGTCATCTTCTTGACCAGAGTAAAAGTGAATAATCTTCTACGGATGATGTTAACGTGCCAACGAATTCAATTCAATTTGAAGAACATTTATTCATTGCCTACTACATACAGGGCAATGTGCTAGGCATAAACATGAGATATGGAGAATGACACAGGACATCTTCTCAATAGCTAAGGACTTTGTAAGGCAGCTGGGAGAACAGTGGATAGAGCCCTGGACCTGGAATCAAGAAGACCTGTGTTCAAATCTGGCCTCAGACACTTAGTAGTTATGTGACCCTGGACAAGTCATTTAACCTTTATTTGCCTCAGTTTCTTCAACTGTAAAATGGAGATAATAATCACATCTACCTCCCAGAGCTGTTGTGAGGAAAAACTACTTAGCACAATTCCTGGCACATAAGGGGTACTTAATAAATGCTTCTCTCTTTCTCCTCGCTCCCCTTTCCCTTCTCTAATCAGCAGGTAGTGAAGAATCAGAGGGTTCTGAGCAGCAGAGTGGCATGATCAGGGCTGTGCATTGGAAAGATTCCTCTGGCAGTTGGCCATAGCAAGACTGAAGCAGGGAGACCCTGGGGTATGAAGGCAGACAGGAATGAGAGTAAAACAGAATGGTCACCACTGAGACTCCTGGGAAAACTGTGAGGGGAACAGAAGGAAACTCAAAACTTTCTCCTTGGTCCTGGAAAAGCTGTACTTACTAGGTCTGTCAATATTCATCATTTTGCTTCTCCCAAGTCCAAAAGACCTCTTGTTTAACTTTGGCCATGGTACAGTGCAAAGGGCCCTGTCTCTGGAGTCTGAGGACCCAGATTCAAATCCTCCGTCTGATGATTACTATCTAGGTGACCTTAGACAAGACAGAGTTGTACTAAATGGTCTCTGTAACCCCCTTTCCAGCTCGAGATCCATGCACCTAGGACTCTATCGTAGCTCACAGGCTCAGGCCCTAAATACAGGGACTAGTGGAACTCAGCAAAGAAAAGATTTTCTGTCTACGGGCTTTTCTAATCCCATCTGCAGCCCTCTCCCAGACACACAAAGATTAATGATTAGTAGCAGCATTCCCGAATACAAATGAGTGGCAAAGTCAAAGAATCATCAGAAGTTGAGGACGTGAATGAGCTTTTTGTAGGAATGAGTATAGGCATACTGGAGTTCAAATCCAGCCTCAGACACTTACTAGTTGTGTGACCCTAGGCAAGTCATTTACCCCTGTTTGCCTCAGTTTACCGTACCTGTAAAATGAGCTGTAGAAGGAAATTGCAGACCACTCTAGTATCTTTGCCGAGAAAACCCCAAATGTGGTTACAAAGAATCAGATATGACTGAAAATGACACATCATCCACCATACCTGAAATTCTCTCCCTCTTCACCTCCACCTCCTAGCTCCCCAGGCTTCCTTCAAATTTCAGGACTATTGTCTTAGCTATGGGGTCAATCCTCTGTCACCTGTGGCTCCAAGAAGCTACAGCATGGGCAGCAGCCACACGAGGGTAAAATGATCTCGGCAGCGGGGCTAAATGAAGCTGGGGGTAACCAATAGACCTTGGTTAGTGAGTTAGGGAGGTGTCTGCTGCAAGTATGTGAAAACTTCCCTGGGGGAATAAGCATATGGGAACATTGTGTTTCAAAGGGCCACGAAGATGGCTGAAGCAGGTACTGTGGTGTGCTTAGACCTTGGTCAGATATTGAAAATGCCGAGGTCATCCACTGCATCCCAGGTCAACGCCAGGCATCTTGACTTTTGTCTTGCCACTGGACTTTGATGATGTTGCAAGGACTTTGTGCAACTCTGCCTCACTTCAATTCACATGCAAGTCAAGACATCACCCCACGATGCCACTGGTTCTCTTTGAAAACAAAAGATGAATAGCAACAAGTGTATCTTGGAAATGTTGCAGATTTGGTTCCAAACCACCACAATAAAACAAATATCATAATAAAGCAAGTCACATGAGGTTTTCTGGTTTTCCAGTACATATAAAAGTTATATTTATACTATATTGTGGTATATTAAGTGTGCAATAGTATTATGTCTAAAAAACTACATACCTTAATTTGATAATACTTTATTCTTTAAAAATGCTAGCCTTCATCTGAGCCTTCAGTGAGTCATAATCTCCTTGCTGGTGGAGAGTCTGGCCTCAGTGTTGATGGCTGCTGACTGATCAGGCTGGTGGTGGCTTAAGGTTGGAGTGGCTGTAGCAATTTCTCAAGATAAGACAACAATGAAGTTTGCCTCATCCATTGACTCTTCCTTTCACTTGAACACTTTGAGGCCATTGTAGGGTTATTAATTGGCCTGATTTCAATATTGTTGTGTCTCTGGGAATAGGGAGGCCTGAGAGAGGGAAAGAGACAGGGAAGGGCAGGCCAGTAAGGGAAGTAGCCAGAACACACACATGATTTATCGATTAAGTTCACCATACTATATGTATACAGTCTGTGGTGCTCCCAAATAATTACAATAGTAACATCAAAGATCACTGATCATAGATCACCATAACTGTTATGATGATAATGAAAAAGTTTAAAATATTTTTAGAATTACCAAAATGTGACACGATATGAGCACATGCTGTTGGAAAAAAAAATGGCACCAATAAATTTGCTCAATACAGGGTTGCCACAAACCTTCAATTTGGCTTAAAAAAAAAGGAATATCTTTGAAGCAAAATAAAGTATTCCTGTTTAGAGGGAAGAGAAAATGGCTTAGGGATTTTGGAGGCCATCTACATTTTAAAGGTAGAAGGAGGAAGAGCTGGAGAAAGAACAAAGAGGTAGAAGAGGCCCGGCCTGACGTTTCCCCACCTGATTACCCCTCTGGAGTCACATCACAATTTCTCTGCATCCCTGCTCTGAGAGTTCAACTCCTTTCTACTGAAGAGTCGGCACATATCTATTCCTGGATCCTAGGTGGTCAGACAACCTTCCATATGTCATGTTCTTCCACTATCTAACCACCTAACCTGTGCCTCTTCACAACTTTCTCTTTCTTTGTTTTTGAAATCCTTCTTCTTTTTAAAAAAAAGAAACTTGCCTCTGAGTAATAGCCTGGAGAGAGGACATAGCTTTTCCAAGAGCCCTTCTCTTCCAGGAAGCCAAGCAGCCTACGCTTTGAGAGTAGACAATGATACTTGGCTATGGAAGAAAGTTAAACCTTGTCAGTCACTGCAAATTCCTTCCTGCCCTCCATTCTTTCTGCAGGAGAGATCTTCAAACCTTTGTCACTGTTGGTGGTGGGTGGTGTCAAGATGGTAGGAGAGTAATCTAGTCTTTATAACAGTTGAGCAGTGAAGATAAAGAGGACTGGATCATTATAATCATTTTGGAAAGCAGTTTGGAATTGTGCAAATAAAGTAACCGAAACATTCCTATCTTTTGATCCAGAGATTCCGCTATTAGGCACATATCCCAAGGAGGCTACTGATAAGAAGAAAGCCCCCATATTTAAAGTAGCAATTTTTGTAATAGCAAAGAATTGGAAATATAGTAGATGCCCATCAACTGGGGAATGACTAAACAAATTGTGATACATGAATGCAAAGGAATATTACTATGCTATAAGAAATGATGTGGGTGCTGAATACAGAGCAGCATGGCAATAACTATGTCAACTGATGCAAAGTGAAGTAAGCAGAGCCAAGCAAACAATGTACCCAACAACTACCACAATGTGAATGGAAAGAACAACTATGAAACAAGATCAAAAGTCAGTGTTTAAAATTACAAAAAACAGGCATAACTCAAAGGAAGAGAACTGAGAGGACAACCCCATGCTGTCCCTCAGTAGAAGTAGAAGGTCTGCAAGTGTTATACATTGCACATATTTCCAGACTTTTTCTATATATTGGTGAGTTATGCTGTTTTTCCCTTCTGTCTTTTTTTTAATTCTAGGTATTATATGGAATAGCTCTTTTGGCAGCGGAAAGGGAAAGACAGGGGAGGGAGAAATAGTGGTGATGAAAAAAATAAAATGTATCAATTAAAACATTAAAATTATTTTTAAAACAAAATAAAAGGACCAAACGTATAGAGAGAGCACATACCTATGAGCAAAACATGGATACATGCAATATATTCTTTATATATCATTGAAAACTGCTTTGTAAACCTTGAAAAGCTATATGAATGAGTTATTATTTTAGTACTGTGCTGTGGTGCCAAAAATAAATGATAATTTAAGGTGCCATAAATTGTTAATAAGATTTTTCTCTAACTGGTATATTAGAAAAACAAAGCTAGGAAACATTAAAAGCTTCAATAAGCTCTCAGATTACTCCCAGTGGTTTTAATTATCAAGTCAGCATGGTGCAGTTCAGAGCACTGAACCTAGAGCCAGAAGACCTGGATTCGAGGTTCAGCTCTGGTCCTTGCTGTGACCTTAAGCAGCTTTCTGAGCCTGTATTTCCTCATCTGTGAAATGGGGATAATATTTTCATTAACTACCTTAAGAGGGTAGTATGGAGCTCAAGTGAGATAATGTATGCAAAGTGCTACATTAACGTAAGCTACCTATATCATTATTGTTATAATCAATGTGGTCAAATACAAATATGCTTTTTCTCATTCATTGCAGTTGTGTGTAATACTGGAACCAATGCAAGAGCTGATGTCAAGACATAAAACTTACAATCTCAGCCCCCGAGACTGCCTGAAGACATGCTTGTTTCAGAAATGGCAGCGCATGGTGGCACCACCAGGTAGCTTTTCTTTCTTCCTCCTATTTACGTTTGCACATGCTTCAATTTGGGATGAACTGATGGGAAAAGCATGGGGAGTAGTTCAACTTCATTTACAAAAGTAATACGTCCGTGCTTTCTTGGAGAACTTTGAATAATAAAATTTTAGAGTTAGATGAGATCTTTGTTGTTTTTGTTTATTGTTCAGTTGTCACAGTCATGTCCGACTCTACATGACCTCATTTGGGGGTTTTCTTGGCAAAGATATTGGAGTAGTTTGCCATTACCTTCTCCAGCTCATTTTACAGATGAGGAAACTGAGGCAAACAGCACTAAGTGATTTGCCCAGAGTCAGCAAGCTAGTGTCTGAGGCCAGATTTGAACTCATGATGATGAGTCTTCCTGATTCCAGGAGCAGCACACTATCCACTGCCCCATCTAGTTGTCTGAAGACAATACCTTAGAGATTAAAAAAGTCCAACCCCTTCATTTTATAGAGGAAGAAAAATGAGGAAACTGACACCCAGAAGTCTTTTGTGATTTCCCCAAAAGTCGCCCAGCAAGCTAGTAGCAAAACCGAGACTAGACCTCCTAAGCTAGTCTTTCTTTCTAGCACACTTTAGTCTTGTATCCTAGTTTTAAAAAAAGAAAGAAGAAAGAAAGAACTGATAGATTTAAAGTAAGTTATACTTGTCCTATTTGTTAAGATATATGTAGCAAAAGGTAGCTTAGAAGAGAATGAAGAGAATGTAAAATGTAAAATGTATTCTTTCTCCAGCCGTCTCTAGGATGCAGGTTAGACAGTAGAATCTCCTGCTGGGGTTTTGAAATTACAGCTTCACATCATCATTAATTGTCTTCCTATCTCATACAGTTTTACTTCCAGGGCTCTGTTGAGCCTCATTGATCACAAAACCAAAACATATCCATTCACCAAAAATTATTTTTATAAAAAGCAATTATTAACACGAGGCATACTGCTTTCTGATTCATGAAATGTGATGGTCTATTGCCTGAAGGAAGGCATAGCGTCTTAAGTAAGATTAATATAGGTGACTTAACCAAGTACATCTTTAGAAAATAGGAAAAATTCAGAAATTAAAGTCTCACGTAAGCCTGTCTTAATGCTTATCTTAGGGAATGTTGGATTTTTAGAAATAGGTTTCAACTTCTTTAAATGCATTTGGATGTACTTTCTTTTCATTGTCATCAATAGCATTTTATATGTTCATTAGACCTTACAATTTTCAAAACACATTCACAGAGATTATTTGAGCCTCACAAAAATCTTGCCAAGTAGGCAAGGCAGAGACTATTAGTTCTGTTTTACAGATCAGGAAACTGAGGCTCATAGACATTAAAGTGATTTGCATAAGGCAATAAATAGATGAGCCAGATCCATGATCTAGGACTCCTAATTCTTAATCCAGGGTTCTTTCCTCCAAACTAGGCTGCTTCTCAATCATGGTATGCTGAATAAACATAAAAAAATATTGTTCTAGGAAGTAATGGAGACCTAACAGACCATGAAGATGATGTGCTACATGGATTCAAGAAGTGTATACTTTAAGTGGGAGATAAGATGCATAAATATTTAGTTAAATAGCACGCCTATAGATACCTGTAGTTATGAGTACAGAAATATAACAAGTGCCCAATCCTGAAGAACAAGGACTTAGCTATAGTGCTCCCCAGATGGCCCTTGAGACCTATATTCTTGCCTCCATGATCAGGGATAAGCTTTTCAACCCCTCTTGACTCATTTGCTCCTCTCTAGAAGCAATAATAAATATGCCTATCTTCCCTTGGGAAATGATACTACTTAAGCAAAAGTTTTAAATTAAATTACAGAGGAATTTTCAAATATCTTTGAATACTTTGGAGAAAGAATGTGTAACTATCAGTGATCCTGAGTACTAAAAAACAATGTAGGTTAAATAAACTTTAACCTGATCCTAATAAATAATGCTCCTCCATTTGCCCAACAGAATTAGGGCTGAGATCTTAGAAGAATTTTCTAAGATCTTTTCCATGCTTTCATAGTTCTATCAAAGAATAGAGCTGGAAGGAACCTTCTTGTTATTTGTTGTTGTTTGGTCATTTTTCAGTTGTGTCCAACTCTTCATGCCCCCTTTTGGGGTTTTCGTGGCAAAGGTACTGAAGTGGTTTGCCATTTCTTTCTCTAGCTCGTTTTACAGATAAAGAAATTGAAGAGAGTTAAGTGACTTTTCCAGGGTCACACAGCTAGCAAGTATTTGAGGCTGGATTTGAATCTAGGTCTTCTTGGCACTCTATCTACTGTATCCCCTAGCAGCCACAAGAAAGAAACCTTAGAGAATATCTACTTTAATCTCCATCAGGGTTAAGGCCTAAAGGGATAACGTGATTTGTTTGAGATCACGTAGCTACTATGCAACCTGGCCAGGTGCTCGGCTCCAAATACAGTCCCTCTATACTATACCATGATGCCTTTTGCTGCAAATAGGGGATGTTCTGTGATGTTTGGATTCAGTCAAAGGGCTGCATGATGACCTTGAGGGCCACGTGTGATCTCGAGGCCACAGGTTCCCCACCTCTGGTCTAGAACCACAAATTCAAATACAAATCCAATGAACATTTTTTGAGTCTCCCATCTATAAAATATGGTAGAGTTTGACTAGACAGTCTCTGAGGTCCCATCTATCTAGTTCAATGATCCTGAAAGGGAAACATATCACTTTTGAGAGAGCATTTAATGGCCAAGGTCTGGCCATCTAAATAGGTAGCTTCTTATTGGTATAAATATTACTGTGCAATCCCATACTTTCCTATGCTGTATCTGGCAGGTCACCTGGATTGCTAGGCAGATATTCTTTTGGTCCCATTTGGAGGTAGAGCTGTTCTTATTCCTTAATATACATTCATTAATTCAACATATATTTGTTCAGATCTACTCTAGATAAAGCATTGTGCTAAGTGGTGGTCAGGGGGTACAAAGAAGGATAACATGATGGGTTGCTTCCTTATAAAGCATCATTGCCCTTGTAGGGGAAATGAAATATGTGCTAGCACAATCATTGAGTCTGATCAATACTTCCAAAAATAGGACTTTACCTGTTCAGGACTACAAATTCATTCTAAATGACACAAGTTGAAATGGAATTAGAAAATACACAAGACTCTTTCCTATAAAGAATAGATATGTTCCATCAAGTGGTTGTAAGGTTTATTTCTGTATAGAAAATCTCATCAACCCAGTGGCTTTCATTATAAAGTCAACTATGTTTCCACCCAAAAATAACTAAATAAATCCTTCAATAAACTAAGTTAAAACCTTCTTCAGAGAAGGCATAATGATCCTACTCATGATAATAACTAGCATTTATGTAGCATTTTAAAATTCTCAAAGAGCTTTACACACATGATTTCATTTGAACTTCACAACAATCCTGTGGGGTAAGTCCTAATAGTATCACTGTCACCATCTTAGAAACAAAGAAACTGAAGCTCACAGAGATTAGAAGCCTTGCTTATGATTATGCAACTAATATATGATAATAAGCACCATTGGGCTTGTACTTTGTTGGATAATATAGGAATAGGTCTCCTTGCATAGAATTTTCAGAAATCCACAGTGCTGTTATGGCTCCAGAATCTCATTGATCCCCATACTTAGAAATTTATCTTATGCTTGGTGATGGCTGGACTTTGCCTTCAGAGCTGCCAGAACTAGATCTCTCCTTCATTTCTTTTAGTTTGAATCAGAGGTTCTTAGTGCTCCCTCTCGCTCTCACTCTGTGTGTGTGTATACCTTTTTGGCACTACAGTAAAGGCTATGGATTTTAAGAATAATTTTTAAAATCATAATTGAAGGAAATGCTAAATTTTAGCTAAAAGTTAGTGAAAATAGAGATAAGGTTTTTTTTAAATTTCTTTGTTTTTTCATCCAATTTCACAGACTCTCTGAAATCTATACCAAGACCCCATGTTAAGAATCCTTGGTTTAGGTATTCAAGATATGTAATAGAGTTGAGCTGCAATATCACACACGTCCAGTAGGCAACACTAGAACACACCGATGTATGCATTCCAATCTGAAAGGTTCTTAAGTTCAAGGTATCAGATCTTCTGAAAATGAATGTGTGACCTGCTCTTCAATCCTCGAACTTTGAAATTCCATCAGATGTTTGTCTCTGGTATACAGGATGCCAACTGTAGATTCTATGACAAAGCTATCTTAGCAGGGGTTGTTGGGTTGGAGTACTTCCCATGAAGGTTGTGATGCTTTCTGTTCAGAACTGATTCTTCTCCTGTCCCATATTGTAGCAGAACCCACAAGGCAGCCAACCACCAAACGGAGAAAAAGGAAAAACTCCACGAGTAGCACTTCCAACAGTAGCGCTGGGAACAATGCCAACAGCACCAGCAGCAAGAAAAAAACACCTGCTGCCAACCTGAGCTTGTCAAGTCAGGTACCTGTAAGTCTCGCCTTCCTTTTAGGCCTAAAGTCTCTGTCTATTCTACCTTCTTACTGAAGATAAAAGTTAAAACCAATTTTAAAAGCAAATAAATTGGGAGAAGGAGGAGGGTTAGGGAGGGTCTCGTTGAGGGGAAATCTGCTTTGGATATTCTTGCTAGCAAACTAGAAATGAGGCATGAATATTACAAATCTGAGTAGCAAGCAGATTCAAATTAAAGAACTGTTTCAAAAGCAGGTGAGCTTTCATTTAGGGTTTAAATAGGATATCATTTACCAATGGCAGCATGCTGATGGAGGTTTACAGACCTCTGACCACAAAAGGAAGAGGGCCCTGAGCAAGAGGAGCCACTAACTTTCAGCTCTCTTCTGCCATCTTCTCATCTTCTGCATGAAAAGGGAGGGGAGGGTGAGCTCTCTTTTTGAAAGATTCAGGTCATATACTTGAAAGAAAAAGGTAATATGGTAAAATTTGAAAGGAAAGAAAAAGGTAATGTGGATGTTTGGGAATAGCATGTGCTGATTTTTGACTCCCGTCTCCCCACTTTTTAAGGGTGAGCTTTCAGACCCAGGCAGGAGAATGTGGTCACAACTCTTCAGTTGTCTTGGCCTTCTGTTTCCTTTCTGGGACCTGGCAAAGAAAAAAGCCTTTGGTTTGGAAAGGGTTTTTGTGAATGTCAATGACTTCTTAGGCCAAAAAACCAGGTTAGCTAGATAAGTAACCATATGTGGTCTGGAACCGCTTCATTCTTCTTCATATTTCTTGCTGTTTCTTCCAAAACTCTGCCCTTTGTTGTATACTCCTCATATATCCTGACTAGTTTCTTTCCCTATTTTGAACATTTATTCCTTCCCAAACCTGATATTCTCTTCTGCCCCCTATGTTCCTCTTTTCCCCAGCTCTTTATGGCCTTCATCTCTTTCCTTCTGTTTTTACATCCCCCCTTTTACCAAATGTTTTACTCTGTCACCTAGGGTCTCTCTTGGTGCCTGGTGGATATTCCCTATCCATCAAGTCTTCTGATCTTGTCCTTCTCTGTGATTAAGCTCTGACTTGCTCCCTTCCTTGGATTTCAGTTATTTTCTCTTGTGTGTGTTACCTTCTCCATTGGTGTCCTGATCCTTTTCCATCTCCCTCCCAACTAGTGATGGACTGACCAGTGCAGAAATTTTTAAAAATCAAAGATTTTCTACTTCCTCCCAAATTATCTCTTCTAGTTCTGCCTTTCCTTCTTCTCAGCTTCCTTCCCCTTTTGCTAGTTCTGTCCCTCCCACTCTTTTCTCTGTATTTCGATGGGAAGCTCCTACTGTCTCCCTTGGGCTTCTTGCCCTATTCTGCAGGGGAAAAATGCTATTCCTACTCCAAGCCACCCAATAGAGCATTGGCCATGGAGCAAATGGCCTGGCAAGTGGAGAAAGTGCTATTTTGCTTTCCTTGGCTATTCCAGGGCAAAGACTTCTAAAAGTTATGATTCCCAAGCAATGTCTTAGTGTCCTTACACTGGAGTAGTCTCTATACCCACGAGCCCTTAAGAATTTAAAAGGGATGACAAAGCACTTTCCCTAGACCAAAATACACCTGCAGATTTGCCCTTCCAGTGCCAGAGAGGTGGGCTCTTCATTTGACCAGAAAAATATGTGTATAAAACCTCAATTTTGGACATAACTCCAAATTAATGAGGCCCCAAATATTTATATGTTGAGATGAAATAAGCCTGTTCATGTAATCACAGAATTTTACAATGAAGCTTTAGGATTATTTTTATCCCCCTTTCCCTACTGGACAGGTGACAAAATGGCGACACATGGAAGAGAAAAGACTCAGCCAAGGTCACAGAGCTAGTAAAGAGCAGAGCCAGGCCTAGACCTCCAGGTCTCTTCTCAAGCCAGTGCTCTTCCCACTGCACCACACTGTTTTCTTACAGTGTTAGATGTTAGAGTGTATTTACTGATTTTCAATTTAGATTAGCGCAAGGCACCATTTGGACCATAGCGCAATCCCCCAAGCCCAGCAAATGTGGATAAATTTTAGATGAGCAGAAATTTCAGATGGCCACAGAAGTCCATGAAGCAAAGTCTTTCTATGCAGATTTCACTGCTGATTTCAGCTGACCAAGTTTTTGGACAACACAAATTGGACAGTTTATGTCAACTACATCTTATGCCTGAACCTATCACTGTATTGACAATGCTTCACCATCAAACATGACAATTATAAAAAGGGCCATCACCAGCCACTCCCTTATAATGGTTTTTTTCCTTGACCACAAAATAATGACCATACTTGTTTTTTTCAAGATAGAGAGGAAAGAATACTCAAAAATGTGCTACTCAGAACAGACCAGCGGTCTCACAGTAGCAATGTGCGCTCCCAAATGAAAGACTAGGGTTTAATACTTGGATTCTGCTTCTCACTCCATGAGCAGGAGCTAGGAGCACTCCAGAGCTGCAGCCTCAACCCTGGGAGGGATGGAGCCCTGTGTCATTCAACCGCAGTGACCCCTTCTGTCCAATTTAAGGAGAAGCATTGAGGGGCTCTTAGAGGAGTCACTTCCAGTCCTCCTCAGAGGTTGGTGGCCATTGCTCGGGGATTAGTGAGAAGCGATTAAATGGGAATTAATTTGGTGGTACCTTCAGGACTCCAGTGGAGGAGCAGAGGGCCACCCTTTGGGGACTTGAGGGGGTATGTGTTTCTACCCAGAGGGATTATTATTGCCTTTTACACTATATGGAAGAAAGTTGAAATGTCAAGCCTCTAGCCTATTTGGTAATAATGTGATTTTTAAAAAACAACCACAGTATTAAGGTGATACACATCCCCAGTGCATTCAAACTTACATTGTAAATACTGATAAGTAAAGGTATTAATCCTAGGGTTTATTCTTTACACACAACTGCTACACATAGAGCAGAATGTATAAGGATAGAGGATATAAGGATATAGAGTGTATATGGATACATGTAGGGCAGTGTAGGATAGTATGTGAAGAAGAGCTGGTTTCAGAGCCAGGAAGACCTGAGTCTTCTGCTTCTGACCCATCCTGGCTATGTGATCCTAGGCAAGTCACTTATACTCTCAGAACCCCAGGTAACTGAGTTAAGACTAAGTTACAGGAAAACTGCTAACTTACATTGGTAGAGGGAGTTTTCTCATTGAAAGTTCCCTTTACCAATGATATCATGGGTCTGTTTTATGGGGGGAAAGATACATAGAAGCCGAAAAGAACATAAAATCTTTTCAATGTTTCAAGGATCCATGATTGCACCAATGCAGAGTGTAATATCTCCACACCTTAGCAAATGGTCTTTGTGACTTAATGTGGCTGGTAACCAACCTTCTGGGGATGAGCCTCTTCAAGCTTGGCTAGTGGTTCTTTGAGTATAGAAACTGCAGTGGCCTGAGGGTCCTCTAGATCAGTAAGACCTGCCTGAGTTTATGCTTTGCTAGTATAGTCACTGCCAGCTCAGGATAATCTTTATGACATAGAAAAATCATCTATTGGAAGTATATGTGCCTAAAAATGTAATAGCAGAATTTAGTGGAAGTATATGTGCCTAAAAATGTAATAGTGGTAAACAGAGAATGGAGATGGAAATAGAGATCAATTAGGTATAGATATACAATTGATATAGCTATGTGTATAGATATAGATGATACAAGTTTAGATATAGATTATATGTATATATATATATGTTTATGTAAATAACTACAGATGTTTCTCGTAGATCTGTATATGAGACACATACATCATATATGTATTTTATAGATATTTTCTATAGATGTACACATGTTATATGCAAGCCCACATGAATACACAATTATTTATAGGATGGGATTTTATGTAAGGAGTAAAACAAACTTGGCATCTTTGAGAATTTTAGGATTGTTAACACTTGCACAGCATTCATTAGTTTTCACAGGGGGCATCTTACATACCAGCCACCAGGGCCAGCTTATTCCATGTGTATTCTCTTAGCACGCTTTTCCAGTTTGAAGTGATTCAAACATCTCTGTATCGCCTTTCTTGAACAACCATTGCTTTGGAATAGAATGTAATCTGTGTTTGAGAATTTCCTCCCTCCCCCCTAATTTGCCTGCTTTTTCCTAATTTCATCCCTGATTTCCTGATCATCTTTACCTCTTCAGCCCCCAATCCTCAGGATTTCTCCCTTCAACTTATTAATTCAGGTACAATGATGGATGATTATAAAATCTATTTGTAATCCAACTAATAATACAATTATCACAGTAATAATGATAATAACAGCAAGAATTTATATAGTACCTTAATGTTCACATTCCAACCTTATACATATAAGAACTTCAAAGGAATCTGAGTATGTTACAAGACAAGTTATTTATCATCATCCTCTGGCCAAACCATCTGTATTTTGTATACTTATCTTTGCTCCTAGTCATAATGCCTTTCTCTGAATGTCCTACACTTTGTTGGCTGTTTTCCATATAAACACCCATGACCAAACATGGTATCATACAGCAGCAACCAAACTAAATGAAGAACTTTCATCTCTCACATCGGTGGCCTGATGTGGTCAAATGCAGTCTGAAATTGCATTGGTTTACGGTTGGGTTTGCTTTTTTTTCCTGCTGCTGTCTTAGGTTAGGCAGACTCTTGTCTAATTTGCTGCCCAACCAGCCCCCAAGGGTCTCTGTCAAAGCTGTCTCAGTTCTGACTCATATTTTCAAAATAAATATTTACTTTGAAGTGCATATGTCGACATTAGATCAAATTCTGAGCTATTCATTCCAGTATTACCATGCTTTCCAAACATACACTCTATGTGCTTAGTAGGGGCCCTGGTGAAAAATAGTTTTATTGTATGTTGGCATGTTTTTAATCAATTTCCAAGAGCTGCATCCAGTTAGGGAGTACATTGTCAAAATCCATTCATAATTTCCCTAAGTCCCGAAATATTCCAAGTTGAAGTATTACATGGACTCTTACCTATCAGCTGTTGCTAAGCAGTATAGTGAGGCAAAGTACATATGCATAAGGAATTGCTTTTTTTAACAATAGGAAAACTGGTGAAGTTGCTTATAGAATTCGGTAAAAAAAATCTCATTATAAAAAAGGAGAAAGCATCTATTTCAAGATTTGAATTTTTCTTTTAAAAATAAAAACTAAGATATTAATCACATATGTTCTAGTTCAAGGTTGGAAGAGGGAAGCTTTAAAAATGACTGTTCAGTGTTATTTCAAAGAATGTATACAATTGTGGAATCAGAGGAGAGATAAGGATTCCAAGAGGTCATCTAATTCATCTCCTTGCTTTAAGCAGCATTCCATTTAAAGTATCCCAAAAAGAAGAAAATTTGTTCTTTTGAGAATCTCCTAGGCAGGAGAGTCATTTGCCCCAGTCAGAAATCTAGATCTAATATTTCACAACACTTAATGTTAGAGAATTCTTACTGCTATGGCTTGCAGGCAAGTTCCTCTTGGCCTGAACTTGGTGGAGATAGAAAATAGCTGGTCGCCATCATCAATAGCCTGGATGACTGGAGTCATTCTACTTTTAAGGGTTCTGTTGCCCAAACCTTGTCTCCTAACAAACTGCAATAAAAGATGCAGATGTCCCACATGTGTCCTTTCTCATGCATATTTCCCCTTGAAAAAGGTGGGGGGGGGGTGGGAGTGAGGTAGGAGGGGCCTCTTTGGTCTAGTTCGGTTCTCGCCCATCTTGGTGTATCTTCAGCAGTAGTGCCAAGATGCACTGTACAGGAGGTGGTTCTCTTATTTGCATGGAAGGACAATTTGTACTTAAAGGAGTGATTAGACGGATTCTTTCCCTCTTGCATGCTCCAGTTTTTGATGACTACTAGCTTCATCAATGTAATTATAATTAGCACTCTTCATCTTCCTTTTATGGTACCAGCTGGACAGATTGGTCCTCTTACTGCACAGATTGGTGGCAGGGTTGCCTATGTGGGGATAGGTGACAGGCATCATGAAATAACAGATGGTAAATTCAGGGCTTGTTGGCAATCAGCAGGTTTTTGCTAATGACTTAATTAGCTATGCAAATTGTCAAATCAGTGTGAACATTGTTTTTATCGAAAACTTTACCTAAATTAATTACCATAATTAAGTAGCAGAATGTCAAGTATATTGGTTGCATCAAAGGGCCTGGATGGCTAGGGAGAAGAGAGGCTGTCTTCAATAAAAATGCATGGCATCCTTGGAATAGAGGAAGAACTGCTCCATACAAGTCTTGTGAATATTACAGATTTGCAACTTACTTATATCTTCATAGACTATTAGTTTACAAAGCATTCCTCAGCTCCCAAATAAAAGTATCAGATATTGTAGATATTTAAAATACCCACCAGAGCGTTAAATAAGGTTTGGAAAAGTCTCTAAGGAGAGCAAGTTCAAAAGATTTTTTTATTGGTTGGTTGAAAAATCCTCTTAAAAAAAAGTTTTACAGACTACTCACAGTGCCTGTTGTTGGGTGTCAGATCCTAATGAAGATATAAGTAAGATAATGGGAGACGGTGTTTATTTCACATAAAAATCCAGTGTTGTATTATGGGCCCACTAGGTATATCTGACCCTGTTGCACATTTCACTAAGTTTGTTGTTAGATTCAATTCTCTCCCCATGCTTGTTTTAAGCTATCTCCCTCTCTCAAGGTTCCCCTGTAATAATGTTGGATGCTGTTCACAGGATGTGATGGTGGTAGGAGAGCCAACTCTGATGGGAGGAGAATTTGGGGATGAAGACGAGAGGCTCATCACCAGATTAGAAAACACACAGTACGATGCAGCGAATGGCATGGATGATGAAGAAGATTTCAACAATTCACCAGCCTTGGGGAACAACAGCCCGTGGAGCAGCAAGCCACCTGCAAACCAAGAGACCAAATCTGAAAACCCTACACCACAGGCTTCCCAATAAGCTAACCTGCTACTAATCCACTGTTATGTATGCTGGTGGCTTGTAATTACTCTTTCAGAGCATTTACTTAGGAGACAGGGGTGGGATGGGGTGGGAAAACTTTCCACACAGATATCTATTTCTAAACTGCAGCTCTCTGTTTTTTTTTTAATTGAGAGGATTGATTCTGAACATGCTTCCATCGTACATTTCTTGGAGGCCTTCACACATGACACGGATACTGGCACTGACCTTGATTCAAATAATTCAAAGTGATCTAGCACCTCATGGCAAATTTTTAACAGTGTTTTTTTTTGTTGAATTTCTTTTTCTCATATCAGATGAAGGCCATATTGTTAAGAAGTCCTCAGTGCTCAGGATCTCATTAATTATGCTCAACCTAATGATGGATGACTTTTTAATATTGTAAAATATTTTCTGCTTTTCAACTTGCACCTGAAAGTTTCTTGTTTCAGAAAGAAAGGGGAAAAAATCAGCTTTTGGGAAGTAATTGAAATGTAATTTTGGTTCTTTTGTTATGTCTTCACTCCTTGGTTAACCCTTGAAAGGATCCGGCAGTTTTGACTTTTACCATCACTCATGCCAATCATTAGCCCTTCAGTCATTTATACAAGTACTGAAACAAGAAATGTCTTTTTTTTTCATCAAAGACATGAGAAATATTTTTATGTGGAGAAAGACACCCAGTCCTATGAGAGTTTATGCTTTGTAAAGTTGCTGTTGATCCAAATATCTTCAAGCCATGTAATCCATTAATTTTTGTGGGCCGTTTAATAAAATTGGAAACTTTTGTGTTTTTATTGTATCTGAGTTGGCTTCATTTGCTTTCACAGTATATTTCTTGTATAATATTTTTATAAAGCCCTCAAATGTTTTGGGGTTTTGGGGGTTTTTTGGTCTTTTTCTTTTTTGGATCCCAGTGTATTTATGTGAAACTTTATAAGAGAACTAATTTTTTTCATTTACATATTAATATGTTCAGCTACACATGTAAAGACACAGTGATTCAGTGTGTTATAATACAATGGTATTTTATGTATGCTTTGCCAATAAGTGTGCCAATAATAAACTGTGTTAACAACAAAAAGCAACGTGCTTTGATCTTTTGTAATGCCTACAATAAAACAAGTTCGGATCAGAACAAAATTCTAGAATGTTGAAGTGGAACTTACCTATGGGATTTATTATCCATAGCACCATTGTAGATTTAGGCCCGGAAGGAACTTTTACAACTCTCTAGTCCAACACTTTCATTTTACAGTTGAGGAAAACAGGTCCATGGGGACTGAATGACTGCTGAAGCTCACAAGTAGCAAGAAGCAGAGCTAGCTCTTCTAATTCCAAATCCAGGGTTCTTTGCACTATACCATGCAACCTCCCCCGGGAGACCCTTCATTTAACCGATGAGGAAACTGAGGCCTAGGCAGGTGAAGTAGATTGCCCAAAATTGCACGGCAGACTAAAGGTAGAATCACAACTGGAATGAGGGCCTTATGACTAGTCTAGTGTTCTTTATACCAATCTGGGCATAAAGTTAATTATAGAACCCAAATAGCAGCATATAGTTAAGTCTTTTTGCCAAACTTCACTTCTACCATTTTCTTGTTCTATGAGATTTGAAATGTAACAGAATTCATACACGGAACTTTTTTTTCTTAATCATCTTTCTCATTTTTTTTCCATTGTGTGCTTTAGATGTATTCACTTTTTCAAAGGCAAGGGTCGTTGGTCTTACTATTTTATAATGCAAATCTGGATGGAAAAGATGTTTTGCATTTAAGTGAACATTCCCTACTTGTTCCGAAGCTAGTTTCTCCCTAAATAGTTCTCTTAAACAATGATGGGGTGGGAGAGGAGAAGAGAATCAACCTTCTCATATAATCTTGCACAACTTACTTTAATTCCTTGGACCTTATCATCCTCCAGGTAAGACATTCCTTTAATTCAGAGGATCTTAACCTAGGTCTGTGGAACCAAAAGGAGTTCATTGATAGATTTTAGGGAGAATGCGAATATTGGTGGGGAATATATATATATATATATACATATATATATATATTCTCACTAACTTCTCACTGACATTCAACATTTCCTTCAATTATTTAAAAAACTTCATACTGAGAAGTGGTCCATAGGACTCATCAGAATGCCGAAGAAGTCCATGATACCTAAAGGGTAAAGAATCCCTTCTTTAACCCCTTCCCCAGTGGGTTTCTCTATAAATTCTCAGAGTTCCTAAAATCCCCCATACTGTTAGAGACTTTCTCTTTGCCAAGACACTACTATGATCTATTGCTCAGTGTTATCATGAAGGTTGGATACAAAAGTTTAAGCAGAATCAGATAGACAGATGGCTGAATGATATAAATACCTACATATATACATACATATACATATAGATTTGAAAAAAAA
>CM053623.1:395210525-395229625 GCA_028646595.1 Phalanger gymnotis
ACAATCTACTGTGGGGGCCTGTCTTTTCTTTGGTAGGATCAGTTGGCATAACCTTCTGGAATCTAGAGTCATCTAGCCTTCACCACCACAACAAAGCATAGGAAGGCAACTTCAGCATCAGTCTTCTGCCTTTTGTAGTTGAGTCTGAATCCTTTGAAGTTGCATTGGTTTGGCATAATAGCCAAAAGTCCTTCTCCATCAAATTTAGAGAATGGGAACAGCAATCGAACCTTTTTTTCACCTGAACCCACAGCCAGCTACAGCTGTCCTCTCCCTCAAAATTACCTATCATTTTAAATATGTATCATATATACATATATACACACATGTGTGTATAGTGTGTATATCTATGTTTATATATCTATATGTCATCCACCCCATGTAATATGTAATATAATCAATCAACACTTATTAACATGTAATATAATCATTCAATCAAAATGTATTAAAGCCTAGTATGTGCCAGGCACTGTGCAAAGCATGGAGGATACAAAAAGAGGCAAATGCTCCTTCAGAGAGTAACTTGCTCAGGAGCAAGACTCCTGGTGAGTGCAGAGTTGTCTTTACAACCCCAATCCTTGGAACAAAGTAGATGCCAAATAAATTGGCTGACTGATTAATTAACCTAGTTGGGTGAAAATGAGGTATGAATGCTTTTTGCTATGGGGATGGAACCGATTGGCATCATGGGGCTCTGAAGACAGTCCCCAAACACAGGGAGCCATTGCACCAACACCGATAAAAAAATCTATGGCCTCATAGAAGCCTACTTGCATGCAGAGCTAGAGTTTTGCATACAGCTAGCACGTTAAAAATGCCAGTTGCATTGAATTCTACTACACTTTGGAAGTGAAGCAGTATGGTCCCCAAAAGGGATGAGGTGAGAAACAATCAGAATGACTGAGTTTGTAAGTGCAAACATGGAGCACCCAAGGGATTTTGTCAAGCCCTGCATGTGTATACTTGGATAGTTTACTCATGCCGGGTAAATGAAAAGGTGCCAAGGATGGGTTGACCCACAACTGGTGCATTTATAAAGAACACAAGACCTCTTTGTGTTCTACAGAGTAAACAATATCAGCTCCAATGCTCCAGAATCCCTCTCAGATCATTCTGCAGTCTTGGCTGAGCTGACCAGCTCCTGGCCCAATCTCTAGCATGCTCTCATAGGCCATCCCACGAGCTCACTGCATCCTTTGATTTTATTCAAACATCTTTTTATTTACTGAGATCAATAAATTTTATCTAGGTAAGTTCCCCACAAGTACAAACTATGTCTCTCTTCCTTAGATCTAAATGGCCCATTACAGAGCATTGCCTGCAAAAAAAAAAGTGTCAGAAAGGCTAAACTTCAGAATGGGTTAAGGCTTGTGAAAAAATAGAAACAATAAAAAGTCTTTGTTTTTTTTTTTGAAAAATTATATGCAGATTAAGAGGAACAAAAAAGGAATGAAATGATTGTATCTGTACCTCTGTATCTGCCCTAAGAGGAAGGAGTTACATTTCATCACCTGTCCTCTGTAACAAATATTGATCATTGCATTTCATTCAGAATTCACATGGCTTTTTAGTGTTATTTTGCTTCATATCATTATATTGTATTCATTGGATATATTGTTCTCTAGGTTAACTTTTTTACTTGGTATCAGTTTATAAGTCTTCTCATATTTCTATGAATTCCTCAGAGAATTATGCAGTAATATTCCATTGCACTCATACATCACAATTTTTTCAGCCATTCCCTCATCAAGGTATACTCACCTTGTTTCTATTTTTTTTTTGCCAAGACAAAAAGTTTTGCTATGAATATTTTAATATATATTGGGCCTTTCTACCTTTGACCTCCTTGTAATATATTCCCAATAGTGAGATCACTGGGTCAAAGATCATTATAAATAGTTCAGGAATTTCCTACAAAATTCTACATTTTTCTCTAAGATAGATCCTTTTAGAGCTGGTAGGTGGCATAAGATCAATAGACAACAAATATATAGAATTATTCAACTCATTTTAAATGCTTACTATGTATTAGGCACTATGGTAAGTAATGAGGATACAAATACAAAAATAAAACCCAGGATGGCTCCTCCTTTCAAAGACCTCACATTCTAAAAAGGAAGCTGAAAAGGAGGAGAGGAGACCCTTGAGGAAGCAAGGCTTCTAGTGAGGAGGTAGAGCAGTCTGGAGAGTTCTTGGAGCTGTCAGTTCTTAGGCTGAGGCTAAACCAGCATGGTTAAAAGGGAAATAAAGCCCCAAATAGATGGTGAGATGGTAGGAAAACAGTTCCTTTAAGATATATACATGTCCTTAGTCACAGATGAGTTATATACCAGAGTTCTGAAATTTATGCACATATGATTCCAAAACTACTGTTAGTAGTCTGACTCATGAAGGAACTAGAAATGTTCAAACATTCTAAATTTTAAAAGCAGGGAAAGGTTCATTTCTACCTACTTACATAAGCTTGCCACCAGTCTCCAACACAATTTTACAACAGAATGTGTGTGTGTGCGCGCGTGTGTGTGTGTGTGTGTGTGTGTGTGTGTATGTTTAATCTATCAGTCTAATAACCGTGTCAAAATGAAATGAAGGGTTGGGTTAGTTTGGTAAGACTTTTTCTGAAATCATGGTGGCTTCTAATAATTCTTAATTTCCATTCTGAAGGAAAATTTATACATATGCTTACAGACTGACTCTCTCTCTCTCCCTCCCTCTCTCCCTTCCTCCTTCTCTGCCTTCTTCCTTCTCTCCTTCTGTCCCTCCCTCCTTCTATCCATATGTGGGGGGGGGGTGCATGGGGTGTATGTGCATGTGTGTGTGTGTGTGTGTGTGTGTGTGTGTGTGTGTAATGCTTTTCTCTGCCTCAAGGAGTTTACATTCTAACATGTGAAATAGCTTGTACAAATATGTATATATGTGAGATTTATACAAAGCAGACATAAGGTAACATTGGGGATTAAGGCACTAGCTTTCTCTATGAGGCCTCCAGCTGAAGGTGATGCTTATACTGATTCTCAAAGAAACCCAGGGATTCCAAGATGCCAAGGGAAGAATAAAATTCCAGGTTTGGGGAGGAACTATTGAAAAGGCATAGAAATAGGAGATTGAGCATCATGTGTGAAGAAAAGGAAGTAGGCCAATATGTTTGGACCATAGAGTATGCTGAGGAGTTGGATATAAGAAGGCTAGGGAGGTAGAAAGGGACAAGGTTACAGACATCTTTATAGCAAAGAAAGCAATTTATGTTTGATCCTAGAAGCAATAGGGAACCATTTGAGTTCATTAAGAAGGGAAAATGACATGGTCAGACTTAACACATAGGATGATCACTCTGGCAGCTGTGTTGAGGATAGATTGGAGAAGAGAGAGATTTGAGGTAGAGAGAACAGTGGCTGGGCGACTGGACAGAGGTGAGAAATGAGAGAGATGTTGAGGAGCTAGAAATTATGAGATTTGACAATTGATTAGATATGTAGCATAAGTGACAGTAGGGCATCAAGGATGACACCAAAGTTGCAAATATGGAAGACTGAGAAGATGGTGGTGCCTTCGCATCAGTAAGGAAGCTTGAAATCAAGGAGAGGAGAAAGTTTGCAATCAACTAAAACCTTTATGATTTGAAGCTTGAAATAAAGTTTGGGAAGAAAGGCAAAAAGTTCTTTGTCAAGTGCCTTGCTAAAATCCATACATGATAAGTCAATTTTACTTGTCCAATCTGGATGTCCTGTAGGCAATGCCTCAAGTTTCTCTTCACTCCAATCCAGCCTCCATTCAACCCCTACAGTCACTTTCCAAATGTGTAGGTCTGATCATGTCACAACGCTATTCAATAAACTCCAGTGGCTTCCTATTGCCTCTAGGAGCAAATATAAAATGCGCTATTTGGTATTCAAAGCTCTTCGTAACCTAGCCCCTTCCTACCTTTCTAATCTTCTTACATCTTATTCCCCAATGCACATGCTCCAATTCAGTGACAATGAATTCCTGGCTGTTCCGTGAACAAGACACACATTTCTCAGCTCCAGGCATTTTCTCTGGCCTTTCCCCATGCCTGGAAGGCTCTTCCCGCTCTACTCTGCTTATTGACCTCTCTGGCTTCAGGTCCTTTAAGTCCAAGACCTCTTAATTCCAGTGCCTTCCCCTCATTAATTATTTCCTACTTATTCTGTGTATATAAAATATATATATATATATATATATGTTTGTATGTTATCGCCTCCAATAGACTGTAAGCTCCTTGAGGGCAGGTGCTGGTGGGATTTTTTTCACTCTATTTTTACCCCTAGCACTTACTACAGTGCCTGGCACATAGTAGGCACTTAAGAAACCTTGATTGATTAACATAGGTGACTCTGATATGATAGAGTGCTGGACCTGTAGCCAGGAAGAACTGAATTCAAATACTGTCTAAGACACTTACAAACTATGTGACACTAGGCAAGTCAATGAACCTCAGTTTCCTCATCTGTACAATGGTGATAATAACAGCATCTGCCTCACCAGGTTATTGTGATGATCAAATGAAATAACATGTAATCTGCCAGCATTGAAAGCACAATGTAAGTGCTCCCTATTATCATGAAGTAAGCGAGCTCTCTGTCACTGGAAGTGTATAATCACAGGCTGGGTGACCATCTACGATACTATAGAAGGGATTCCTGTATTCTATCCAATTCTGAAAGGCCATATTTTCAAAGTCTCACAAATGGATCTAATTTATTATATTTTTTTCACAAGGGCAAGAAACCAAGAGTAAGTACTTATGGAGTAGTTACTAAGTGCTTCAGCAGTCCAGAGAAACCAATGCTTCCCAATGGCTAAAATGACTAGAAGAGATTTCATGGAGAAGGGGGTATTTGATCTAGGTTTTGAAGGAAGGGTAAGACTTGGACAAGCAGAGAGAAGTGAGGGAGGGAAATCCAATAAGGGAAAATGCTGTGAACAAAATCTCGGATATTGGAATGGACAAGATATGTTGGGGGGAGATTTAGTAGCTACACTGACAGGAGAAGGAACAGATTGGAGGAGACATGAAAATGTGAAGAAAGGTTGTTCACATGTATATCAGTATTATATTTATCTAATAAATTCCTTTCAAAGAGTATCGGTCTTTCAGGTGACTCTGCAATACCCTTGTTTCTTTATTACAGAGAAGGGTTGTTTGTCCCTACCTGAGATAATGATTTAATCTACAAAAGTTATGTTTGAACCATAAAACATAACCCATAAGATGATTTTCTCCCATTTCAGATGGATCGGTGAAGCAATCTTTCTCTGTTAGCCTCAGATCTAGGTAAGATTTTCTACCCTGAGCTGACATATTCAGCTTTTCATGGGGAAGAGATACTTTGGGAGCTGCCCAAACTTTTTCAGGTCATAAGGACTCAATTCAGTGCCTACTAGTAACAAGGTTCAAATCTGCTCCTTCATGTGAAAATGCCTAACTTACTACTAAGGAATAGCTCATACCCTTGAAAGACAAGATCGATGATCACACTACTCTGACATTTCCATGAATCTGTAATCTCATCCGTGTGAATACACTCTCCACTAATACAGATTGAAACCTGTCCATCCATTCCATTTCATCCATGAAGACTCTAGTCTATCTCTTCCATATATCCTCTACAAGGAGTGCACTCAACATGGTAGGGATCTTCTTCTAGATTTCCTGATACTGTTTAGTATCCCTTACCTTCACCATGTGATTGCAGGGCTTCTGTTCATATATGATATGTAAACATACTATTAATAAGAATATAATTATTATATTATAAATAATATAATAGAGAATATGATTAACTGGGCTTCTTTTTTAGTCATACATATCTGAGAACATCCTTTACTCCTTTTGTCTAGCACTGTTTTTTGTTGTATGATATGTTGCATGCTGCTCATATCTCATTTACCCTCTAGGTAACTCTTAACTTGAACTCTTCAGTGACCATGTTATTCTACAGCTTGCAGTCCCATAGTTATCACTGAAAAAAACATTGCTTTTTTTTTTAAAAAAAAATCAGCTTTTATTTTAGGGAGAAACTTGGGGCTGTTAAAATCACTGTGCATTTTCTCAAAAGTAATTTAACCTGCTCTCCTTTTCCTATTTAATTCAAAGTCCAGATCATGGCAGCCAAGAAACAATGATGGTCTTATTTCCTATCTGCAAATCAGATCAATGTAATGGGAACAGGCATAAAGAATAGAGATTTACATTCACTGAAAAAAATTCATTTTGATCTCTGTAAAACAAATCATCCACTTATAAAAAGAAGTGAGTCACCCAGAGGCCAGATAGACTTAGCTTCTGTAGTATCTCCTTTCTAAGATTGTCCCTTCCGTAGCGTAATAGGCAGGACAATCCAAACCCATTAAAAACAGCCTCTCAGAAAAGGAGAAAGAAATTATAAAATCACAAAATGTTAGAGCTGGATGTGTTCTTAGAGAACATCTAGTCCAATGCCCCTATTTTACAGATGAGAAAATTGAGGATGAGAGAAGTAAAATGACTTTTCTGTGGCATAACCACAACATGGGATTAAGAAGCAGCATTCTTTAGTGGAAAAAGAATGCTGAGCTCTCCACCACTGTCTGGCTGTATAACCCCAGGTAAGGAGTCTAACCCTTGTGATTTTCAGTTTCCTCAGCTGTAAAAATTGGAAAAATACTTATGCTACACATTTCACTGTATTATTTTGAAAATAAAACTAGAGAGTGGTATATAAAGCCACATACAAATGTAGGTTCGGCTCATTATTTGATCCCAAACATGAAATTCATAAAATGTTGGAGCTAAAAGAAACTGAAAACCATCTAATCAAATATCCTCCTCTTACAGAAAAAGAAAATAAATTTAAAAATCTGAATGTTTAGAAGGCTAAATTTATCCATACTGACACTAGATATTCATTTAGTAAGCTCCTACTACATGTAAAACCCTGTGTTAGATGTTAAGAGAAGCTTTAACTATGTCATAACCAGCCCTTACAAACTTTAAAGTCCTGTGGTCCTGTGGGAGAGGGAAATAGAGGATAAGACACAGACACCAGTATTTAAAATACAGCTATAGTAGTGACATAGTAGCTCATATCTAACTATATAGATAGCTTTACATAAATGCATTAAAGAATCTTATGATGAAATGAGATGATATCCCTTTAAAGAGTCAAGGAGAGGATATCTCTAGGGATATCTAGAGATTTGGTTGTTCCAGAAGATGAGGAGGTGGAAAAAAAAAGCCCAGCCCATTGGGGGATTATTGTTCCTGAAGTGTGGCAGTGTTCTCACTGTCCAGTGAGATAGCAGTGTGAGGCAAAGGAGAACAGCACCTATTTTTGTCAATTGTACCCTTTTAATGCTATTATAAGAAATCTTTTAAAAAAACTTTTATGGTCTATAAATGTTTCCTTGCATTCAGTTCCTAAGCCTGAATCATTGGAACATCCTGAGCAAGGCCTGGCCCAGAATACTTGGCATTAGTTGCAGGTTTGGACTTCAGTAACTTCATAGTTATTTCCATGAAGAGAGGGAAAGGTTATGCAGAAGAAGGGGAGCTATTGGTAAATGGATCCACATTTGTGTATCTACTACAGTTGTATATCATATGTGAATCTGATACTGTTGGTAGATCATCTGGAGCAAAAACATCAAGGAGGGGGGAATGCAGTACCTTCCAAGGTGGAGAGGAGGACCAGGTGCTTAATGCTCTCCAGTTACCATGGAGCCGGCTTGTATGAAGTCACTTGTTAAATTTTTCAGAGTGAGCATTTATGCTTGGCAAACACTACAAATCAGGCCTTGATGTATCATTTTATTGATTGTCTAAAATTAAGAAAATGATGGAGAAATGATTAATAATGCAGATTAAACTTTAAAATATGTCCTGCTTTTTGGAGAGTGAGTTGTTAAAAATTTGCCAGTATACCCCTGGCAGGAGCATGAAATATGTGAAGGGGAAGATTATTTCATAAGATTAGAAAGTCAAATTGGTATCAAATGGATGTAGAGAAAACCTGAGTTTTACTCGGTAGGAATTAGGGAGCCTCTAAAGATTTTTGAGTAGAGGAATGGTATGACAAACTCCATGTATCAGAAAGTTTGTTCTGAGAGTGATCTGGTTCTTCATGCATGGCACAGCTAGTAAATGGCAGAACTGGAGCAATGTCAAGTCTCTCAAGCACTAGTCTAGTGTTCTTTCACATCCACCATGCTGCTTCCCAAATTATCCAAGGGCGCAGAATTGATAGTATCTTTTACTCCCATTTCTATGACATTTTTCAGTTTATTTAGCACATTTTTCCCCACTCACCCTGGTAGGTTAAAAAAATGAAGTATTCTTATCAATATCTTACAGATGTGGAAACTAAGGCCCAGAAAAATTGACTGACTTGCCTGAGGTAACATGAGTGTGTCATTACTGACACTAGAATGCAGGTCGTCTGCTTCAAGGTGCAGTGATGTTTTTTACTACATCATGCCAACATAACATAGATAATATACCTGACCCAATTGGCTGGAGGTGTCCATCCAGTTTAATGACCAATCTGTCTTACCAGCTTCAAGGAAGACACTATACTGCCACAGTCCATAACAGAGATCCAACCTCGCAGGGGCCAGTAGAAAGCACGCTGTCCACTAGCACTTGGGTTACCAGAACGGATTGTGATTTTTAGAAGCAGGTTATGTCAGTAAACTTTAAAGTGAAGAGGGCTAATTGGCCAGTGTATAGTTTTTGTCTTAATATCTACAGTAAGCAGAGAAGCCAACTCCTGCTATTTTGTCCCAGTTATAATAGGGGGCTGTACAATGCAGAATAGCTCCATTGGTAGAAAGCTTTTTCCTTACATTGAGTCTAAATTGGCTTCTTTGAAAACCTTTTCTCCTATTCTGCTCTCTGGAATGGAATAAGTCTAGCCCCTCCTCTGTAGTACAAACCTTCAGATTCTTATATGTAGTTATCATATCCTCCTAAGTCTTCTCTTCCTCAGGCTAACCATCCTCATTCTCCTGGTTACCCTCCTCCAGACACTTACCAGCTTAAGGTCCTTCATAATTCTTCGCTTCCAAAGCTGAACACAGTTCTCTAGATGGGATCTCAGTAGGACAGAGTATATTGGACTCCATTTTCCTGGAAGTTATCTTCCACTATAGGTTATTTTAGCTTTTTTGACTGCCATGTCATACTGTTGACTCATATTTAGTTTGCATTCCACTAAAACCACCAGATCTTTTGCAGAACATTTCTATTGGTGCCTTGATCAATTAATGCTTGGGAGGTTGGGTTTTTTGTGTGTCCAAGTGCAAAACTTTACATTTATTTCTATTAAGTTTCATCTTCTTAGAGGCAACCCAGTGCTCTAGCCCAATGGTGGAGAACCTGTGGCATGGAAACCACATGTGGCCCTCTCGGTCCTTGGGTGCAGCCTTTTGACTGAGTCCAAGTTTTACAGGACAAATCCTTTTATTAAGGGATTTTGTTCTGTGAAGTTTGGATTCAGTCAAAAGGCCACACCCAAGGACCTAAAAGGCCACATGTGGCCTAGACGCCACAGGTTCCCCACCCCTGCTAGCCTGTTAAAATCCTTTTAAGTCCTGACTCTATCATGCACTGTATTTTATAACCATCTCAGCCTTGTGTCATCTGCAAACATTTCATCAAATGCTAGTTATTGATAACATTGTTAAACAGCACAGATACTTGGGGCATTCCACTGGAAGACCTCCTGCCATATTGTCATTGAACTAGCTTAACTGGCCAACCCAGCACTCCTGAATCTGTATTATTGACTGACGCATTATTATCTATCTTCCCCACAAACATAGTAGGACATAATTTATGAAAAGCTTTATTAAAATCTAGGTAAATTATGTCCACAGCATCCCCTTCATCTGCTTATTTAATAGTACTTTCAAAAAAGAAAATAGGATGAGCCTGGCATGACCTGTTCTTGATGAAGCTCTGTTGGCTCTTTGTAATCAATACTGTCTAAATGGTCACCAATTTTCACTTTAATGATCTGTTGCAAAATTTTTTCCAGTAATTTATTAGCCTATAGTTTGCATATTCTATTATCTTTTCTTTTTAAAAAATTGATACATTTGCCCTTCTCTAGTTTTGTGATACCTCTCCCATTTACCATGAGTTTTCAAATATTGCTTCTATCTAATTGAAATGGCCAGTTGCAGTTGGTGATGGAGCTCAGGAAGGATTTTAGAGCTAGATATTGTAGATATTGAAATTATTTGCATGGAGATGATGATTGCAGCTGATATGAGAAAGTATAGATAGAAGAAAAGAAGAAAGCCCAGGACAAAGTATGTCCATAGTTAAAAAATACTAGCTATTGGATCCTTCCCTTACCACTTATAAACATGCCCATTTCCCTTTCTTTGTGAGAAAAAAAATCAATTGCCCAGGCCATTCCTTCAAACTATATTATCCGGTATCTTTCCTCCCTTTCACAGCCAAACTCCTAAAAAAAATCTGTCTGCCCTTGTTACCTTCATTTTCTCGTCAGTCACACATTCCTCAAACCCTTGCATTCTAGCCTCCAGACTCGTCACTCAAGTGAAAATAGTTTACTTATCCAAGGTTATCAATGATCTCTTACTTGCCAGATCTCATGCTTTATGACTTATCTGCAACATTGGACGCTATTAACTGACTATTCCTCCTGGATACTTGAGTCTCCTGACTGTGTTTTTGTGATAGTGCTCTCATCTGGCCCTTATCCTGTATTATCAATCTTTCTAAGTTTCCTTTTTTTTTAGATCATCATTTATGCCCTGCCCATTAGGTATGATTTGTGTCCTGGGCTGCTCTCTCTCGCTCTCTCGCTCTCCCTCTCTCTGTAATTCCATTAGCCTCTATGTGTTCAACTATCATCTTTATAAAGAAAAATCCCAGATCTGTAGGTCCACCCGAGTCTCTCCTGAGCTCCAGCCCTATATCATTTGCTTATTGTACATTTTCCACCAGATACCCTGTAAGCATCTCAAACTCATCATGTCCAAAATAGCGCTGATTATTGTAGTCCCCACCTAAAACGAAAGAACAGTAACGAAACCTTCGCACCTTCCCAAATTCCCCATTCCTGTTGAGGACACTTCCATGTTTCTAGTCTTGCCTCACAACTGCCCCCAGGTTCACAACTATGGAATCATTGTCAATTCTTTCCTCTCCTTCAACTCCGCATATTCGCTCTATTGCCAAATCATGTCAGTCCCATGTTCACGATATCTCTCTCATCTCTCTCTCTTCCATTCAACATCTTTGTGAATAGCTAGTACAAAAGTATGGAGGACTTTTGTGTATAACACAAAACTGGAACTTAGGATGAGGATGAGGATGAGGAATTTAATCTAACCAAGTAACATTTAGTACGAATAAATGTAAAGTCAGGCACATGTTCAAGAAATGATCTACACGTGTGAAGTAATCCAACCATTCTGGACAGCAGTTTGGAACTTTGCCTCCCAAAAACTGTGTATACCCTTTGATCCACCAATATTACTTCTAGGCCTATATCCAAAAGACATCCAAACAAAAAGGGAAAAGGACCTATTTGTACAAAAATATTTATAGCAGCTCTTTTTGTGGAGGCTAAGAATTCAAAATCAAGGGGATGCCCATCAATCGAACAAGCCATAGTGTATGATTGTAATGTAATACACTATTGTGCTGTAAGAAATGACAAGCAGAATGATTTCAGAAAAACCTGGAAAGACTTACATGAAGTGATGCATAGTGAAGTGAACAGAACCAAGAGAATGTCGTACACAGAAACAGCAATGCTGTTTGCTGAAGAATTGTTCTCAGCAGTATAATGATCCAAGACAATCCCAAAGGACTAATGATGAAGCATACTATCCGCCTCCAGAGAAGGACCTGATATTGTTTGAATTATTGTTTGTCCTTGTTCTCCAAGAGGATTATGACCTCATGGAGGTGATGCCATGACATGCAAGTGAATTGGATTTAAGTGAGGAAGAACTGTGTAAAGTCACCTGCCACACTTTCTCCTCCAGAGACATCTGGATCCAGTGGCCAGGTACACACATCAGGATGACTGGAGATGCCCCCCTATTGTATGACTACAGATTCAAGCATGCTTTTTGTCACTTTCTTTCTTTCTTAGTGAGTCTTCTTATATAAAATGACTAATATAGAAATGTTTTACATAATTGCATATGTAAAAAAACATTAAAAATAAAAACCATACACACACATATATGTAGATATATGTGTGTATACATATATATGTGTGTGTGTATATATATATATATATCAACTACACAAGTAAAAATGGTGAGGGAATGGGATGGCTAAATGACAATCATGATTTAAAAAATAAACAGGCAATTAAGACTAAGCATGATATGATACAACAGCATAAAAAGAAATCTTCTGTTTGGCTTGTAAAGCCCTTCACAACCTGGCCTCTTCCTACCTTTTCAGTCATCTTGCCCTCCCTTCCACATCGTCTATAATGCAGTGACATTGGCTTTCTTGTAGTTCTTCCTACAAGGCACTCCATCTCCTGACTATGCATTTTTTTTCTGTCTATCCCCCAGTCCTACTACCCCGGTTTCCTTTACTTTTCAGCTGAAATCTTACTTTCTTCAAGAAGTTTTCCCCAACCCCCCAGAATGCTAGTGCCTTTCCTCTGTTGACTACCTCTAATTCATCTTTTATGTATCTTGCTTGTACATAGTTGTTTCAGAGTTGTTTCTCCTTTTAGACTATGAACTCCTCGAGAACAAAAATTCTTTTGTTTTTGTTTACATCCTCATCACTTAGCATAGTGCCTGACACATAGTAAGTGCTTAGTAAATGCTTATTGACTGACAATAAAAGCTTAATAAATGCTTTTTTCATTACTAAACTGAGCCATTTATTCATTCTCTAAAACCCTCCCTATCCAGAATCTTTTGCGATAGAAATGTCTGTCTTCCCAGCTAATTCCTGGAAGATTCCTGTAGCTCTAGCATCAATGGCAGGAAACTAAACAGATACACCTGACAAAGACCTAATCCCCTCCCAGATAAACATCTAGCCCTCCTGTGAATCCTGGAGCTGCCTGGTTTTTGGGTGGAGATCCAGTGCCAACACTGAACTGTAGCTTGGAGTGCATTAAGTACTGTGTTATAAGAGGTCCTCTCCCTCCTCCTACTGGGACCTGAAAGTCTTCTCACCAGCTGCTTCATGCCTCTCTTCTGGCTGAGTCACTGATGTATCTTTTCCCCTCCAAAGATTTTATTTTTATATTTTTGTCTATTTAATTAATATGAGCCAGATAGATGTATTTATCTTCTTCCCTCCCCCAATTCCCAGATCTCTAGATGTCTCAAGTCGGAATGTATGCCTTACCTAGTGAGCATTAAAATGTGTTAAATAAAAACTCTTGTTCTTGATGCTATTGTCCAGTTAGCCTCTCCTATAAGAAACTCAGAGTCCCCCCAAAAAGGCAGCAATAGACTGAGGGGCAAATACCAGCTACTGAGATGACTCTTGACTTTGACCTTGTAGACAAACAAATACCAAACAAAACCCAAGGGCAAATAGAGAATAGACACTAAGGCAACTTAGCAGTGGTGAACTATAACTATTATTCAGCAAAGTGCACAGATAGCCCAGTAGGCAAGGCATATTCCCTAGATTTGGAGCTGTGTCCTCTAATGGAAAAGGGCTGAACAAACTGTAACATCACCAGTAGACCAGCAGCTCCATCCTGGCATTTGGGAAGCTGGAGCCAGCAGGTGTGCCCATCAATGGATCTATCAGCAGAAACATGTCCACGTAAATAATTAAACACACATTGTCTTCCATTAGAGCAATACTGGCTCCCAGAACGGCTAGACCTGGGCAACTTTACAATCCACACTGTAATTTTCAGTGTTTTAAAATGCTAATCATTTTCTATTAGATTTCCATAAACACACTTAAAGGGTCTTCCTTATTAAACTTTTAAGATTGGCATTAGCATTTTAATTTCTGAAAGATTTATTACATGATATTATTCTTCCCTTATCAGTAAATAAACACAGAACATTTGAAAATGGAAACACTCTTAGCTTTTGCGATTCATCCCTTTTGATATGAACACAAAACAAAAAGCTATTGTTTCCTGAGCAGTTTCAAGGCCTCTCTCAAATCCCTCCCCAAACACCGAATGACTTTACTCTGGGGTATCCCAGGGCAGATTATCAATGGGTCTCCTTGTTTGTGCCTCTGAGCATGAACCTATCTTATTATCTATGAATACACCATGCTTCTGTGGGGAAAGTTGCAGAAAGGGTTCCTCAGATCTGCATCTGAGGATACTGCTCTTTGGACGATGCCAGGTACTACACAATGACACTTTAACAAGAATTAGTGTGGGTCCTGTTTGGAAGACAGAATGGTCTAGGGAGGCTCTAGAGTCCCAGAGGTGGGGAACCTGTGGCCTTGAGGACATGTGTGGCCTTCTAGGTCCTTGGGTGTGGCTTTTTGACTAAGTCCAAGTTTTACAGAACAAATCCTTTTATTAAAGGGATTTGTTCTATGAAATTTGGATTCAGTCAAACGGCCAAACCTGAGGACCTAGAGTGGCCTGAAGGCCACAGGTTCCCCACCCCTGGTCAGACTCTAGGCCCAGCACCAATCTCCTCTTCCCAAGCCTTCCCAAGTTGCCCCCAGCCAAGAGTTATAATTACAGCTCATATTTATTGAGTGCTTTTAAGTTTTACAAAGCACTTTATTCAGAACCACCTTGAGGGCTGGGCCATTTAAAGATTATTTCATTTTTTAAAAATTTATTTTTTTTATTAAATATTTCCCAATTACATGTAATACAAAGTTTAACATTCTTTTTTTTTTAATTTTGAGTTCCAAATTCACTCCCATCCCTTAAGAAGGCAAGCAATATGATTTTGATTATATACGTGAGGTCATGTAAAACATATTTCCCCATTAGGCATATGGCAAAATAAAACACACACACAATATATAGGCATATATACATATGTATATGTGTATATATATATACGTATATATATACACATATACATGTATTTGTGTGTATGATTTTTTTTTCAGTTTAACAGAGGAGGAAAGGGAAGCTCACAAGCCGTATCACACAGCTATTCAAGTATCTAAGCTGACGTATGAGCCTCTTTCTCCAAACTTGAGTTTTGAATTCCTTCCTCTACACTGAAGCCTCTCCTAGCAGGATCTCTCACCTTCTGAACCACTAGCACTTAAATGCCCACCTACAATTAAGCACTTGATTACACATTGCCTTGTAGGGCTCTCACTTTTCCAATATATTTCTGTTTTGTCTTCCCAACTAGACCCAAAGACCATGACTGTGCCTCTTGTTTCTTTGTATCAAACTCCTCCACACATGGCTCCTAACCACAATAGCATCTGTGCATGAGATGATACTCAATAAATGCCTATTAATTAAATGACACTAATAACAATTTTTAAGAAACAGCTAGCACTTGTGTCATGCCTTAAGGTTTCTGAAACACTTGACACATGTTATCTCTTCTGATAATCTTTCTAAGTCCCAGTACTCGCTCTTAATGCTTTGGATGCTGTTGACACTTGACAAATTATATTCAGTTCTACAAATATAATATAATAATAATAATAGCAGCAGCTAGGATTTATATAGCACCTACCATATACCAGGCATTGTGGTAAGCACTTCACAAATACCATCTCATTGGATCTTCACAACAACCTGGCAGGTAGGTGCTATTATTACCCCTATTTTACAGATGAGGAAATTGAGGCATAAAGAGGTTAAGTGACTTGCCCAGGGTCATGCAGCTAATAAGTGTCTGAGGCAGGATTTGAACTTACATCTTCCTGACTCTAAGCCCAGAGCTCTGATCCGCTGCACTACCTAGGTGCCTCTTAAATCTTTTTTAAATCTCTATCTGCAAGGCCTCAAACAACCACTCAAATTTATATTTATTACATTTATATCACTATATTTTATTTATTAGCCTCATGGTTCACAGAGATCTTTCCTCAAATCAACCTTGTGAATGACCTTGGGCAAATCACTTACCTCTAGGTCTTTTTGGTGTGTTGCTCTGTAAAATATAAGGGTTGGTTTAGATGCCCTCTAAGTTCACTTTCAGCTCTAAATTATGACCCTATGAAAAAAGTACATACTACAAGCATTATCCCCATTTTAAAGATGAAAAAAATGGGATTCAACGAGACTTACCCAAAATCATATGGCTAGCATTAGTGTCTCCCTACTCAGTGCCCCCAAGCACTGTAAAAATAAGTTGGGGAAGTAAGATATCCAGGCAAATACTCTAATTAAAGGAGGAATATGCTATTAAAAAAAATAAACAGAGTACTCTGGAGGTTCAGAATGAATGAATGAAAAAGCATGTATTAAGAGCTTACAATGGGCTAACTAAACACTGTGCTAATAGCTAGAGATACAAGTAGAAAAGTAAGACAGAATTGGATTTCCAGGAGCACGTTCCGAAGGAGACAGGACATTTACAATATTTACACTACAAGTTAGATAGAAAATTCCCAAGGTCCTCAGGGTGCATCTTCCTTCATGTCATCTCTATGGATAAAATCTATTTGTTTCTGCTGTTGAGCCATTTGACATGCAGAGGACTTGAGTGATGAGAAGTATTTTCCCCCTGGGTTTTCAGAAGGTGCCAATAGAAATAGCTTAAAATGTGGCTTCTAAGAGTGAAGGCTGCAGGGGGTAAACTAGGCATTTTGGCCACTGCCTGGCCTCTTGGGCTTACCTGTCATTTAGTGGCAGTTGATGTTGGCGGTGAGGACTCCTTTTCCAAAGGGATTACTCGCCTCAGTGATGGCTACAGGGTCCCGGCAGGAATTCTGTAGGGGCATGGCTACTTCCAAGGCTGTTGGGTTCTGAGTCCTGAGCTGTCTCTGCATCTGGGTTCTTTCATCTGTTAAACTTTATCTAAGTTCCTACTCAACTCTAAAATACTATAATTCTGTTAAAAATATTATTGTTATTTAGTTTCTCAGTTCAAGCCTCTTTAAGCTGCCTCCCCTTTAGTTCCTAAGGGAGGGTGTGAGGGAACATATAGTACTGATAAGTGAATAAGTAGAACAGTGGACAGAGTGCTGGGTTTTGAGTCAGGAAGATTCCTTTTCATGACTTTAAATCCAGACTCAGACATTTACTAGTTGCATGACCCTGGGCAAGTCACTTAACTCTGGTTGCCTCAGTTCCCCATGTGTAAAATGAGCCGGAGAAAGAAGAGGCAAACCCCTCCAGTATCCTTGTCAAGAAAGTCCCAAATGGGGTCATGAAAAGTGAGACATGACTGAAAGACAACTCAATAACAACAGATAAATGTTGATAAGGGCAAGGAGAGAAGAAAAGGTCCAGCCTATAGGGCTAAGCCAAACTGTCTCAGAATACTGAAGCAGAGAAACGTTGGCTGGGAGATGTCAGCGTTTAGCCACAACAGAGTTAGGGAGTGAAGGAAAGTGACAATGAAGCAAAGTATTAATAAATCAATCAACCAGCATTCATTAAGCCTTAAGCACTGGGAATACAAAGATAAAAAGGAAACAGTCCTTGTCCTCAAGGAACTTACATTCTGTCAGTGTAGATGAGGGCACACATCGATGTGTATAGAAATGAAGACAAAGTAATGGGAGTGGGTAGGGTACCAGCAGCCAGGGGAATCAGGAAAGACCTTATGCAGATGATGGCAAGAATAGAGGGAACAAATATTCATTAATTGTCTACTATGTGCCAGGTACTTGACAAATATTATCTCATTAAATCCTCAAACAGCCCTGGGAGGTAGGCACTATTATTATCCCCATTTTACAGGAAACTTAGGCAGGCAGAGGTTAAACGACTTACCCAAGATCTGAGGCCAGATTTGAATTCAAATTTTACCAATTCCAGGCCAAGAGCTCTAGCCAATTCACCACCTAAGCTTCCATTTGAGGTGATCATTGAAAGGAGAGCAGAGAGACACTTGAAAACAAACATCTCCTGTTCCCAATTTTGCTCGGTGTTGGTTCTGTAATTCTGTTCCCCTGTCCAGCCTGTCTTCTCATACACCCTGTATCTTGATAGATAAAGGAGAAAGTGGAGGAGGGTGCACACCTCCCCCTAATATTTTTGAGACCTTTGAGCATGAATATCCATGGTTTGGATTTTGGTACACTCAGAGAAAGTAGAAAGAGAAAAGGAAGGTGCTGGATAATTTCATACAAAACTCATTCCACATCCAAGTGTGGGCAGTAGGGACTGAAATGAGACCATCATATTGGAAATACAAACCATTTATTGTAGCCAAGTTGAAGGAGGTCTGCTCCCATCTTCTGCTGCCTAGAGATTTAGGCTGCTTGGGGCAATGCTGACCTCATTAAATGGTGTTCAAACCAATCCAAAATGTAAAATACTCTGCTGCCAAAGCCTTCTTCAAAAAGCAATTATACAAGGTTGGCCGAGAACAGAATACCTTTCCTCAGGAAGACGATAGAATTCAAGGTATCCAGTGTTGATGACTTGTTTACCCAGGGTTTTTCTGCACAACCCACCGATTTTGCTATGTAGAGAATTCTCTAGTATCCAAATTAATCACCTGCCCTGCTGCACAGAAACAACCAAAGCTTGAGCTAATCCCCTCATCAGCTGGACAAATAATATCTTGGACCTATCTCCAAGGAGCTCAATCTGCTTTACAACCATTAGTTCATTATTGCCATTACTAGAACTGCACTCCTTTACACTAATGGCAGCCTTAGTCATTAGCAAAAGCTCACCTGCATCAAACCAGATCCGAAATACAGTGGACTCCTGGGAAGACAGAATCTAAATGAAAATTCTGATGCCCACTCACGGGTGTCATGCCTAGCATCAAGAATGCCACCACTGGGACATATCTTGAGAGTCACGTCAAACGCTGGGCAATTCTCAGTGTGGCAGAACCAGATTAAAACATAATCAGAAAATCTTTAACAGAATAAATAAAAATACAATAGAACGTAATATTAACAAGTGATTCGCTAAGTCAATATGCAGCCCCCAAGAATCTATGTATGATTTAGTGGCCCCCTTTCTATTTGTGTTTGATATCAC
>CM053623.1:395230125-395262480 GCA_028646595.1 Phalanger gymnotis
TCAGCTGGGGGCTGGGAGGTCCGTGTGGGACCGACCTTACCCAGAGACCATCCAGGCTGTCCTGGGGTGGGGCCCTGCTTCCCTCTGCCACTTTGTGGGTTCTGCAGCTCTAGAATTGGTTCAGAGCCATTGTTTTATAGGTTTTTGGAGGAACTTGGTGGGGAGCTCATGCCAGTCACTGCTTCCCAGCCGCCATCTTCCTGTTTCCTCATTTGTAAAATGATCTGGAGAAGGAAATGACAAACTACTCCAGTATCTTTGCCAAGAAAACCCCAAATGGGGTCATGAAGAGTCAGACACTACTGAACAACAATAAAAACAGGTCAGACTCAGAGCCTTGAATGTAGAAATGACTTTAAAGGTCATCAAATACAACATGTTCTTGATGCTCATACCTAGACACTCATATATTCATCCATTCACGTATAGATCTAGATATCCATATCCATACACATATACATATATATGTACATACATAGTACCCATACATACACACATGTATGTCCATACATATCAACATCTATATATTGCTATAACCATAAATTACTACAGAAATATCTGATACAATTACGCCAAACCCAAGTTTACACAGACAAAAGGAAAGAGAAAACAGAGCTGAGGAATCCAGTGAAAATGGCTATTTGGAGACTTCCCAGGATCTCTGATTGGGAAGGGTCCTCAGAAAGCATCTTATGCTTACTTAGCCAAGAATCTCCCTGTAACTTATTGTCAAGTAGCCGTTCGCATTCTCTCTGCTTAAAGATGTCCAGTGACAGCAAGACTGTTCTTTCTAGAGGAAGCACATTCCATAAGAAGCTGACAACTCTAACAAGCTCAGTCTTTCTGGAAAATTCACACTACTTGGGTGGTTCTCTGGGCATTTTTTAAGACAGTCCCCAGTCAAAGCAGTGAGCACAGAAAAGATCGTGCTGACCCTGAACATTCAAAGTTGATAATTTGGGGTTTGGAGTGTTTCTTTTTTAAACAGCAACTAAAAAGCAGCAAAAAGAGGTGGTGATTGTTGAGTCATTGTTCAGTCATGTCCAATCCTTCCTGACCCCTTTTGGAGTTTTCTTGGCAAAGGTATTGGAGTGGTTTGTCATTTCCTTCTCCAGCCATTTTACAGATGAAGAAACTGAGGCAAACAAGGTTAAGTGACTTCCCCAGGGTCACATAGCTAGTAAGTGTCTGAAGCCAGATTTGAACTCAGGTTTTCCTGACTCCAGACCTGCTCTATCCACTGAGCCACCTAGTTGCCCTAGCTGTGGGTCATCCTAGCCACCACCATATATGAAAGCATTGACAAGCTGGAAGACTAAAAAAGAAATGTTTTGAAGTTGACATTGGCCCCTCCCACCTCATTCTGGATTATTTTGCCTTTGACATTGGTTTCTTTTTTATATTGTCATAGGTTTTACATATACATGTTGTTTTGCTTCCACTGTGCTATGGGAAGAATGCTGTTTTGAAATCAGAGGAGCTAAATTCAAATTCTTATTCCACTACTTATACCTATATGTCACTTTATTTCTCTGGGCCTGTCTCCTCATCTGTAAAATCGGGGAGTTAGATTAGAGATTCTTAATCATCTTTGGTGTCCTGGACTCCTTTGGCAGGCTAGTGAAGCCCATGGTCACCTTCTCAAAATCATGCTTTTAAGTACATAAAATACATAGGATTACAATGGAAACCAATTCTATTGAAATACAGCGATCAAACTGTTTTTAAAAACAAGTTCTTGGACCCTAGAATAAGAATTCCTTAACTAGATGTACTCTGAGGTCTCTTTAGCTCTGCAACTATGATCAGATATGGTGGGAATAGTTACCCTGGAGAAAAAAAAAAGACTTGGGAGGGACTCATATCCATGTATTAGAAAGGCCGTCATGTACAAGGGGGATTTGACTGGTTGAGCTTGGTCCCTGAGAATAAAACAAGGAAGAATTGGGTGAAATTGTAGACAAGCATAACTAGGCCTGATGGAAAGGAAAAGGTCTCCAATGATTAGATCTATCCTGAAATGGAATGTGCTTCCTCTGGAGAGAGCAGGCTTGCCCTCACTGGAGATCTTTAAGCAGAGAGAGGATGAAGGACTACTTGTCAACAAGCTACAGGCAGATTCTTGGCCAAGTTAGGATAAGATGCCTTCTGAGGACCCTTTCCAATCAGAGGTTGGGGGAAATCTCCAACTGGCCATTTTCCCTGGATTCCTCAGTTCTGTTTTCTCTTTCCTTTTGTCTGTGTAAACTAGGGTTTAGTGTAATTGTATCAGATATTTCTATAGCAATTTATGATTATAATTATATATATATATACATATATATATATAGATATGGATATACATGTGTGCATGGGTGTATATATATATATATGGATGGATATGTGGATATGTGTATGAATATGGATATATATGTGGATAGATGGATATATGTGTGTAGGTATGGATGGATGTGTTTTGATTAATATTTTGCATATTATATATGCATGGATGGATATGTATGGTATTGTTGTTGTTTGCCCTTTGTTCTTGAAGAGGACCATGACATCAGGAAGGTACTATCTTGACTTGCAAGGGAATTGGATTTAAGTGAGGCCTTGCTAGGCAAAATCACCAGTCTCACTCTCTCCTCCAGACCATCTGGGTTCAGTGGCAAGACACAGATCAGGATGACTGGAAATGGCCCCAGATGCAGGGAGACTTGGCCTTTTTAAACAAAAGCCTTTTTTAGATCTCAGTTTGTCTGAGGCGATTCAGTGATTAACGCTAGGTAAGGAATGTGGCAAAAATAAATGGCCTCTTTTACCTAATTAAAAAAAATTAATCTGGTAGGGGAGGGCCCTCACGGTTCCTACCCATAAGACAGAATTGCTATTTACACTCACTCTAGGCCATCAAAATCCCAACAATGACCAAGTGAGGCTAAGTGGTACATGTGTAGATGTATGGATGAATGGATATATATGGATAGATGGATGGACAGATAGATATGGATAGAGATATGTGTATAGATATGTATGAAGATATATGTGTATGTGTATATGTGTATGGAGATATGTAGATATAGATATCCATATGGAGAGAGAGAGATATCCATATATAGAGATATCCATATAAATAGAAATCCATATAAATATCCATATACAATCCATATATTTCTATATCTATATATCTGTATATATATATATATATATCCATATCTGTATCTATCCATATCTATCTACCATCTATATAGTTGGATGGATATGTATACATGGATAGACATGTATGTGTGTATATGTGTGTGTATCTATATATGTGTATGTGTATGGAAATATATGTGTATGGATGGCTATCCAGATGTACATGCATGCATGTATGGATATATATGTGTGTACATGGAGGGATCAACAGATAAATAGATATGGATATATATATAGGTGGGTATATATGTATGAATATATGTATATAGGCATATATGTGTGCATATGGATATGTGTGTATATGGATGTGTGTGTGCATATGTGTGTATGTATAGATATAGATGCGTGTGTGTGATCCTACTGCATCTTCACAACAACCCAGTAAGGTAGGTAATGCAAATATTATTATCCCCACTTGACCATTAAGGAAACTGAGGCCAAAACAAGTTAAATGACTCGTTAAAGGTCACATGGCTACTTGGTGATAGAGAAGGGGTTAGAACCCAGGCTTTCTTGGCCAGTAGCAGCACTGATTCCACTTGGAGCAGCTCCTCCATGACATTCCTACCAATTTAAGTGTATCATCTCTGTATTTGCCATTCCTAAATCTACATTTGGGAGGTCAAGATGGACCACTTTGCTTTTTGCTAGTTTCTTCCTTAAGGATATGTTTTGCAAGCTATGTAAAGGAATGAGTTAAAGAATGAAAAAACATTTATTAAGCACTTAAAATATACAAAGGACCATACTAAGCCCTGAAGATACAAATAAAAGAAAAGCTTAGTATAAGCCAGCAAAGAGCATCCTTCCAATGCAGCACTCCTTTTAGCCTTCTCTGGCCCACCAAAACAAAGTATCTATTCTCTCCTGGGAGACTGGCAAGTTTCAAATTGCTCTGCTTTAATTAATTCCTCTTCCTCACACACTTTGAAGTCGTCCAACAGAGTCCACAGACTGCTTTTCTGGATGGTGGCTGGGGTGGGGAGGGTGCTGCTGTCTCCTTCATCCATGAAGTTACTAGATATTCAGCAAATGCTACATTTTAAGGAGCCATTTAATACATTTTTAAGGAGCTGTTAGAAATAAAACTTCTTGCCATATTCAACTCCAGTCCTCATTTCATCACAAAGTTTTATCCTTCTGCTTGAGTGATCTCTTGGGGGTTGAAATACAGGAAAAGCTTTTTTTAAAAAAAAATTATGCTCAGTAGCTCTACCAGCCTCTCTTGAAATATTTCTCTTAAAATAAGCCAAATGGTGTGTTCTTTTTTTTTTCTTTAACTCATTCCTCAACATCTTTCAAGACAGTTAACCCCATATTTCTTTTGGAAAGGAACAGGAAGATTTGCTGTTCAGACATGTTTTGCCCGGCAATGGAATGCTCAGCCCAGAGTAATAATGAAGTCCCAAGAAACCATTGTGGTTATTTATGGTCCTTTGTTCATTTTTTGCCTCTTATAATAACAACCCACATGTGTATAATAGCACATTAGTGCTTCAAAGACCTTTGTTTACATGATTTCTTTGGCTAATCACCACAACTATATGAAGTATTATTGCACCAATCCCCCAGCAGAGTTATGAACTCATGTGTTAGGCATTCACTGCGATGTCATTGATGTGTTGTTCAGTTGCATTCAACTATTTTTTACTTGGCAAAGATGCTGGAGTGGTTTGCCATTTCTTTCTCCAACCTTGTTTTACAGTTGAAGAAACTGAGGCGAACAGGATTAAGTAACTTGCCCAGGGTCACACAGCTAGGAAGTGTCAAGTCCTGAGACTTGAACTCAGGAAGATGAGTCTTCCTAACTCCAGGCCCAGCCCTCTATCCACTGCACCACCTAGCTGCCCAGCTGCTGAGATTCTCTCTTCCAAAAACCTCGTTTTTAATGTATTTGTATTTATTTGTATTTGTTCTCTTTCCATTTATTCTATTTAGCATTACATATTACTTGTTTCCTCCTCCAGTGGAATGTAACTTACTTGAAAGTAGGCACTGTTTTACTCTTTGTATGTTTATCACAATTCTTGGCAAATAATAAGCGTTTAATAAATAACCGTTAAATGATTAATTTACTGCTATTCTCCATGACTGTGACACCACAGTTCATCGTGGTGAACTTGTCAACTTTCTTCTATCTCTATTTAAAAGCAGTAGCTCCATATTTGTAAGTACTATGAATGAGCAGCTTTATGCCTTGGTACAAAAAAGTTAAAGTGCATTGAACAAAATTATCTCTGTTATAGGAATACAAATTTATCATAGTTGTTATAAGTTCAAGAAGCCTTGTGTGATTTTGACGTGTGCTTTGGAGGCACCTTGTTGGAAGAGAATCTTCAAGGGAGCATCTTGTTCTTCTGAGTAGTCAATAACCAATAAGTACAGTAGGATCTTTTATTCTCTATACCCGTCGGTTAATTCTGTGATCTTAGAAATGTACTCTTCTCTAGAATGTTTCTTCAAAACCCAGCTTGTTCCTTTCTCAAGTCTGTATCACAGATACCTTCAAAGCAGGAATAAAATGTTTTACATGACTTCACATGTATCATGTTGCTTGCCTTATCAATGGTTGGGGGGGGACAATTGGAAGGAAGAAGAGAATTTGGAACTCAAAATTTGAAAAATAAATGTTTAAAAAAGTTTATGGTGCATACAATAAAAAAGCAGGTTTAGATTAGCCTCATGAAATTTTTATATAGATGGGACAGATATATAGTATATCACCATTTTTGGGGGGCGGGGTAGAGTCCAAACTTTTTTTTCCAAATCTTTAATATATTCCCCTATTTCAGACACCTTGATAGTCAATCCCTCATCGCCAACAAAATTGCATCAACTCCAGCAGAGTTCTCCTCTCAAATAGAAGTCTTGGCTAGCTACTTTCCCCACATTTGTTTTCTACTTCCTCAAGACAACTGTGATGAGAGAGACACAGAGGCTACACATTTGGAAGTGTAATGGTTGTTAATTTAAGATGAAGAAATGGTGGTTCTGAGAGGTTAAATAATTTATCCAAGACCATGCAGCTAGTAAAGGGCGGAGCTAGTGTTTGGTGGCGGGCTCTTGAGCCCAAGTTTTTAACCCTTTCAATGATACCATTTTGTTCCTCTTACCTCCTTCATTAATTTGTAGATAAAAGTTGTCATGAATAAGAAAATGATGCTCCGAGGCCATTTAGCATGTTTTTAATTTCTGGGTGTCTGTTTGTAGGACTGGTCCACTGACAAAAACCATGAGGGGAGCAAAGTTTGCTCTGACCCTTTGAAGTCTCTTGCCAACCTTCTTGTATCTCCGTTTCGGGCCTAAATCACTCACCCCCCAACCTTCTTTGTTTCTACTAATCCACAGTTTAGATGTTTACAGCTGGTGCTCAAACATCTTCGAAGACTCTCTACTGTTGTGAAATCAAATTCAAATCCTTTGGTTTGGCATTCGAGGTCCTCAGTTTTACTCGAATTTAACAATGAGTTCAACTTAACAAATATTTGTAATTCATTCCTTGTTTGTAGAGCCTATGCTGGTCACTGTCGGAGGCACGAAATTTAGATCCTTGTCTGGAAAATGAAGAAGGTTGGGCCGAAAGATCTCTAAGCTCTAAATGCTGTGAGTTTATTGTGGCGATGCTTCTTGCTAGAATGGTGAGCAGGCAGACAGATCTTTCACTCCTCCTTCCTCTGTGGGGCCATTCCTCCCTTGAGAACTGACTCTCTCTAGCATATAGGATAATAATAGTGATAATTACAATACCTAACATTTGTATAGCACCTGCTCTATTCTGCTCCAGGCACTAAGCTAAATGCTTAACAATTATCTTGTTTGATCCTTGCTAGGACTCTTATGGCCCTCATTTTACAGATGAGGGAACTGAGGCAAACCGAGGTTAAGTGACTTGATGAGGAACACATAACTAGTAAGTATCTGAGGCAAGATTTAAACTCACATCTTCCTGACTCCAGTCCTTGCTCTCCATCCATGGCACTACCTAGGAAGCGCCCTTGCTTATGGACCACAGATCCTTCATTCATTCAAATAATTGAATACCATATCTAATAGTAGTAGTAGTAGTAGTAGTAATAGCAGTAGTAGGAGGAGGAGGAGGAGGAGGAGGAGGAGGAGGAAGAAGAGGAGGAGGAGGAGGAGTAATAGTAGTAGGAGTAGTAGTAGGAGTAGGAGTAAGCATTTATATGGCACTTACTCTGGGCCGGTCACTGTACTAAGTACTCCACAATTATTATTTCATTTGCCCCTCACAACAACCCTGGGAGGCAGGTGCTATAATTATTACTCACACTTAACAGCTGAGGGAAACTGAGGCAAACAGAGTTTGTGACTTTTCTGGGATTACACAGTTAGGTGAGTGTCTGAGACTAGATTTGAACTCATGTTTCCTGGACTCTAGGCCCAGCACTCTATCCAACTCTAATTCTCTGAGCTATTCACTCAGCTTCTATATGACCTACATTGGTCCCTTTAGGACTATAGAGGGACTCAAGAAGGAACAGGAAGAGGTACAGTTTACATGTTATGATGTCACTTGCAATGTCTTATGATTTCTGATTGTAAGCCTCCTAATATCCCTGGCATAGGCCCACCCAAAAATGTGAAAGAATTCAAAAGATATTTTCAAGGATGATTATCACTGACATTGTGATAGCAGAATAAAAACATTTTGATGTCTGGAAGAGATTCGTTGTTGTCTTTATGTCTATAAGCTCTGTTATAGTGCTTTGCCCACACTAGGTCTGAAAAAATGTCTGTTGATTTAAATTTGTGTAATTGATACATTACCGCCCAACCCTGAGATGTACACTGTTGTCTATGACCTCAAGCAGCTTACAGTATAACCTAAAACATGAGATTTTCCCCAGGAACCATATAACACAAGGTAACAAACGCAGATACAAAAGGAAATCCTGCTTTGTCATAAAGAGGCCACATGTGGTTTGCTTACCCTCTGTTTTCACAAGACACCTAGTTCCACGACATTGATAGAAGGACTTGTCTAACACTGACTTGGAGGCTTAAGGTCTTTCTAGTTTTAGAAGGTGTATACAAAGCAGTGTCAAAAAGGAAGAGAGGCTGGTGTCCTCATAGGGACCATTGGCAGCAGCTGGTGGCTTCCTTCTCCCATAGACCAGCTGCCCTGCTTCACAACATGAAGTTTAAGAGAATAAACCTCATCCAAAGTTCTCCCTAGTCTAATGTGAAGATGGCTCTCCTAGTAGCAATAATTTACCCTTCTGGGTTCTCACACCATAGAAGAACAATGTAGGGCCACAGTGGGATAAGCATGGAAAAGAACATAACATTCTAAAGCAGAAAGATCACTGAACTAGGTGTCTAGAGATGCAAGTCCCAGTTATAGGCAGAGCAATATAGAAACTGTCCAATTTTGTGTCTGGGGCAGCACACAGAGCAAGTGGGATGATATGCACTCTCAGATCAACTTTTTAAGCTGTGATACCTTGCGCTTGCTTCTCAGAAGGATGCTGAAGGGGAAGAAGTGAAAGTGGGGATCAGCAAGGCCAGACTGGGGAGAATCTCACCAATAGTATAGCCAGTACGGGTAAGAAACTGCCATCTGGTAGCTGCCTGTAGAAGAAATTAAGATCTGTTGTTTCTATTCTGTTGAACGATTGTTCTCCATAGCCTCTCAATTCAGAATCCTACAACAAAGCCCCACTTGCCCTGTCCTAATTATAGCTCTGGTCCCAGGTCCACCACCAACTCACCAAATGACTGATAAAAATCATGTCTGGACCTCATTTTATTTTTATGTAAAACAAAGAGGTTGTATCCAGAGATCTCTAAAGTCCTTTCTAGCTTCTAACGGTCTCTCCCAAGGAAAAGATACACTGCCTATACCTGTCAATTTTGTTACTGCTTAGCCACTCTGAAAAATTGGGGTTGGTTAGCTTTGTCATGGAGAAGATAGAAGCTACAGTTTCAAAGGAGCTTTGGGGATAATTTGTAAATCCCATTTATCCATGGGATGCTGTCGGCCATGAACAATGAAGAATTATCTGCACAATTAGAAGTCTTTTCTCTGGGTCTAGATGTAGCCCTAAATCTGATGTTTAATCTCCACCCCTGGGCTCTGGATCCCAGGGCCAGCATTCAGATTTAATAATTTACCCAGGGTTTCATGTGGATTTATCTGCGACCCTGCTGCTTTACGAGCAAATGAAATGAGATACAGAGGGCACTCTGTGTTTTTGCAGTACCCCGAACAACAATATGTTGCCAGACGGCTAGCTCTCTGTGCATGCATGTTGTGCTCCAGTTACAGGAGCTGCCAGGTTTCAGAGCTGCCAACCTGCTTGCCCACTGGGATGAGCAGAAAAGCATCATTGGCATTTTGCTGAAATGAGATGTGAGCTTGGGCTGGTTTCTGACCTTCACCCTGGCCTCCATAAGCTGATGTAAGCTACCTCTATCCAAAGGATTAGGTTAGGGGCCAGGGGGCCCCTTCTAGAAGGTCAGAGGATACAAGCTTTGGGAGGTTGAGTAACAACAACAGTTCCTATTTCTCTACCACTTAAGGGACATTGGGAATGACACAGTCTTTGGCTTTAAAAGAACCCTATAAGGCAAGTTATGAAAGTCTTTTTTGACCAGTTCATAAACGGAGGACTTGAGGATTAAAACTGAGGAAGGTTATGCATGAGATGATACAAATGCTAAGTATTGGAGTCAGTACTCAAACCCAGGGGCTTCCGACTCCATGTTCATGGCTCTTCCCATCCCACTGCGTCCATGTTCTTTAATGTTGGTGAATGATTCTTATTCTTGGGTGTAACAGTCTGTAACTGCAGAGTTGCAATATCTCAACTCACTTGGATAGATTCCTGACCTTGCCTCTGATTTCCAAGAGAGGAACGCTCTATTCTTCTGTCTCTTGCTCTGTAGCAGTTATTAAAAATTCTACCAAGTATGAAATCCTCACCTAAGGCTCTCTGGAGGGTTAGAAAGAGTGCTCTACTCTGCTTTGGGACTGAAATTCTGGTTTGGGGAATCTTCCGTCTCCTTTGTTCTGCCCTGGGGAACTGGACCTGTACACTGTCTTCATGCTTTCAGGTGGTACCTTCCAATTGGAATCCTGCTGGAATCCTAGGTTCATTCTTTAGCATCATCTTCGCTGGTTTCCAGGGGTTTTTTCCCTACTTCTGCCTAATACTGAATTCAATTCAACAAATACCTATTAGCGCAAATTCATTAATTCATTCATGATACCTGATGGTGAAAATTGATTAGTATGTTACTTGTAATAATGAGGAAGGTGGACACAGCGATTTCCACAATGATTTTTTCCCTCAAGGATGGCTATAGGGGCTGGGCTGGAAGCAGGTCTAATGGTTTAAAGGACACATTCTTGCATTCATGGCCCTGAACTGGTGTATATATGCATATAACATGTGTGTCATGAGCTAGCATGTGGATCATACACATGTATGCATAATATGTGTATACATATTCACACATATACAAACATACAAAGTAGAGTGTAAAGGGGTAAGAGAGAGAGATACAGGCAAGATGTCCTAGGAAAATCTGAGAAGTGAGGAAAACTTTCAAATATTTATTAAGGTGTGTATTCATATACGCATATAGACTCACACACACACATACATACATATATATATATATTATATATATGCACACATATAAATATACTTAACTATGACCTTGGTTTTTCTGAAAGCTATGTCAGTGAGCCAAAGGCTCTTGTATGTCCTAACAAACTGGAAAGGCTCTTTGTGTATGTCAGTGACATACTATGTCTTGTGCGTCTGTCATGAAAGGAACAATCTAGCTAAGTTCTGAGAGGCTCACCGCCAAAAGGTCAGTGACCACCAAGAGATTAATTCTTTCAGTTATGCAACTCATCAAACTCTCCCTACCTTCACCTCCCCCCTCTCTTAAATTAGTTCTTACCTTTGTGTGGTAATCTGTAATCCCCTGCTATGGGGGACAATTGAGACTGGTGAGTTGCTTTAGCTTGAGAGTTCTGAGCTATGGTAGGGCCAAAGCCTACTGGCCATCTGTAATAAGTTCAGCACCAATATGGTGAGTCTCCAGGAGTCTGGAGCACCAGCTGACTAAGGAGTGTACTGATTCAGGTTGGAATTGGAGTAGTTCGGAGCTTCTGTGTAGTCAGTAATAGGATTGGACCTGTGTGAATAGCACTTCCAGCCTGGGTAAAATAAGGAGACCCAGTCTCAAAAAAAAAAAAAAAAAAGAAGTTAATGTTTTTAACAAAGTTGTAAATTCCCAATGCTTCTCCCTCTGATTCCCTCAAAATAGAACCCTCCCTTGTAACAAAGAAGCGGAATTAAGCAAAACAAATAAACGCATTGGCCAAGCCTGGCACTATATGCCTCATTCTGCACCTCTGGTCTGCCATCTCTTTATCTAGACATCCTTCATTATTAGTCCTCTGGAGTCACAGCTGGTCAGTACCTTGATCAGAGCTCAAGTGTGCTTCATTTCTGTTTTTCTGTCTATTATAGTGATCAGGGTATAAATTGTTATTTTAGTTCTGCTTGATTCTCAATGTGTCAGTTCTTATGCATCTTCCACAGTTCTCTGAAGGTCATTTGTATGCTTGGAAGAAATATGCACACCCATTAAATCATTCCAATTTTTATAGTATTAGCACCTTAGTTTTATCTCCATCCTAAGTTCTACAGGGTTAAAAGTCCTATGTTTCTATAGTTATAAGGCTTGACTTAGTATAAGTACCATTGCTACGCATTTTTTGCTCTTACTGGAATCAATACATTCATGCAAATACAAAATGTGAAATGATCAATTTTCTTACGAAGATTTTTGGTCTACTGGTAGTTCCTCTAATTATTATCATAATTTTTTGTAGTTCACTAAAAATAAGGTATCATAATCTGTGTTCCTCAGTATGAAAGTGAGAAGCCCCAACTTTAGCACAAAGGTGCTTAGCATATATGATTTTGACTCTGCCTCAGTTTCAACTGTAAAATGAGCAAGTTGGATTAGACCATCTGCACTGTCCCTGCTAGCTCCTTTGAAACTTATTAAAACTGCAACAACATAGGCCGTTGAATTAGAAGGGGTCAAATATTCAATATTTCCAGTCTGTTACTACTATTTTCCCAGACACCCACCAAATGGGATGTAGTGGCAAGGCATTTAGGGTAAGAAGACCCATATTCTACTTCTCTCTCTGTTCCTAATCAAACCCAGAGCAGTTTACTTCCTTCTGCATGTGTCAGCTTCCTCTTCTGTCAGAAATGAGTAACCCAGATTCCATCTCCCTGACAGTTGCTGTGAGAATAAAATGGAATGATCAAAATGAAAGGACTTTGAAAAATGTAGAATTGTAAAACTTTGTATCTCTGGGGTATCCTAAAGATTATCCAGTCTAACCCTATCATTTTATAGTTTGGGGAATTGAGGCACAGAGAAGAAAAGTAACTTGCTAATTTCACAAGCTGGTAATTGATCAAGCCAGGACTAGAACTTAGACCTCCTGCACCTCCCAGTCCTGGGCTCTTCCCACTGCATTCAGTGCTATATAAGTGGAAGATATTTAGATTGTGAGAAGAAGGAATTTCCCCTTTCTATTAGACAAGTCCTACTGTCGTCCTTGTGAATCTACCAGCTTTCTTTATGATAGTGTTTGTCCCAACAAAAGATTTGGTGGGGAAAAAAAAGTTTAATTCTACCAGTTCATAAGAATCAAAGCCAAAAGGAGCCTTGGAAACTGTCTTGTCCAACCTTCTATCATTACACACATTTTATAGAAACCAAGAGCCTTAGAGCAGAAGATATTTGTCCAAGTTCACGTAGTAATAACAACAATATTAATACGGTCCTTTAAATTTTCCAAAGAGCTGTGCATACGTCAACTCATTTGATTCTTACAGCAACCTTGGGGAAGTCAATGCTATGATTAACTCCATAAAACAGATAAGGAAACTGAGGTCCATAGAAATTAAGTGACTTGCCCAGGGTCACATGGGTAGCAAATGTCTGAGACAGGATTTGAACTTAGATCTTCTTGATTCCAAGTCCCATTGTGGAACTGGGATTAAACCCAGGCCCTTTGAATCTAAATCAAGGGTTGTTTCTGCTACACCACAAGTTTATAACACCCCAGTGACCCAATAAATATCCCCAGCCATTTTGCTGGATTCAACTTTGGGGGGAAATCAGATTCAATCAACCCATTATGTATCTAGACACAACTTCAGTGTTTCTGCAATAAGCTCCTAGAGAGCTCTCATGCGCACTCAAAGGGGCTACAAAGCACGTGAGGAAGATTGGAGTGGAGGGCGGGGGAGGGAGGAAATGAATCCAAAAGACTCAAGCTTTTAGTCACATCCCATTCTGCTATGATTCCTATAGACACCAGTATAGTGTCCAAGGCCCGCAGATGGGAGATAACTTCACAAGAGTGGAAATCCTCTTTTGAAGTGCTGAGCTGTATGCTTTCCAGATTTCAAGCATGAAATATATTTCTGAGGGATTCCCAGAGGCACTCAGAAATCAAACTCCTCTGTACATGAAGATGGATCAGTGTAAATCTCTCCCCAAAGTAAGTCAGCCAACCTGAGGAAAGGCACTTAGGAGTCGAATCAGCCTTCCTCGAGTAAAGCACATTATTTTAAGAGAGAGAGAAAAAACACACATACACACACTCATGTGTGCTCTCTCTCTCGCTCTCTCTCTCTCTGTCTGTACATATATATATATATATGTATATATATACACACATATATACATATACACATATATACGCATATACAGTATGTTTATATACACATGCATGCACATGTATACATATATGTTCACTACACACATATACTCACTTCATGACTCACTATACATATATGTCTGTATATACATATATGTATATGTGTGTACATATGTGTGCATATACATATGTATGTATACATGTGTGTATGTTATATATACATATATCTATTATATAAAACGTATCTGCTATAGACACACACAGTCTAATCCCAATGGGTGATTTCTGTCTATCTCCCTATTTAGGGAAAGTCTTGTTTTGAGGTTGTGTACATATATAAGGCGCTGTTTGAATGATTGAATGACCTCTTTATTTTCCTATACTGTACAAGAGCACAGGAGCACTATGCTGTATCAAATAATTAACAAGTATTCATTAAGTGCCTACTGTGTTCCAGACCCTGTACCAAGTTTTATGGACTCAGAGAAAAAGAAAACAATACCTGCATATTAGGATCTTTTTCTAGCCCTAGGGATCTGCTACCCTGTCTTGCAGAAGTCAAAAACCCCAATACCTGAAGTATTGAAGAAAAGGCTCAGAATGTTACTCCTCTTCCCTCTAGTAGAATTCCAGTTTTCTTTCAAGACTCAGCTGAAACACCACCTTCTTTAGTAGGTCTTCCAATCCCCCAACCCTGACCTGCAGCTGCTAGTGCCTTCCACTCTAAGGCTGTGTTCCATCTATTCTGTAAGTGGCTGAAGTATTTGGGGAAGAAGGTTAACTGGACTGTCTTGAGAGAATGCTGAGTGCCCCAAAGTAGGATGGAGGCTTTATTACGTACATTTGCACTCTTGGTCATTAGAATTTAAGCTCCTTGAGGGCAAGGACTGCATTTGCTTTCCTGTTTGTATCTCCAACACTTAGTACAATGCTTGTTGAGTAAATGTTAACCTGGTCTCTATGACTACAGCATGGTTTAGAGGCTGGAGACAAGCACAGAAGAGTTGAATTAAAACAGAAATTCAGAAGCGGTACCATTCTCTAAGGACCAGGCTTGTTACATCTCCTCTCAGGACTCCAGGGCACTTTGACTGGTTTGTAGGTGTTTCTTTACTTCGCCATTGGCTTCCCATTGGGGAAGAGTGGCACATATAGACTAACACCCTAGTTCTGTTTAACCATTTAACACCAGATCACTGTTATGAAAGGATATTTACTTCCAAGATATAGGAAGATCAAAAATACAAATATTTCCCCTAACACAGTGGGGGAATGATGCCCATACAACATTTGGTCTCGGGGTGGCGGGGGGTGGGGGGAGCAGTTTGATGGGTGCAGTCGGGAATTCTCTTTCTGGAAGAAATTTACCAGGAACAAATTTTGGCACCTTTGAGTTCATGACCACTTGTACTTATGAGAACAGGCCCAAAGACAGCTATGAGGTAAGTCCGATTTTCTCCCCACTTCCCTTTCTCCCTCCCTTGCCACCTCAACCAATAATAATGCTTAAAAATTCCAAAAGTAAGTCTGTAAGCATAGGTAACAGATAAAACTTTGCTTCCCTGCCAATCACCACACTGAAACTCCTGAAAAGTGAGGGAGTATCCCTAACACATGTCAGAGGGAGAATTTTTTGCAGACAAAAGGGAAATGTTGGGAAGTCATATCTGAAGCTACCACACTATCACCCCAATATCTATGCAGACTTGGTGGATCACAGCAAATCTCCCACCTTTAGCCCTCCTGAGGCAATAATCAACTACAGAATATCTAATAAATTTTACTTGGATAACTAAGTCTTGTGTGGGATTTTTGTTCTCTTTTTTCCCCTCCCTGGCGTGGAAGCTAATTCACTATCCATTAACTCATTTGGAGAGGCCTTTGCCATCAGACATAGAAATTGAAATGAGTAGGAAAAACTGACCAAATCTCCTTTTCAGTTTAAAACTCCTAGAACTCATACACACAGCTCTCATTCACATTGTCGCAGCAAGTGACCCAAATTCACCCTGCCCTCCCTGGCAATATCATAAAAAGTAGAAAGAAGAGACCTGGGCCTTGGTCCAGTAGAGCTACCAATTCAATGTAGGGCAACTTACTGAACTTCCCTGGCCTTCGGTTTTCTTGCATATAAAAAGAAGAACCTGGACAAAATGATCATCGATGTCCCTTGCTAGTTTTAATAGCCCATGAATTTGTGAAAAGTTGAAAAGCAATTTAATTCCCTAAAGAATTTCCCACTGAAAGTCTGAAGCTACCTTCCAGGGTTTATGCTTGAGGAACAGAATAGGACTCTCCACTTCCTTTTTGCTGTATGATGTGATCACAGAAGAACTGTATTGGAGTCAGTAAACCTGGATTTAAATCCTGGCTCTGCTACTACTAACTACTTATGTGACCTTGGACAATTCTCTTTTCTCTTGCTTTCCTCATCTGTAAAATGTGAATAGGAATGCTCTAAGGTTCCTTCCAATGTAGGTCATATGATTTTGTTTTTCAGTTTCTGGTATAGAGTAAAAATTCATTTTTCATCTCTTTCCACAAAGTCCAATTTTAGAGTCCCTTGTGGCAATTTTCAGACTTTTAAACAATCAAGGCACCATTTTAAGGATTAAATATGGAATTCTAGAATGTTCAATGCTGAGAAGCTAGAGAGGAGCTTGGACAACAGCAGTTCCAGGGGATTTAAATCATTTTATGTGCCAATGACCCATTCAGCCGTCTGAGGAAGCCTAAGAATAATGTGTGTAAATGTGGTTTGTCTTCATTTTCAAAGAGGACCAATGACATCGTGGGTGATGTCTTGACTTATATGTGAATTGGATTTAAGTGAGGCAGAGTTACACAGTAGTCAGTCTCACTCTATCAGAGTCATTGAATTCTAGTTGCAAGGCTAAGGTCAGGATGACTGGCAATGCCCAGGATGCAATGGATGACCTTGGCATCTTTGATGTCTGACCAAGCTCTAAGTATTCCACAGTGCCTGCTTCATGGCTGTTGGAATAAATTGTTCCTATCTGCCTATTCCACTGAGAGAAGTCTTTACATGCTTAGGGTAGACATCCCCCCAACTCACCGACAGGTTTGAGGCTCATCCATTACCCTCAATTTGGTTTAGCCCATCTGCCAAGTCAGTTTTACTTGGGTGTGCTGCACATGCTACAGCTTCTTGGAGTCACAGGTAAGAGTTGAATGCCAGGTGGACACCATGAAAAGGGCTCGGCAAGAAGTGCTATTCTTTCTTGAACATCCCACGCAAATGTATAAAACAGTGGGCAGCTAGGTGGGACTATCAATAAAGCACGAGACTTGGAATTAGGAAAACCTAAGTTTGAACCTTGCCTAAACATTGAAAAGTTATGTGATCCTGGGCAATTCACTTCAACTCTGTAGATATCTGTTTCCTCATCTGTAAAATAGGGATAATAGCAGCACCTCCCTCACAAGACTGCTGTGAAAGTGAAATGAACTTACATGTCAAGCACTCTGCCTACCTCAAAACCCTATATAAATACTAGCTTCTAAAACAAAATGCATAGGATTGCAAAGGAAGCCAATTATATTGAAATACAGGTAGCAAAATATTAACAAAAAACAAATTTTGGGACTCAATGTTAGCAACCCCTGATCTAATCAAATGTCCTTATTTTATAAAGTCAACAAAAATTTATTAAGTGCTTACTATGCTGACAAACCTGTGCTAGGCATTGGGAACACCAGCACAAACACTAAACAGCTCCTGCCCTGCAGTTACTTTTTACTTGAGGGATACGACGTGTGTGTGTGTGTGTGTGTGTGTGTGTGTGTACAAGGTAATTTGAGGAAGAGAAAGAATTCTGATGACTAGATCAAGAAAGGTTCCACATAGGAGGTGTCATCTGAACTCAGCCTTTACGAAAGTGAAGGATGTTAGGAGGTACAGATGAAGGAGGAGTATATGTCAGGCATGGGAAGGGACAGGCTATATAAATGAATGGGAGATTAAGTGCTGAGATCTGGGAAACTGAGGCCTAATAGGTAACTTGTTCAAATTAATTTGGCATGCTAGTATCAGGGAGTGATAACCAAAACCAAGTCTAACTCACTTGCAGTCATCTTTCCACTGAATCATTCTATCTCTGGTTCATTCATGTAATGCAAACTACTAAGTCAACATGGGGTAATTTTGAGAGAGCTGAATATTTAGCAACTACTGCATGCTAAAGTTCTAAAGATTATAAGAGTGTAAAATAAATTGAAGACCTGACTTCATCTCTCAGTTTACAATCTAGTTGGGAGGCCAAATATGCGTAAAATGTCACCTAAAAGCATTTCCAAAGCAGCACCTCAGTATATGGGGGGTTTTGTCCCTGTTATACTGCCTGCTGACTGTATGATAATGCTAAAGTCCTCCACCTACCTAGATTTCATTCTTTAGTTTGCTCTTCCGTAAAAATGAAGGTGTTGGACTAGATCACCTCTTAAGTCCTTACTAATTCTAATAGCTATGATCCTATCAGCAACTAAAAATGACAGATGAACTTCACTTTGCAAACAAGATGGGTCCCGAGTTCTATATATGTTGAATTTTGGAAAATGGAATCCCATTTAAATGGTTCATAGGTTTTGACCTGGAGAGAACCTGTAAAGTCATGGATATTGCAACCTCATTTTTCATTTAACAGCTACATGCTTTAATCCTACTCTCTCGAGACCAGGCTTGTTGTGTCTCACCTCAGAATTCCACAGCACCTTGACAGGTTTTCAAGTGTCTCTTATCTCTGCCATTAGCTCAAGTCTCATGCTCCTCAGACAGACTTCATAATAACCTGGAAAGACTTACATGATCTGATGCTGAGAGAGGGGAGCAGAACCAGGAGAACATTATACATGATTACAAACACAGTATCTGTGATGACTAACTTTGATAGACTTGGCTCTTCTCAGCAATACAAGGTTCTAAGACAGCTCCAAAACATTCATGATGGAAAAAGCTATCCACAACCAGAGAAAGAATTACAGAGTCTGAATGCAGATTGAGGCAAACTATTTGCTCTCTCTTTTTTTTTTCCTTCTTTTTTTGGTTTTGTTTCCTCTTTCTCATGGTTCATTCCATTGGTTATAATTCTTCTTTACAACTTGACTATTGCATAAATAAGTATAATGTGAAGGTATATGTAGAACCTATATCAGATTCAATGCCATCTTGGTGGGGGAGGCAGGAGAAAAGGGAAGGGGAGAAAATTTGGAACTCAAAAACTTGTGGAATTGAGTGTTGTAAACTAAAAATAAAATAGAAGTTTAAGAGAAAAGAAAAGCCTCATGCTCCTTCCATTTAAGGGGTGGGGCACTGACTAGGACCATGATTTCCCTTAACACCAGGTAGCTTTTACAAAGCAATGTTTATTTCCTAGAAAGAGAAAGAGCAACCATGCAAACATTCCCTTAAAATTTCAGTGGAATACTCTCCCTACATTAGCTGGTCTCTGTTGGGGAGACAGGGAGAAAAGAGGTTTGTGTGGAAATCAGGTCCATAACTTCACTAAGTTACTACATTGCATTGTTTCCACCAAGTTTCTGTCCAAAGGTGGCATTAATACCTGGTGATTCCTTGCATTGGGCTGATGTTTCAAAGTCATCAATTATCCACTGGATGTAAAACTCAGCCAGGATTCAGATTCCTGGATTCATGGTTTGCTTTCCTACCTTTGAATCTCTCAAAGTTGGAGACTTAACTCTCTGCATGTAGAATGGAAGGAGCAGATGAAAAGGCCAAGGAAGCCATCTTTCTTAGTGCTATATAGTCCAGAGGGAAAGGCTCCATGGTCCTCCTTCTTAAAGCATCATTTTTCTCTCACCAGACACCATCATACCACCAGAATGCAGTTGAAGACAAGAAAGTAAGAAGTGGCCAAAAAAAACCAAAAAATAAAAATAACATGGTGGTTGGAGCTAACTAAGGTCCTTCAGAAGACGCTAACAATTTTGGCTATGCAACCAATGGGAAAAGGACCCTCCCAACCCTATTGTAGGCCAACCATAACAAATTATAGAAGGTCCACATGTGCTGAAGTCTCTCCAAGGCACTTCTTTTACATGTTATCATCACAATTCTCCAAGAAACAGCTCTCTAGTATGTTCTGCATGGAGACACCATCTTAGCAAGAGGATGTGATCTACCCACTCTCCAAACCCCCATTTTATACAGATAGAGTAATTAAGTCCTAGAAATGGAAATAAAATTAGTTCTTGAAGAAGGTAAATGAACTCTGTGTGATCACAGCTTCACCATTCTAGATATCCTATATCTTATTGTTTGTTCTAGAATTTTGCCAATATTGGCCAATCAAGCTTACTGGCCAATAATTTATAGACTCAACTCCATTCCCTTTACTGAAAATCAGGTCAACATATGGTCTTTCCCAGTCTTATGATATCCCTCTGCTTTCAACAATTAATGACAATGGTTTATTGAACACATTTACAACAGCACTTTTATTGTCACGAGGTGTATTTCATCTAGGTCTGATGACTTGAATTCATGAAACTCAGCTAAATGCTCTCTTATCCTTTTCAGTATCACCACATTTGTCCTGAACAGAACAAAATATGCCCTGAGCAAATCTGCTTTCCTCTTTTGGTCTGTTTTCATCATCCCATCCATCTTGAGCATCTTGTCCTTGATCCTCTTCTTTTTTCCCTGTATAGTTTTTAAAATTATCTTCACTATCTGTATTACTTTTCACCAGCCTTAGTTCATTGTGATTCTCAGTACTCTTGACATTATGCTTGCAAAATTCTGCCACTACTTTTAAAAATTAACTTACTGTTACTTGACTTTGCTTCCTTCTTTATATTGGAAGTTGATAAATAAAATGAATACCCTGTGCATCCACACTGGTCTCTTCAAGCAACTCCTCTTTTTCTTTCTAATTAAAAGTGTTTCTGCACGTCTTCAAAATTTAATTCTTGATAGTTTTCTACCCCTCTTGGGCTCATTTTCTCTGTAGAATTTTCAATACTTTGGGGCTCAAGGCAGCTGTGTAATGCAGTATACACATTGTTCCACAAATGAAGAATATCATAGGCTCTCAGAAGGTGAAGATTTTTGAGAGATTATATAGTTTAGCCCTGACATAAAGCAGGTAGAGCTCTTTCCTTACCAAGTGATTTGCCCAAGGTAATATGACTAGTAAAATGGTAGAACATTTGCCTAAAAATTCTAATATTCTTCACATGACACACTGATACCATAGAGAAGTTACATAAATAAATAATTCAGCATAGCAATACTGACCACTCAATCACTTTACTTCTTCTTGGCTTTCTAGCTCAGACTCCCAGTCCACCATAACTTTAAAACTGATCTTGTTTCACTTTGCAGAGTATTGTTTTTTTTTTAATGGGTGAGATTGGCCCCAACCAACATTTCTGCCTTTGCCTCAAATTTTGCCTCTTTTCCCCCCTTCTCAGCCTCACAAAGTATCCATTTTTTCCAGTTAAGAGCCACGATACCAACAACTGCAGGCCAGCTTTGCATGTCCAACTAAACACTGCTGCCCTCTGCTAACCATTGCCCATCATAGTGACTAAATCATCTTTCTCAACTCTGAGCTCCCTGAGAATCATAGAATGCAAGAGTAAGGGACTGAGAGATCATGTACTCCAGTGCCCGCATTTCACATAGGAGGAAACTGAAATCAAAGAGGGGAAGTGGTCACAAAGATAGCAAGTAGTAGAGGAGGGACCTGAAATAACTCTATATGTTGATTCTAAGTCTGATTTCCCATCCCAAAGTCCATGACCAATCATGGAAATAGACACTAAAACTGAGTACAAGCACAATTATTGGAATCGTCCCCTTTTCTTCTATGTCCCTTCTCCCAACTTACATATATGCACATGCTTACCTATAAGCATACGGGGGGGGGAGAGAGAAGGAGAGAGAGAGAAGAAGGAAGGAAGGAAGGAAGGAAGGAAGGAAGGAAGGAAGGAAGGAAGGAAGGAAGGAAGGAAGGAAGGAAGGAAGGAAGGAGGAAGGAAAGAGGGAGGGAGGAAGGAAGGAAGGAAAGAGGGTGAGAGGGAGGAAGGAAGGAAGGAAAGAGGGTGAGAGGGAGGAAGGGAGGGAGGGAGGAAGGAAGGAAGGAAGGAAGGAGAAGAAATTGAAACTGAGTTTTTCAACCAAACTCTGTAAAGGGTAGCCTCCCTATAAGCCCATGAACCAAAGAAATGCCCTCAGCTTGTGCCCTGGTGCCCCTCCTTTTTTGCTTATGGCTCCCACAGGCTTTCCACTAGTCCTCATATTTCTCAGGGACCTAGTGACATAGCAAACTCAGGTCAGCAAGAATTGAGAGCTTGAATAAGTACAAGATTGGAGCTGAGGGAGACATTCTACTTTTTCATTGCAATTTCTCTTTGTTCCCATCCTGATTTCTTTTTAGTCACAGGCCCTTGACCCACAGTTAATTTTCCTGGCTATCATCTTTATTAGAGGGAGCCAATTATTTAATTAGAGAATGTGGCAAACACACATCATCAGTCAAGAAGAAGGAGAATATGCCATTACATAAGTTTTAATGGTCAAAAGGACAAACTTTTAGTAGGGGAAAAAATGTTTTCCATGCATCTCTCTAATTTAATTGTATTTATTTTCACATTTCTAAAAATATTCTCTCTGCAAACAGCCTCTGGGCATGAATTCAAAAAAATAAAATAAATTGGCCCAGCCCCACAGCAACACTCTCCCACTCTGTCACCTCATTTAGCAAAAGCCGAAGGAGCTGGATGGAGCAGCCTTCTCTTATGTGCTGCCACGAATAATGTCTTTTCTTTTTCCTTCCTTCTCAATCCAGCTTAGATTTCTCACAGTCACTGCCATGCAGAATATTCAAAAGTAAATGGTTCACAATGGAAAGAACACTGGATTCAGAGTCAGAGGGCCTGGGTTCAAATCCTGTTTCTGTCACCATCTGTATGACCTTGGGAAAGTCATTTAACCCCTCTGGGCTTCAGTTTCCCCATCTGTGAAATAAATGACTTGTACAAGATTGTCTCTAAAATCCTTTCTAGATCTAAACTCATATATATGATCCCAAGTATATATTAATTCCCTAAAGGTCCTGATTTCTGCCCTCCCCCGACACACACATATATTTAAAAATCCTACTATAAAGGAAACCGGGGAAATGCAAAGATAAATCAGACACCCAGTTGTGAAGAGGGAAAAACAGAGACACAAATGATAATCTGACATCCCCCTCCCCACTCCCAGCCATTTCTAGCAGCAATGAGATCAGGCTAATATCCAGCTTAGAACCTGAATTGGGGGAATGTGAACTTCTGTTCAATGTCATTGGTGCAGAGGCACTGACTCAAGGAGACAGTTATAAAAGGAGAAGGTGGCATCTATAACCAGTGGGTGCCATAAAGGATCTGAGGCTCATTTACTTAGAATCAGTACATCAACCTCCTTGGGTAAAGTAGACAGCAATGCTTTGAAAGATGTTTCAGTGTTGCTTGTTTCTATTCCATTGTCAGTTTCCAAACAATACACACACAATCACACAGAGGGAGGGAAAGAGGGAGAGGGGGAGAAAAGAGAGAGCGGGAAAGAGGGAGAGAGGGGGAGAAGAGAGAGAGAGAGAGAGAGAGAGAGAGAGAGAGAGAGAGAGAGAGAGAAAAGAAACCACCAATAGAACTTTATCATGTAACAAAGACAAACAATTAAGCAAGAAATCTACTCTGGCAGTGAGAGTATCTGAAAATGTAGGTACTATTCTTTCAAAAAAAAATCTCAATAACAAGCAAAAATGTTTACAATTCGTTTTTCTAAATTTTGAGTTCCAAATTCTCTCCTTCCCTACCTCCTCTTCCCCTCCTTGAGAAGGCAAACAAATTTATACATGTTATATGTGTGCCATCATGCAAAACATTTTCATATTAGCCATGTTGCAAAAAAAATGCAAAAAAGAAAAAAATACAGACTGAAAACAAAGCAAAACAAAACAAAAAAAAATCCCAAACCCAAGATTAATGTAGAAAGTTAAATATGTATACATGCATATATTTAAATTAGAGAATGAAATAATATATACATAATATGTAAATATAAAATTTAAACACACACACACACACACATATGGTTCAATTCGCATTCAGACTCCATGAGTTATTTCTCTGGTGATGGACAGTCTTTTTCATCATTAGTCCTTCAGAACTGTCTTGGATCATTTTATTGGTGAGAATAGCTGTCATTCACAGTTGATCATTATACAATATTATTGTTACTTATATGCAATGTTCTCCTGGTTCTGCTCATTTCACTTTGCATCAGTTCATATAAGTCTTCCCAGGTTTTTCTGAAAGTACCTTGCTCATCATTTCTTATAGCACAATAGTATTCCATCACAATCACATACCACAACTTGTTCGGCATAGGCACTGTTCTTGACAGGTGTTCCAAGTGGACACACAATTAGTAAAGTGAAAAGCTAACTAGATTTGTAGTAAGGGGACTTTCTGAATCCTAACTCTTCCATTCATTACTTGTGTGCTCTCAGGAAAGTGATTCTGGGCTACATCATTCCCATTGTTTTGGGGTGGGGGGAGAGAAGAGGTTGGCGTAGATGACCTCTGAGGACCCTTTCAGCTCTAAATCTCTTAATTCTCTACCAATAGAAGAGAAGGGTGTTTCAATATTTCATTACTGGTCTTCTAGAACCAAAAGTGGTTAGTGCATTTGATCTAAATTTTGGTGCCTTTTAATATTGTTTTCATTTATAGTATTGTGGTCACTGTTAGTTTTCCTGGCTGACTAGCATTTATGTAGTACTTTAAGATTTGCAAAGCACTTTACAAATATTAGATTTTATCCTGACAACAACCCTGTGAGGTAGATGCTATTATTATCCCCATTTGGTAGTTGAAGAAACTGAGACACAGACGTTAGGTGACTTGCCCAGGGTCACACAACTAGTAAAAGCATGTAAGGATTTGAACTTGGCCTTCCCGCCTCCAGGTCCATCACTCTATCTATTGGATCGTCTAATCGTTTTCATACATCTTAAACCGTATCTCATTATTATTGGAGCACCTGACAGTAAAAGGTGTTTAATCAATTTATGTTGATTGATAACATGCAGTATTTTGAAGACAACCTTCTTCCCCTAAAAACTGCCATTCCTCTTTATTGTGACCTGATTTCAGTTGGAATGTTTTTATCCCTTATCAATGGCCCTTCCCTGCAATAACCTTGCCTATATTCTCAACCACAAATCCACAAACCAAGGAAATCTTCACCAATAAACTAACCCTTTAGGCCAACTATGCCCCGCTCATAGCCACCTTTTAGTAACTGAAGTCCTCCTTTGCTATGCTAATCAAGAGGGCCCTAAATCCACTTCAAAGGAGCTACTAGTTTCCTATCCGAATTGCTCATTCTAGAATCAATTCAAACTCTCCCTTTATTTACCTGTAAGTTTAGGAAGAGACTTGCTAAGGCTCTGTTCTTTTCTGAACTATTGTCTGTGTGATCAAAGAGAGACATTCAGCCCCAAGATCAAAGAGAAGCTACTCCCAGCAGGCAGACAGGCCCTCCCAAACCTGCAGGCTCATACAACCTGAATCATAATTTTAAAAAGAAAATAACCTACTAGCAAAGAATTTCTGATTGCCAACATCTAAATGACCTTCACTATTAAGGGGCCTAGAAGGCTTTTCCATATTATTCTAATGATTACCAAAGTAATATACGAAAGTATGTATGTCAATTTGACTTGACTGTTGCAAACCTGCTAATTGGAATCCACAATCCAGGTAGCAAACAATGTGGCCCAGAAAACCTGGGGAAGGGGGCTGGAGGTGGGGGGATAGAGGCCTCAGAACTTCTCTGGAGGTTTGTAAACTCCCAGGTTCCTAGCTGCACCACTTATTCTGTTTACTGAAGGGGACAGCGGTGACTGTCAATTGAAGCATCACTTGGTGACATCTCACGTCTCAGTTTGTTAGTGAATTATGTCAGGCCTGTGACACAATGTGAATAACGAAGCCATTGTTTCCCAGGGTGACACAATTCATCACCCCCAGAGGTTTGATGAGACTTCCTCAGCAGGAGGCCCATTACTGAGAGGCAAGCCGAAGCCCCTGAAGAAATGTGACTCTTACCACTAACAACATGAAGGGGAAAGATGGGGTAGATTTTGCTAATAGTTCTCCAAGGTGGAAAAGAGCAGGAGAATGGAGGGATGTGGGGGAAAAAGGGAAAAAAGCAATTACATCATTCCAGTCTCTGCATCTCTGTGCGTAAAGCATTTGTTGAAAATAAATCCAATTTTTGCCTTCTTGTTTGGTGAAAAAGGGAAGAGAATTTGGAACTGGAAAAAAAGAATTTAAAAAGTGTCCGTTAAAAAGAAAGCTAACTTTAACTGAATTTTGCTCATTTGTTTAGGTTGTAAGAGTGACTGAACAAAGTCATGAAAGCAGGTGATCCAGCAAAGGAGACAGGGGAGGAGAAGTCATACAAATTGGAGGAGGATCAGAGGATTTCAATATCACAGAAGCCAAAAGAAGAGAGTAGAAGAGGTGGGAAGATAGTTAAGAGTGTTGAAAGCTGCAGAAAGGTCAAAGGAGGATGATGACTGAGAAAAAGGGCATTGGACTCAGCAGTTCAAAAATCACTGGTAACCTTTGATCCCATAATTTCAGAGTGGCAGAGTAGAAGTCAAGTGACAAGGCTTGAGAAAGGATCGGGAGATAAAGGAAGAAATGGCAAAGAACTCTTGACTACTCTTTTTAGGGAGGGAGGGAGGGAGGGAGAGAGAGAGAGAGAGAGAGAGAGAGAGAGAGAGAGAGAGAGAGAGAGAGAGAGAGAGAGAGAGCGCGCGCACAGTATTAATAGTTTGAGAGGAGGTGAGGGTTAAATGAGGATTTTGTTGTCTTGTTTTAGAAGGCTAAGGGATACCTGTGAATGATGGCAGGTTGCTGCAAAGGCATCCAACAGAAAGAGATTGAAGATACCAGAGGAAATAGTTGATGGAACAAATTCCTGAAAAGGAGAGTTGATTGGATCAAAATGCAGGAAAAGAGATTTAGCCTTGAAAAGAAAATAGGAGACCAACTTATTCCTCAAAGGCTGAAGGAAAAATTTGAGGACTGAAGTAGGGGACCTTAAGGAACTCAAAATAGACAATGCTTTCTCAGTAAAGCGGGAGACAGAAGTGCCTGCTAAGGGAAGAGCTGGTGGAGCTGGTATTGATGGACTTGAACAAGCAGATTTGTAACACTAGCTATGAGAAGTGTGATATGGAGTCAATCAAAGAAAATACAGTGGTTACCATGCAGTGGGAAAGCCCCAGCTGAGGTTAGATAACAAGAATTTCAGTGGATCTGGAACTCATCAGCTTTATTTTGTTACTTGCTCTTCTAGCATTCAGCAGTCCTGGAGTAGGAGCAGAGAAAGAAGGTGGTGGGACAAACCAGGTTGAGGAATGGTAGAAGGACAAGATAGCAAGGGTCTCGAGGGTGAATGACAATCTCCCATGTGGCAGCCAAGTTTTGGGGAGAGATTAAGGAACTCATCTAAAATATTGAGCTCGATTTAGCTACCCTTATCAAAAGGATGGACTAGGTCACAGTTTGCCAACAAGGACTTTTAAATTCTTGAGCATTTGAAGAAGCTATCAAGTGAAAAAAAGTACATAAAGCACATTAAAAACCTCAGAACGGTTTACAAATATTAGCTAAAATCATCATCTTTAAGAGGCCATTCCATAAGATTTCTATATGTTCCTTTGGCAATTTTTGATGTGCAAATTTTGATGATGGTAATCAGGAAGGAAAGAGAAGGAAGAATTGGCTGTGGGTGTATTTATTTATTAATTATAGGGAATATTTAACCCACTAATGAATAAAACCATTTAATGGCCGACATTAATATGAACAGATGAATAATATTCAACATTAAAAAGGTAAAATAATTTTTCATTACCTCAACTTCTATTTGTAATATATATACATATATATGTATATATATATATATATATATCCAAATGAAAATAAGATTGCAAAACACAAGATATACTGGCTATTCTGTTGGGCATTTTATTATTTTTTTGGCTGGTTTCTTTGTTACACATTGAACAATATAGCCAACTCTTCCAATGGATATTGGGCATTACATGTAACAACAAGGTAGAGTGAAAAAGTGCACTGGAACAAGACTCCAAGACCTGGATTTGAATCTTGACCATAACTACTAGCTAGGTGATCTTGACAAATCACCTAACCTTTTCAAGCCTCATTTGCCACATCTGTAAAAATCTGTAAAAAAGATTGTTAATAATTTCCTGACCCAACTCACAGCATTGTTGAGCATGATGGGGATCGTTATTAGACCTATAATTCCATTGGTACTATGATTCCTGCATGAGGAAATCCCCTTAATAATGCAGGTCAGTGCTTTCTCTGTGACTTATAAAGACATGCTTGGAGCGCTGAGAGACTATGACCTGCCCAGGGTCATAGAGCCAGTACCTGTCAAAAGCAGAATTTGAATCCATGACTTCCTGGCTTCTGAGCCAACTTTCTAAGCACTACATCATTGCCTCTTAATAATGATTTAAAAGCATGCTGTAAACTGGAAAAGCATATGCAAGCATGACATTTTAAAGTTAGGCAATGATATACATTGGACTAAATTACCTGCTAAGGTTTTCTTTTATATCTACTACTCTATAAACTAGCCCCTGCCATTTTTTTTCTAAATCAGAAGACTATACTGTGGATAAAATGATTTCTCTTTCTTCTTTCTCCTGATAGTATTTTTAGTCTTTTTATTTCATTCCATGGGGCATCTTTTTGCTCTTCTGTAACCAATTTTTAGCCCATTTTGTGTCCACTTCCTCCCAATTTCTAATACCATTTTATTTAGTAAACACATTCCATACCTTAAAACACCTGTGATTTTATTATGACTTGTTCAAGACCACACTAATACAAGATGCAGAATGAAGATTTTAATTCAGAATTTCTGACTTCAAATCCAGCCCTCAATCCACACGTACATTCCTACGTTCAGTTGCTTGTACCCATTCTGGGTAGATGATAAAAGACAGAATACACAAGTGCCCTTTGTCAAAGAAACCTTCAGGGAATTTTTCTGATTATTTCTAAATTGGATTTTGGGAAAGTGTTTATTTCTTCCCACCCATGTTTTCTTAGATTGATTGAGAAAAATATAGCTTTATATGTTCATGAAAAGCATAGACAAATTCAAACACTCAGGACTAACCATTTTCCACAATGTTGTGTTAAAAGCTTGTCTTATTTCCAGTGGAAGGAGATTGATGGCCCTATAGATAAAAATACATCAGCATGAGCAAGTCAACAGTAGGGTACCAGCCCAAGGCAAGATGCTATGTTGTCCTGGCATATGTTCATGAACACAAACTAATGGGCAGAAACCAAGGAGTTAGGAGTGTGGTGGGTGAAGCTTGTTTATATAGCTGGGATACTTCTGAGAGCAGAGCCAAGACAGCAGAGTAGGAAAAGAACTCAGCCAAGCTTTCCCAACATTCCTCTCTAAACAACTTTAAAATAATGCCTCAAATCAAATTCTGGAGTGGCAGAGCCAACAAAAGGTGAGAGAGTGAAACATTTGTTAAGACCAAGACGGCTTAAGATGTCAGAAAGATCTGGGATATAGGGTCGGAGGCTGGCCTGTAGCCCATAAGGATGAAACACTAGTGTTGGGACTAAATCACAATGAAAGAGGCTGCAGCAGCTTTAGGAGTCCTCAAGCCAAAGATGGTAAAGGGATCTGGCGACTGGTCAGAAAGATTACAGAGGATTCCTGTGCTATCACTGGACACAAGACCAGACACTGCTTGGTAAATCCAATGCCTATATGACCTTCAGGTCATAGTTCAAATACAGTTCAGCACTTTCAGTCAAGAGAAAGCTAATGCAGACCAGGAGAGCAGTGATTAGGCCTCTCTACAGATTATCTGACCTTGAAAGCAGAAAAAATTTCAAACCCACACAACTATCTCTGAAAACAACAGTGTGGAAAAGCCTGATTCTTGAGACATTGCTCCTCCCCTCCCTGATGCTGGGAATGCAGCCCAACTTTAACATAAAGTTACAAATTAAGGAACAGGGTGGAAAAATGAGCAAGCAGCAACAAGAACGAAAAGAACTTGACCATAAAAATCTACTGTAGTGACTACTATGAAGATCAAGACACAAACTCAGAAGACAATGAAGTCAAAACAGCTACAAGAAAGCCTCAAAAAATGTGAATTGGACAAAAGCCCAACAAGAATTCATGAAAGAGATTTTTTTTAAAAGATTTTCAAAAGCAAGTAAGAGTGGTATAGAGAGAAAATTAGGTAAGGAGATGAGAACAAAGGAAGAAAATTATGAAAAGACAGGTTACAACCTAGTAAGAGGCAAAAAAAAAAGAAAACAACACCTTTAAAAAATAGAATTGGCCAAATGGAAAAAGAGATACAAAAACTCACTGAAAAGAATTCTTAAAAATTAGAATTTGGCAAGTGGAAGCTAATGCTCCATGAGATATCAATAAACAACAAAGTTAAAAAATAAAAACAAAAACCAAGAAAATGTGAAATAACTCATTGAAAAAACAACTGACCTAGAAAATATATTGAGGGAGATAGTTTAAGAATTATTGGACTGCCTGAAACCCATAATCAAAGAAAGCACCTAGACATTATCTTTCAAGAAACTATCAAGGAAAATTGCCTGATATCCTAAAATAGAAATTGAAAGAATCTACCAATTACTACTTGAAAGAGATCCCCCAAATGAAAACTCCCAGCAACATTACAGTCAAATTCCAGAGCTCCTAAGTCAAGGAAAAAATAGTTCCAGCAGGCAGAAAGGAACTATTCAGATACCATGGAGCCATAGTCAGGATCACACAAAATTTAGCAGCTACCATGTTAAAGGAGTGGAGGGCTTGGAATAGGATATTCCAGGAGGCAATAGAGCTGGGATTACAACCAAGAATAAACTATGCAGCAAAGTGAAGTATAATCTTTCAAGATTAAAAAAAATGGATATTTAAGGAAATAAGGGACTTTCAAGCATTCTTGATGAAAAGACTCAAGAGAAACATAAAAAGATAAATAGTAAAGAGAAATCACAAGGGACTCAATAAGGTTAAACTGTTTACCTTTTTATATGGGAAGATGAAATATGTAACTTCTAAGAACTTTATCAAGATTAGGGCAATTATATGGATTCTACATAGAAAGAGGGCCTGAGATGACTCAATTTCATTAGGATGACATAAAAAATGGATAAGAGAGAAAGAGGAATGCCCTGGGAGAAAGGAGAAGGGAGAGGAAGAATGAGGAAAATTATCTCACATAAAAGAGGAAAAGTTTTTACAGTGGAAGGGAAAGTGGGAGGGCAGTGCCTGAAGCTCACTCACATCTAAATTGTTTCAAAGAGTTAAAATATGTGTTGGTATGTATTATGTGTGTGTGCATGCATACATGTGAGTATATACACACTATATATATATATGTATACACATATACATATATATATATTCAATTGATAATGGAAATCTATCTTATCCAACAGGATAGTACAACAGGAGAGCAGGAGGGGAAGTTGATAAGAAAAAGGGGTTGATAAAAGGGAAGATAGAGCAGATAAAAGAAGACAGTGGTTAAAAGCAAAACAGACTTTAGAGTATGAACAGGATAGAAAGAGAAATGGAAGGATAAACAAAAGAAAATGGGGTGATGGGAAATGAAGTTAGTAATCATAATTGTGAATGGAAATGGGATGTACTCACCCACAAAATGGAAGCCGATAGAAGAATCAATTAGAAACCAGAATCCAATAATATACTACTTACAAGAAAGACACTGGAAACAGAGAGAAAGAGTTAAAGGGGCTGGAACAGAATCTATTATGTTTCAGCTATTGTAAATACTATTGTGCTATGATGAGCAGTGTGGTTTCAGAAAAACCTGGGAAGACTTGTATGAACGCACACAAAGTGAAGTGAGCAGAACCAGGAGAATATTGTTCACAATAACATCAATATTGTGAGGATGATCAACTGGGAAAGACCTAGATACTCTGACCAAGACAACTCCAAAGAACCTGTGATAAAAAATGCTATCCACCTCCAGTGAGAAAACCGATGAACTCTGAATGCAGATTAAAGCATACTTTTTTACTTTATTTTTCTCAAGGTTTTTTTTTCTGTGATTTCTTTTGCAACGTGGCTAATACAGAAATATTTTGCATGACTTCACATGTATAATCAATATAAAATTGCTTGCCTTCTCAAGCAATGGGGAGGGGAAGGCAGGAAGAAAAATTGAAACTCAATTTTTTTAAAAAAATGAATGTTAAAAAATTTTATGTGTGAGAGAATAGGAGGGGGGCGGAGCCAAGATGGCGGCTGGGAAGCAGTGACTGGC
>CM053623.1:395262980-395290391 GCA_028646595.1 Phalanger gymnotis
AAAAAAAAGAGTTTGGGAGTGAAATAGAAGATAGACGTAGAATGACATCTGAAGGCAATAATAATATCCAGGAAAGGGTTTGAAGTTTGTTTTTCTTTAATTTGAAGAGACCTTAAGCTCCCTTTGAAGGGAGTTTGAAAGGAGCCATTAGGAAAAAAAACTAAAGGATATAGAAGATAGTAAGGAACAAGAGGTTAGTTTTGTGAAAGAGAAGCATTGCATCTTCTTCAAAGACTAGAGCAAAGAAAGAGAGGATGGGTAACTGTAAAGAAATGTTTTTCAGTATAGAATAAGGGAAAAGAGGATGAAGGGAGTTGATTTTCTTACTCAAATAGAAGCCAAGTTTCTCTCCTGAGGTGGGTGTGACCAGAGGCAGGTAGGGGAGCAAAGAGGGAAAATTTGGAAGGTGGGCAATGTGACGGCATCAATCAAGGAACAATTGGAGAATTATCTTAAAAAAGGACTCAGTTGAGATTAGATAAGATGAATTTTTAGTCGACCCATATGATTTGGTTTTGTAACTTGTCCCTCCAATACTCAATACTCAAGAAAAGATAATGACTTAGATGATCAGGACGACAGAAATGGAAAAGAGATTTGGGAAGAAAAGATGGATGAAAACAAACAAAAGTCAAAGTGTAGAGATGATTTGAGGAGGTCATTTCAGCTGGCCTTAATCTTCCCATTAATTTATGTTGAAAGGTAATCTGCTCTTAAATTAGGAGAGTGAAGTAGCTCATGGGGACTAAAAGAGGAAAATGTATGGAAGTTGCTATGGGGAATGGGATAGAGAATCTGGCCGCGTAATGTCGTGCTTATCATCTAATCTCTCTGACCCGGTTTCCTTATCTATAAAGAGATTAGACTAGATCATCTCTAACACCTTCTCTAGTTAAAAAAAAATTGGGTGATTCTGTATTACTAAATCAATAAGACTTGAACAAAAGATTACTAAGGAGCATTTGGGGCCCAGATGAAATTATGCAACATAAATTTATAAAGGATGAAATTGATTTCACTATTTCATTATGCCACAGCCTTACAATGGGAATGGAGAAATCTGATGACAGAGATTATCCAGGACAGAGTATGAACATGGTAGAAATTGCAGAAAATCAAAGAATGAGCAGTCTAGTCTCACGGCTAAGAGATTAATGAAATCATTGAACACAGTTCTAAGAAAGGATTGGAAGGCAAGCAAAGTCAGTATAAGGATGGTGATCTGAAAAAAGGGAAGGTTCTACAGATCAGAAATTGTGCCAGGGGTAAAATAATTTCAGTAGGAGAAAGAGTGGGGTACAGGGACAGACAGCAGAATTCCTGAGCTCAATGTTAGATTGTAAGGTGTGGCCATGCTGCTGGATAGACAAAGTGGCATAGAAGGAGCTTAATGGAGACGAGCAGCTCAAGAACTTTAAATCCATAGTGTTAGGAGATAATGAATTTAAAAGCACATCGTAACCCAGAGAGCCCTTTAAAAACATAAATATGGGTTATATGTGGTAGCCCTGCCCCCAAACACTAGAAAAGATGCTCCCCTCTAAAATGCATAGTTTCCTGAGTGTTTTAATAAAGACACAGTAGTGTCTATTAGAGTACCTTTATGTGAATATATTAAGAATAAAATATCCAATCTCCATACTTTAGGGAAGAAAAAAGAGAAGTTACCCCAAAAAAGGTCACGGAGATATAAGGACTAAAAGATGAGACATGAGAGAAAAGATGGAGAGTCAAACTTTTATACGGTGTAGCAAAAATAAGACTCAGGGGATGTAATTTCAATGTATAAACAGCTCCGAGGTAACAATATAAATTAATCAAGGGAATTATTCATAGTTTTAGAAGATGTTAGGCTAAGGAGCAATGGCCTGAAGCTACAGAGGGAAAATTTGGGTTAGATACAGTATGATGGGAATGTTCTAAGCAGAGAAAGTAATTAGGAAATGAAATAGACTCCCCAGGGATGTGATTGAGGCAACTTCACTGCCGGTAATCAAGGAGAAATTAGATGCGATGTTAGGAAGGATAAGGAATAAAGTAATCGTGAAGTATGCAAAGAATAGGATTGGGTGACCTAAGCTGTTATTTTATTCCTACTTAAGTATCAGTCAATCACAAGTATTTAGAGAATTAAAGAATTTGAGAGTGGGAAAAGATCCATAAAGATCATGTCATCCACAGACTCTTAACCTTTTTTACATGTTATAGACCCCTCCGGGACTCTGGTAAGGCCTACAGACCACTTATCAGAATAACGTTTTTAAATGCAGAAAAGAAAAAAAAATGGCATTACAAAGGAAACCAATTACATTGAAATGTAGTTATCAATTTTTTAAGCTAAGTTCATAGATCCCAGTTTAAAAAGCCCCAGTCTCATCCAACACTTTCATTTTACAGGTAAGTAAACTGTGAGACTCAAAGAGGTAAAGACACTGGCCCAAGATCACACAGAATTAGTGCACAATGAAGACTCATACCAGGTTTTCTGATAAGAATTCCAGTTATCTTTCTAGCTTACCCTGTTGGTGAATTCTATGCCAACCCAGTTTTTGGCATCAATGAATATAGAAGGATAAGGCAGCACCTCTACCCTCAAAATGATCATAATTCTATTAGGACAAAGTCCATTTCTTATTATCATTGTTTGGAAACCAGCTCTCCTGAGAGATATGCTCTTCCAAGCTTGGCAGAAACCTCATAGGTTGAAAGTTCAAGAGTTTTGGAATCAAGTTCTGGCTGTCCAGTGTGAAGTGATCTCCATAAGACCATGCCTCTTATCAGAAAAAAAAACCACCACCACCACCAGAAGAATTCTTCAGTGAAAGACTAAAAACAGCTCAAGTCTCACCATGGCTAATCTTTGCGTATAGATCTGGTTATATCACTTCTCAGCTCAAAACAGTTTAATGTTTCCCTATTTTCTCACTAAGTAAAGTTCAAACTCCATTATATGTCATTTGAGGCCCTCCACAATCTGGCATCATCCTATGCTTCCAGTCTCATCTTGAACTGAATCCCTCCATCTCCCTGATGCTTGAACTATTGGCAAATCAGAAGCCAAAATGTCACCCAGCAGTCATTTCAAAAGGGCTAGCTCCTTTTTGTGCATATGCTGTAATGTAGGATTTGAAATATAATCAAACATGGCTCATAAAGTTCAAGATGAAAAGAAAAAAAGGACTCCCATAGACTCAAACACATGTCTTAGAGAAGGCCATGTACCTATTCTCTAAGTGGGAGAAGCCACCTTTAGCATTAAATGGAGGCTGGAAAGACAATGCTTTCTATAACTATAATAGAAGTGTGCAACAATTTTTTAAAATGCAGAGATCCTGAAGTCTGAGAACCTGGCTTCAAACATCACCTCTGAGACCAACAACCTTTATGACTATGGGCAATTTATTTAGCCTTGTTGGTTCTCATTCTCCAAACTAGATGGTCTCTCAGGTCCTTTGCAGCTCAAAAATTATGGATTCTTTCATCCAAATCTATTCCCTTTCTTTATCTGATCTCAGGAAAAATCTCCTTTATCTTTTTAAGTTAGAACTTAAGTGGCACAGTAGATAGAACCCTGGTCCTGGACTTAGGAAGTCCAGAGTTTGATTTCAGCCTTAGAAACTTATAGCTGTGTCCATAATCAAGTCACTTGAATCTTCTCAGCTTCAATTTTCTGATCTGTACAATGGGGATAAGAATAGCACCTCCCAGAGTTGTTTTGAGCATAGAATGAGTTATCACTCGTAAAAAGCTTTATAAACTTTAAATGTTTGTGATATATAGTGATATATATAGTGCTATATGATAGTGATGCTATATGCTAGTTATATATATGTGTGTGTGTGTGTGTGTGCATGCTATGATAATGATTATAATGATGGTTATTTTTATTAAAAACATCATTCATTGCACTATATTAAAATATATATTATAATAGTTGATACATGCATTGTCTTATTTCATCTTCAAGCAGCTGGATAGAGCACTAGGCCTGAAGTTAGGAAGACCTGAGTTCAAATTTGGCTTCAAATTTGACACTTACTAGTTGTGTGACCTTGGGCAAGTCACTTAACTTCTGTTTACCTGAATTTCTTCATCTGTAAAATTGGAATAGTAATATCACCTATCTCCAAGGGATGTTTTTGGTATTGAATGAGGTAACATTTGTCAAGTGATTAGCATAATGCCTAGCACAGAGTAGGTTCTACATACATGCTAGCTATTATTATCATATCAACAATCATATAAGTAATGCAAATAATATGCACATTTTATAGATAAACAATCTGAGATGTAGAAAGCCTAAGTGACTTGTCCAAAGTCACACAGGTAACAGGTAACACACAGGTTACACCACCTAGAACCCAATTCTTTTAACATCCAGTTTAGGGTTCACTGTACTCAAAAAAGCCAAGTGTTTCTCTTAACTTTATGGTTGATATTAGATGGCTACTTTAATGGTTAATTTAAAAATACAAAGTTATATCCCAAAATATTCTCATCCAAATCCTTCAGGTCTTTGCTAAGATGGAAGGAATGTCATGCATTTAGCACAGACTTTCTTTTGACTGTAACTCATCAATTTTTGTCATAGGAGAGATCACAGCCTAAGCCAGTGTCAAGTAAGAGGGCTTAGATGCATTCGTACATTTTAGGCTTCCATTTTTCCTGTTTGACAGAAGCTTAGTTAGGTATTTGTTATGTGCATGGGGGAGTGGAGGGAGTATGTGGGGAGGTAGGAAATTTAGCCACTGCCAAAAATTTCAGTCATTTTAAAATGCCCTTTTTCTTATAGGTGGACAAAGATTATGAGTCCATTGAAAAACAAGTAAAACTACTTAAAACATGAAACATTATATTCACCAGTTGTGTTATGGCCAAGTAAGGACTGCCTATTTAATAAGAACTTTCTTCTCCTGTTTTCTCCATTTCTCCTTTTACTTGGAACCTAGAAGAATTTCCAGATTCCATCTCAGTCTTTAGAAGGTTCCCAGCAGGATAGAAGCATGGTAATTATCCTCTTGTGTATCTGGGTAAATCCCTTGTTGACTCCAATTGAAACAACTTACAAGGTTACAGACTAAGTCAAATGGGAGAATTCAAATGAGTCCTCTCACCTCTGTACAAGTCAGTTTACGTCTCTGGGATCCCATTTCCTCACTTACAAAATGATCTCAAAGGTACTTTTTAACTCTAAAATATTAACATCCTGACTCCCAGTTACCTTCTATAATGTCCATTATGTAATTGATCTTATTTTCACACATGTGTTGCCATAGAATGTTCAGAGCTGGTTTTTTTCCACAAACGTGCATCTTGGCTCCCCAAATACATTTTCCAGTTTGGTTCAAGATTCTAGAAAAGATCTTCCTGTCCTCTCTTTCTTTTGTGTCCTTCATGGTGCCAAACAGTATCATACACTTAAAAATGCTGGTAAAATAAATACATTTGTTCCAAAATCAAATCTATGTGATTTTGAGCACTATTCATTGTTTCAGATTACCTACACCATTGCTCCTCCACAATAAGGCATATGATCAAGAATTGATTATTATTCAACAGCAACACAACAATACAAATGTCACCAGAATGACAGAAGGTGCCAATTATCCAAAAGTAATTTCTCTTAGAATTATGTTAAGAGATTCCAGAACTTTGTGCAACGGGATCATTCTATGGTTTAAATCTATTTTTATTGGTACAATTATGTCAATAATGTCATAAATTCATTCCCATTAGGCGTAATGAGTTCATCCAACTCTACTCATAATGTAGAACATCTGTCACTGTGACCTTTCAACTGTGCTCGTTTTAGATGATGTCATACAACTGGTTGATTTGTGCCTCCTGTTATACACCAGGGGCCCAAGGTCAGCCACGACCCAGGAGAGTGTAGAGAGCAGTAGTCATCAGCCCCCTTGGAATGGTGAAAACTAACTCCATTTATTTGATTTAATTATGCTTCCTTAAGTCCCTGTTCTTAAGATTGGCTGGCGGCATATATTTCCTTTTTCTCTTGTCTAGGCAAAGCAAATGTCACTGTTTTTAGAGAACCTAGGGAAAGTTTCATGATCCCCTTCTCTTAAAATTATTGTTAAAACTAGGGTTTCTATAAGAGTAATGCCTTCTTTCTTTCTAATGTCTTCTAAGCTTTCACCTATTTTTAAAGATTAAGTGTGCTGTAATCACACTCATAGACACAAGTCAAGACTTACTAATCTGATAGCAATATTCATTATCTTTAGCTATTTCCCATAACTCGGCCGTTTCTGAACAGCTCTTCAACTGGCTCCTGTCAAGAAAAAGCAAATGCACTCTAGATCAGGGGTTCTTAAACTGGGATCCATGTGTTGTTGTTATTAGTATTTTGAAACTATATTTCAGTATAATTGGCTTCCTGTATAATCCTAGATATTTTATTTTGTATATTTTAAAATATTATTCTGAGCAAGAGTTCCATAAGTTCTACCAGACTACCAAAGAGGTCCATCACACAACACACACACACACACACACACACACACACACACACACACACGTTTAGAATCCTTGGTCTAAAGAAACGTCCACCATGTTCTTTTGCTCTACTACGAACAGAGAGGATAAGGCCCATTTCCATTAAAAGATAAAATAGATAATAATGATGACAGTAGTAGTAGTAGTAGTAGTAGTAGTAGTAGTAGTAGTAGTAGTAGTGGTATTAGTAACAGTAGTAGTAGTAATAGTAGTAGTAGTAACAGTAGTAGTAGTAACAGTAATAGTAGTAGTAACAGTAATAGTAGTAGTAGAAGCAGTAAATAGTAGAAGCAGTAAGTAGTAGTAAGTAGTAGTAGTAGAAGTAATAGTAATAGTAGTAGTAGTAAGGAAGGAGTAAGAGGTGCAGTGGTAGTTATTATACATACTTAAGGGTTGATAAACCATCTTATGTATGTTACTTCATTTCACTAGATTCTTATAACCACCTTGTGAAGTAGATAATATTATCCCCATTTACAAAAGAGGAAGCTAGTGCTAAGAAAGTTGAAGTGACTAGCTCGGTGTCACTCAGCTAATAAGCGTCTGAGGCAGAATTTGAACTCAGGTCCTCTTAGACCCTAAGTCTAATATTCGGATCTCTCCTCTTACCTGCCTGCCAAGCTAGTTAAAAGAATGCTGGACCTGTAGTTAGGAGACATAAAGCAAAATCCCATCTCTGACACCTTTGACAGCTTTGTGACTGTGGGCAAGTCATGTAACATCTCTGAACTTCAGTTTTCTTACCTGTAAAATGGGAGAATAACAAAATGTGTTTTATCTGATCCACAGGGTAAAGAAAGAGCTTTGTGGGCTTTGGCAGGTCCGTTTGCAGCAGTGGAACACGTGCTGAATGTGGGGTCAAAACAGATTTGGATTTGAATCTCGCTTCCAACACTTAACTAGCTATGTGGCCATGAGCGAGTCCTATTAATTTGGGAGCCTCAGTTTCCTCATCTACAAACTGGGGGTGATCATAACAACACTATTTATTTCACAGGGTGTTTGGGAGAAATGCAATAATGCATGTAAAGGGATTTTCAAATCTCAGAAACAGATTATAAATATTAGCAGCTGTGATTATCATGTAAACGTAGATTTTGCAAATTTTAGTCTGCAGTCTTTTGTGTACTATAGGCGACTTCAGGCTCTGCAAGGATTTTGCCAATGAAATACAAGCTCTACCAGGTTGAAAAGACTTTTTGAGTTTGGTTCTGATAAAAGACTGAGTCCACTTTCTTAGGGCCAGCCTTGCTAACTATGAAGAGCTCATGCACAGTCTGGTTACTAAATGATGTAATCTTTGGTCATGACATTCCATGAAATGGATAAAAACACACCTTAGCTCTTAGTCTTGTGCAACCTCATTCTACTTCCACAGTGATCGTGGTAGAGTTTTGGAAAAGGAGGCAGAGTTTTCTTTGAGTTACACAATTTTAGGATCCTCTAGAAACCTTTGTGTTATCCTAAATGTGTAATCTGTCTACCAGGAACAGCAAATAGATTAGAGTAATAGGGGAACAAAATTTCATCCATATTGAGATTTTGGTGTTAATGTAAATAGAAGACAGAATGTGAAGGTAAAAGGAAGGTAGATTCATGTCTCTCTCCGAGGGAAAAATCAAGGAGTTGGTGGAGTGCTGGCTTGAGGACATAGCATTACATGAGCAACTTGTTCATCTGTCTTATAATGCCCATGATAAACTTCAGCATTTTGAACACCACAAAAACAGTTGTAATTTATTCACGTTGGTTGCAGAGGATGAAAAAGACAAATTCTATGAAGACCTCAACAATATTCTCCAAAATGAATCAAATATACCTTTATACTCGGTGATTTCACTTATGTGCCACTGGGCACAGGGGATGATGGTAAAAAAAAAAGTTGGAAAATATGGCTTATGATTAAGGAATGAAAAAGGTCAAAGGCTTGTATATTATTCAGAAGATTTATACTGATATTGCGCATACATTCTTCAAAAGAACATTGCAAATCACCGGACATGGTAAATAATGAACAAAATTACCCACCAAATTGAAATTGATTACATCTTAATAGACAGGAAATTATTAATTATAAAAGTAGGTGTAATTTCAAAATCTACTCTATGTTGACAGATCATTTATTGGTTAGAGCAAAAGTTAATATTAACATTAAACTAAAAAAAGGAAACAGCTGAGAAGCAATCACTATAAGAAATTATAACAGCTTCAATCCAACTAACGTAAACAAGATGTTGATTCTAAAAAATAGGACATGGATTAAAGTAAAGGCATCGATTCTGAATATTATCACTTTTAGAGAGGTTTCACCAATATAAAGTAATCACTGCAGCAAGCCAGCAGGCACTTGATCTCTTTATTAAGTAGAGACATAGGACAAGTAACAATAAGTTACAGCAAGCTAGAGTACAAGTTCATTAGCATGCGTTGGGGAAGAGAATCAAAATCACCAAGAATATTTTCTTAGTAATCAGAGAAAAAAAAGCAGAGAAAAAATGCATCTGAAGAAGCCATAGCATGAGACCAAAACAAAGCCAGATCAACTCCTAGAGTATAGATGAAACAAGAAGGACACATAGGTATGAAACAGAAGTTGGCATTTCTAAAATAATCTATTTTCACAAACAACAGTGGTTCTACCTAATCGGAGTTCTAACATTGTACTTCAGATCCTGTTATTCTATATGAGGAAATGGATATGGAAATCAAGAGTGAAGTTAGGAAATGCAGTTAGACCCAACAAAATAAATACTGAAAGAATCCATTCTGAAGATGACATTTTTAAAGGCATTTAAACTAATTTGTACACTTCCTCAAAGGGTGGAATAATCAAAGGAAAGGAAAATAGCATAGAATGTATTAATATCCCAAAAATGTAACCAAGAAGATACTGTTTACTACTGACCCCAGCACCTATTTCACATCTCTATAAAATTTATAAAAATGATTTATACATATATCAAAAGAAACTTTGATGAAAATAAGAAAAAGAAACCAGCAGTTGGTGATTCACTTGGTGATCCTTTACAGGGACTACTTCACATCACGCATCTGATTGAGAGGTAGAAAGAAAACAATACTACTGTTTTTATGATTTATTGATTATGAAAGCATTTGGTTCAATAGAGTAAAACACAAGTTTAAAGTCTCTTGGCCAAAAAGCTGCCTCTCCTACATGCAAAATTATATGAGATTCCTTGATTTAAAAAAATGAGTGATTGTTTTGTTCCATATGCCTCTTTGGATGTTCTATGGGGCATAAATTTTATTTTATGCATTTAAAAATTATTATGAAAAGAAATACATAGGTTTTCCCAGAATGCCAAAGGGGGTCTATAAAAAAAAAAGCTTAAGTAACTTATCAAGAGTTGGTGAAACCTATGGACCCCTTATCAGAATAATGTTTTTAAATGCATAAAGTAAAACCATAAGATTATAAAGGAAACCAATTATATAGAAATACAGTTGTCCAATTTTTTTAACAAATTCGTGGATCCTGGATTAAGAACCCCTACTCTAGAGTGACAGGGGAATGAGGAGTAATTTCCGAAGAATGCCAGTAGACTTGCTGCATCTTGACTCTCAAGTGTACCCTTGAGGTGAAGAGGTGGAGTTCCAGAACAAGTAACAGATATGCATGAATCCATTTGCTCTGCATAGATATCTTTCTAAGCTAAACCCTTACTAGAAAGCTTATGTCTTACTCTAAAGGGGCAGTAGCACGCACTGCCATAAGACATTAGACACCTGGAAAAAACATAGTGTCTCCCTAAGAAGCCTCCAGGATGCTAGAAAAGATGCGCTGAGATGCAGGCATTGTAGAGAAATTTCTGCTCAGAAAAGGAAACAATGCAGCCACACCCTTCCCAGTTCTGACTCCCAGTATGTGAACAATACAGACCATATAAAATCTCCAGAGCTGGCCAACCTGTTTAAATCTTCCAGCTGCAGTAATGACCCCTCCTTAGCCCTTAAAGTTGCTAATTATCAATGGTTAATGCTGACTCTACCCCACCTCCCATCTCTACACACACACAACCAGCTGCTACAACAATGCATTGCAGTCCATCTGCACAGACATCACTTCCTCCTACCCACTTGCACCCCCCATCCTCAGCCAATCTCAGTTCCACCAGGAACCTCAGTGAAGGTGTTGTTGACTGCTTCACTGATGCAATGCTAAAAGCTGGTGTCCAAGACAACTGCTTCTTATTGACCACCTGTCTCCAATGCTGAGGCCCAAGAGGGGGTTCATTAGCACCTTGCCAAAGGTAGGATCATGACCAAAATTTGGCTCTGGTCACCATAGAGCAATGACCTTCAGGTGGCTGGGTCCCTTTCAGGCCATGCCAGATCATACCAGCCTTGCCTAGGACAGACTCCCCAGAGGCAACAGTTACAAGGCAGCATTTAGTATCTGCCAATATAACTAAGCTTCTGCAGAAGGATCCCAGCTGTTTGCCTGCTCCAATGAAGAGTCGTGGCTTCCAGCTCTGTCTGTACGCTATCCCAGTCTCTAAACTTGGCTCAGCTGTCTGAATGTCAGCACCCAGGTCTCCTTGACAGATATCTGCTCAGCCCAGCTCTAAGGAGCCATCTGCAGCCCCTGCACAGCAGCCATAGGCATCCTGAAGTGTTCCTGCATATGTAACTGTGACGAGAGAGGGAAGAAAACAAATTTCACAATTTTGGGTAAAGTTGACTAGGGTCAAAAGTACATGTTGCTTCTATTCTCTCTGAGATCTAAAACACAATCCCAGCTTAAGCTGCTAGGCAACCATGACCTTCCTTCCACCCTGACCATTTCAAAACAAACTCTTTATGCTTATAATCAATTAATTCTTTCATTTAACTACCTAAAAAGCACTTAGTAATCCCCATACTACAAGAAGCAGCCAATTTGCAGCATCTATCCACTATCTATGATAAATCACATACTGTGCTAGACACCGAAGGAAGCATTTTGATCATGTGATGTGTCTGTGATTTCACAGGTGTGCTCCATCCCTCAGGGCAGCTCAGGCCACTTTCTATTCCTTCTCTTCCTCTGTGATTCTTGTTCACGCCTTCTCATAAAGCCTCTATTGAGGTGCCATCCAGCACACTGGAGGCCTTCCTCTGGCTCACTTGATATCTCAAGAGCACCTATGTAGCATGCATACTGGCCACCTATGATCTATCAAGGGCATTTATGTTCTCTCAAAATAATTCAATAACTACATTTTATTCTTGTTAGGTGACCAGTCAACCTCCTCTTCTGCTCATTGACGTCCTCAGTGTGGTTGGTATATCACTTTGCATGCGGAAATCATCATTGGTAATATCTCAGTCTACTTATATCCTGCAATATGACCTGTGTGGTTGATTAGAGCACTCACTATGGCTAGAGAGAGATAAGAAGATGGTTTAGCCAGCCTAGAGAAGAAGCAGCAAGGTCTGAATCAGGATCCATGTGAGTAAGCACAAACCAAAGTCTGGGTCAGGTAACAACCCTATGTCTTCAGAGTACAACCAAAACAAAAACATCAACAAAGACCAAGTCTCTGAGACAGACTAGGTATCAACTCCTAGTCACATAGGTTCATAATCTCAGATTCTTCCTTCACTCCTTATTCTCCCTCATCCTCCATACATAATTTGTTTCCAAGTCCCATCAATTCTACCTCTACTGCACATATGAGGAATGTATTGAAGCTACAAATGACAAGATTTGGTAACGAAATATAGGGACTGAATGAACATGACATCGATTTTAAAAGCCAAGGATACTTGGAGGATGATATTGCCCACAACAGCGGGAAATCCATTAGGAGTGAGAGTTTGAGGAAAAGATAATGAATTCTTTTTAGTGCATGTTAACTTTGAGATGCCTGCAGGATATGGAGATGAGAGTTTAGAAGAGAATGAGAAGAGAAGAAGTGGAGATATGGAGAACAGATAGAATCTTCAAGGAATTTAGTCAAGAAGGGAAGGACAGCAACTGACAGATAGCAGGATCAAGTGAGGTTTGGGTTTGTTTTGAAGAAAAGGGAAGACACGGGCATGTTTAGAAGCATCAAGGAAGGATTCAGAAGATAGGAACAGAAGATGAGAGAGAGTAGGGATAATAGTAGGGGCAATCTATTGGAAAAGTCTTGAGGAAATGGGATTAAGTATACATCTAGAGGGTCTATATTTGGCAAGGAGAAAGGTCATCTCTTTTTCTGATATTGGTGTGAAAGAGGTGATGGTGGGAAATGATGTCAGAGAGACGCAGGATGGGAATGAGGTAAGATGGGAAATTGATCAGTAAATGGCTTCCATTTTTTTCTGTGTAGAATGAGTGAGACCACCAGCTAAAAGGGCAGGGTGGAGAGTACCGTGAGAAGCTTCAGGAGAGATGAAAAAGTTCAAAATAGCCACTATGGAGGATGGGATAGCAAATCTTTTAAGGAGGAATAGAAAGTTTACCTTATTGCAGTTAGTGCCCAATTGAGATTAGATGACATAAATTTGTAGCAGATCTAGTCCATATAGTTTCTTGATTTTTCCCTAGCTCTGGTCAATAGCATGTGAATAGGAGCAAAGGATATGGATGGTAAAAATAATCCGAGGTTGGATTTTGGTTAACAGCAAAAGGGAGCAAGAGACTCAAAAGTAGAGGATAGTGCAGAGTTAAACTGATTTGCTAAAGGGCTGAGGAAGGGAAGGAAGTGGAATATAGCCTTGCAAAGGTAATAGCACAGGAAAGAGGTGAAACATAGAGAAATTAGAGATGAACAGGGTTTGGAGTCATAATGTATAGGGAAAGTTGGGTCGATAAAATATGATCAGATAAAGTTATTTTGAAGTTAGTTAACATGGAAATGGAAAACTAGAGGGTGATAGCCATTTCAAGAGTATGACCATCTCTACATGTAACTGAGATGGAGTGGAATTACTCTATGGCACTGGGGATTGATGACATCCAGTGTCTTACAAATTAGGGTATTTGAGGAAGAAGAATGTCTTTTGGGTCAATAAGTAACAGCCACTAGGATTTGTAGTTGGAAAGAAACTTAGATAGCCTAAACCTCAAAGGAGGTGGGGTTGCTGAGCACTGGAGGTAGAGGAAAAATCTGGAAGTGGCAATAGTGACCAAGGAGTATTCTGACTCTTCCACTGTGATCAAGGTGTATGAGAAAAAGTATACCCCATACCAGAAAGGTAAGCAGTGTCATCAGGAGGGAGTTAGTAGAAGAAGAAAGAGTGGAGTGAGAAGAAGATAGGAGTGAGGAACAAATTTGTTCAAGATGAAATGAAGTTTTTCAATTTTGGAGCATGCATTCCAGATAGCACAATTATCTCTAAGTTTATAAATAATTTGTACATTGCTGCTCACATGCTTTCTCCCCATTAGACTGTGAGCTCCTTGAGAGTAGGGACTATTTTTGTCTCTTTTTTCATACCCAGAACTTAGCAGAGTGCCTGGCACACCGTAGGTGTTTAATAAATGCTTATTGACTGACTGATTGACTGAAACAGTGGGAAAAGGCCAGCAGAACAGGAGTGAGACATTTCAGAGTAAGGGAGGCTTGATGTGGAAGGGAGTAAGGGAGCAAGCAGTTGGGGGATGGAGAACAGATGACATACATTGTCATCTAGATGTTCAGAGTCAGTAGGAGGGAAAATAGTATGGAGCATGCTACACATTGAAGAGCAATTCCAGACAGTATCACTGGTTAGAGAAAGGTCCACTAGGGAAGCATGAGGAATATAAACTCTTTACTTTGACATTAAAGGCTCTCTAGCATCTGGCTTAAATCAACCTTTCCAGCCTTATTTCACATTACTCCCCATCATATTCTCTACATTCCAGACAAACCAGCCTACCAGCTAGTCCCAAAGCTTGACATTTTCTCTCTCCTGCCTCCATATTCATACAATCTATCAACCTTGCTTAGAATGCCTGCCTTTCTCACCTCCACCTGTCAGAACTCTCACATTCCTCCAAGACTCAGCTCAGGCACTTGCCTTTTCAATGAAGCTTTCCCTGATTTCTCCAGTTGTCAAGGATCCCCAGGGCCAAGTACTATGTTACTTTACCTCTGCAGCCCAAGTGCCTTGAACATAGTAGGTGCTTAATAAATGTGTGTTGAATTGATATGGATTGATACTTGAGTTTTGCATAGGTTTGCTATTTCCAAGATATGTTTTATATTTCATAGTCATTGGCCAATTACTGGTGGTAAAGAGATGGACTAACAATATACACAATGACTGCAACAATGTAAATAAAAAGAGCCCTAAAAGAAAGGTGAACTGCTTAATTTAAAAAAAAAACTAATAAAGGTACTAGACGCTGAAATGGATAGCCCTCCTTTTAGCAGAAAAGAGGGAGAAAACAATGGCAGGATATCGTATATATCATCAGATGTAGTCACTCTATCAAATGTCTAATTTAATTTTTTTATCATAAAAGAGAGGACAAGCTAGGGTTAGGAGAAGTTTTTTTTCTTCCAAAATATAATGGTGACATAAAAGCAAATGGCATATTAAACTTTAAATAAAAACACATTAAAAATAAAACTATTAAAGAGATGATATAAAAGTGATCAAAATTAGCAGCAGCAGTTGTTTCAGAAACTGAAAGGAGTATACAATTTCTCAAATGTGACGCAGCCTGATTCCTTCTTGTCACTTAATTCTGGTCCCAGCTCACTTGTCCATTTGCAGTACTTAGCCAACATACAAATGTTTCAAAAGTCCTAGTGCAGTTTTTTAAGCCATAATAGTTTAGAATTTAAAACACTCTACAGGTATATATGTGAACATAGACATGAGACTCCATCATTTGTACTGGCCCATCTCCTATCCCTGGAACACACTTCCTCCTTATCTGTAGCTCTTATAGCCTTAAAATGTTGCAGGCATCATCTTCCGCCTGAAGATTTTACTGATCCCCACAATTGCTAAAGACTTCCTTTATAAAACTCTGTCTTTGGTACCAAATAGTTGCACCATGTAAATTCATCAGCCACATTTGGCTGCTTGTGATGCCACATCTTCCTGCCCTTCCCACCTTACTCTCACATGGAGTAGGGAGGATAAGGGACTGAGCCTTCCCAGCCCATGTCACTATATTTATCAGGTCCAGCCAATCCTTCCTACTTTCTTTCCTTAAAGGTCATTGCCGCTTATTGATATAGAAGTACACTAGGTACTGCAGTGGTGGAGTCAAAACATGGGTGGAAATTTTAAAAAGATGGAAACAAATTAAATCCCTGCCCCCAGGGAGTTTACAATTTGGTAGGAGAGAGGGATGATGTATACAAATAAAAAATAGAATATGTGACAAGTATGGAAGGAAGGAAAGATCATCTCCAAATGAAGGGCATAGGAAAGGTTTCATGAAGGAGAAAGAATTTGAGCAAGACATTTAAAAATAGATAAGAAAAAAGTCAAAATGAAGGGAAACATTCTAGGCCAAGAAAATAAAGTGAACAAAGGCATAGAAGCATTAAATACAGAGGCCATGCATTGTTGGGTGCTGGGGATAGGGGGAAGGGAGAGTTTTCCAATTTTGCCGAAGCGTGAGTGGTTGTAGCACGAGGTAATTCTGGAGAGGTTAAGGATTGTGGGGAATGTTGAGTGCCAGGTTAAAATCTGAATGTTATGTCGCAGGTAGTAGAGAGCCATTGAATGATTTTGAGCAGAGTGACACTAACAGAAATATGAACGATAACAAATGACTATGAACACTAACAAACTATGAATTATATTTACATATATCAATCCAGAAGAGTGAAGGGGTGGGGGTGGGGTCAAAAATAAGAAAAAGTAGAAGTAAAATGGCTAGTTAGGTGGCTACTATAATAGTCCAGGTGAGTTGTGATAATGATCTATTCTAAGGTAGTAGCAGTGGGAAAAGAGTTGGGAATATTTTAGAAACAGACTCTGAGAATCGGTGAATGGAACTCATGGAAAGGGAAGAGCTGAATATAGCACTAACATGCTCAATGTAAGATAGTGAATGAATGGTGATTGTTACCAATAGAAAATGAACTCAAAGGAAAGCATTTTGGTGAAAAAAGAAATAAACTTCGTTCTGGATACACTGAATTTGAGGGGCTATTTTGCTTCCTTAGAAATCCTTCTTAAAGCAAAAAAACAAACAAAAAAAACCAATGCCAGTGAGAAGTGACCGAAGTTTCATTGTCTATGACTTTGCTGTAGTTGCAAGTGGACTTGAACTTGGATCATCTGCCTGTCCTTGCCCATGCTCATTTTCTTGTCTCTCCCTCTATATTGGTGCTACAGAAACCAGAATTAAAAACGGGGCACTTGACAGGCAAACACTCTATATAAGGGTCACATGGTATTGTCTGTGAGTAAAGGAACAGAACATACACAGTCTCAGATAGCAACATCGCTGTGAAGTGAGACATAGATAATCTTGAACATATCTGACAAAAAAGTCCTGCTTTTGCAGTTTGAAAAGGAACTTTCTAATCTCAAAGCACAAAAGTCACAAATTTTCAGACTGTAGATGGTTTACAATTTTATTTTTAGCTCTCAACCATAGCTGGTTATGAGACTTTTCAAATGATCAAATCCTCATCTATAGAGCTGGTTATGTTCACTAGAGAGTGACATTAATGAATGCAGGCTTATGGGGCTTAAATCCTAATACACAAACACACACACATACTTTCCTCCATTAGAGGCACCATGGTGTACATTCCATCAGAATTTAGGTTCTCTTTTAGACTGTAAGCTTCCTAAGAGTAGAGATTATATCATTCTTTGTCTTTGTATCACCATCAAGAAGGCCTAATGAATACTTTTTGACTGACTGACTGATTGATTGACTACAATGGAAAAGAAAAAGCATAGATTTGAGTTTCAGGAGATCTGGGTTCATATCCCAACACCAGCACTTATTAGCTGTGTTGTGAGAGGTAAGGCACTTTATCTCATAACTCCACTTTCTTCCTGGGGTCAAAAATACTTACAGCTATTTTCCTCCCAGGATTGCTTTAAGGGGAAAAGTGCTTTGTAAACATTGAAGTGCTACAAAGGTATAAACTGTTATGAACACTTAAATGATGCATAGAACCCTAATCCTGGGCAAAGTCCTTAGTCATAGAAAACAGGCTAGGACATGTAGAACATGACTCAGTTCAAACCCATCCCTGTCAATGACCAAACAATTCAAAGCATATAATTTACCAGTAATTGGGGGGGGGGGGGAGAGGTGTCAATAATATCATGCAAATAGAATTTAAATTCCCTGGAGGAACTTTTTAAATTTTTGCTTTTGGGGGGGGAATTGTACACAGAAGATACTTAATAAATGCTTATTGTATTGAATGGAGCAAAGTCTCCATGTCCTATATGGACCTTTTTGATCTGAAGCAGTACGATGTCACATAAAGTATACTGGTTCTGAGTTATAGGATCATAGATACAAGAAGGATAAGTGATTTGATCAAAGGCACACAAGTATTATTTGGGTGAAAATGAACCCAAATCCTCTAACTCTAGCACTCTTCTCACAGTACTGTACTGCCTACTATCTACATGCTGGCTAGCTGTATGATCACTTAAGCTATCAGCACCTCCAGATAACTCAGTAACGCAGTAAGACGCACAGGAGTTGACTATCTGCTTCAATTGAGAGAGTTTTCACACCAAGAGTTATCCACACTGATGAAATCACAAATCCAGCTTTCCAAAGGTGGTCCAAGAATAGACCTTTATTACAGTTTTTATGTGAACATCAAATAAATGAGTAAATAGAACTTGATTTAAAATGTTTTCACAAGGCAATTAATTTTCATGTTCTATAAGTATATGATACAGTCTTAATTATGAGGACCCAATAGATGTAGGTTTGACTGCTTTGTTATATGGATATAGATGAAAATCTAAAGGTTTAGTAGAAAGAGCATCAGATTCTGTGTCTGAATATTGGTAGTTTCACTGCTTCTTACCTCTTTCTCTCTGGGACATGTCATTTAACCTATTTATAAATGGTACCAATAATACAAACTCTTGGAAAGTGATTTATATCACTTGTGCGACACATAACATTTTCTCTATACTGTAGTAGTCGTCCTTCCACTCCCAATCAGATTATAAATTCCTTAAGAGTGGGAGGGGGGCTATGATTTATACAATCTTGCATCTCTTTCCCCATCCCATGTGGCCCCCAGCAACTAGCACATTGTCATGAGTGTAGTAGACTCTCAGTGAGCGAAATTAATGGAAGCTTGGCTCCCAACTTCCTGATCACAACAGGCTATATTAGATAACTTCTTTTGTAGGGTTGTTGTGAAGAAAATGCATAGCATATCTCAAAACATTTCACAAATGAGAATTATCATCATCACCACAATTATGATTGTTAGACACAGGTTCCTAATTTTACTGCTCATGAATTCCCACTTTCCTAGAGTCCAAATGCATACAGCATGGTAGAATGGCCAGAGAAAAAAGATGATTTATGCAAGAATAATTTTGACTATTTATGCTAAATAATAAGAAAGTAATGTAAACAGCAAACATTCTCATACCACCCCTCAAAACCCTTCTCCTAACTTACAGTCTGTGGATCCAGTCTCTTTCCACTCCCTTTGTTTCTTCAGCACAATAGGAAAGGTAGCCCAGTAGTTCATCTTATCCCAATTAATCTCTCTGTCTCCTCAACATAGCAAGAAGAGAATCCCTCAGTTATTCACAGGAGGTAGTATGGAACTTTGCAGATGCTCTTGGAAGGAGGGGAGTCTTCCGGGCTCCTCAGTATAGCCTTAAAGGGAGCAGTACAGTCACTGTATTTAACTCAGTGTTGTCTAATATGGGGCTACAGCTCTTTCGAGGCCGTGGCATGACCCCCAAGGGGGTTGGAGCACGATTCCAACAGGTTTGTGACAACTCAGAGAGTGGGAAGATGGGCTGCATTTCATGATAGCTGATCCTGGGTTTTTCTCCAATACAATTACACTACCCTCTTCACCCATGACATTCTAATCTGCCCCTGCTTGCTGTAAACCCCATCCAACTATCTGACTATTCTGAGTGGCAGTTATACCCTAGCTCCAAGCTGGACACTCAAAGCAGCTGATCAGGCACAATCCATTCCCAAGCGATCCCACGTGGACCTTGCTCACTCCCTCCTCTGCTTATTGTTTAAGCACGTGTCACCTATAAAATCTTTCTCATATTGTAAACTTGGAAACAATTTTCTAACCAGTTGAGAAGTTTCAGTGGATGTTGAACCCATTTCTTATAAAACATGAAAATGCAAACTTCCAATTAGTTTGCTTAAACAAGTGATTGACAGGAAAGATGGAAATTACCTAGCTGAATTGCAACAAAAAAAACCTTTGAATAATTGGTGGATGGAATTGAAAAATTAATAAAATTATTTAGTGAATGCAGTCAGTAATGCACTTCTTCCATTTTGATCAATACTTTTGAGAGTTATCTCTTGCAGCTATGACACCAAGTATCAAAATAAACTGATCTCAAAACCAGACCTTCAAAGCACTATATCATAAAGTATTAAATCAAGATGTCTTTAAAAAATATTTTCAAGTACATTGTTCTCACTAAAATATTATTTTATCATTTTAATGTTATTGTTAATAATAGTGGGAACAGAAAATGTCATCAATAAAGTATTTCATCTTTATCTCATCCTAAAATTTATATAATTTTGTAAGTTTTATAAAGTGAATAATTGTTAGTATGGTAATATATTATTTAATTTACAAATAAGTAAATATGCTTTTTGGGAGCATTTGCTTTAAAAAATTTATTGATAGATGTACGTGATAGAAAAGTTTAGAGATCACCATCTTAGCTGACTAGAAATTGCATTACAAGTGACTCTGAAGGCATAAATTTCAGAGGCTATAAGTAGTAACAATGCCCAGCAGAAATTGAGACATACAAAACAATGCCTAGCATACTACCATGCCTAGAAATGTCCAGGAGACTACCAGGGACCAATAACACAGTGACCAAAGAAGGCTATGTGTCCAGCATCAACTGGGAGACCAGCAGGGACCAGCATGGAGCAAGCCCAAAGACAGCTATGTGAGGATATCATTAGAAAACGCACATAGTCCTACAGCCTCAGTGAATGGTTGCTCTTCCACAAGTGTGCCCTTCTTATATAACCCCTATTTGTGCCTCGCCCAACAATTACATTGTTTATTGTCTATTTAAGTATTCGTGGAAGAGTGAGCTCGAAGCTTTTGGGGGGAGCAAGAAAAAGTATTAATATACTTTTTCATCAAATACCTTTGCTTTGGACTAACCTTGTCTTTTGAGTGACGATTGAAAAGAAAGGAAACAAATAAATGGGGAATTAGAAGCTATTGTTTTGAGTGAATTTGGGACTACAGAATACTTTAAACCTGGGTTATTCTAAGAGCCCCAGGCGTGAGAGGAAGGTGCCTCCAACGTATTACACTCTCAATTCCTTTCCCTTCTCTAGACCAATTTCTTAATTTGTTTTCTGTTCCTTTTGTCTCAAATTGTTGAAATGTGTCCTGGGGCTGTCAGGCCTAAATCTACTTAGAGCATGAGCAAATAATTAAAGCTGCTCCTAAAAGAAAGAGAGGGTGAGGTTGTTTTAAAGGTAGTAAAGTCAAGAGGAAAGTGAGCTGAACTTGAGTCAGGGCATCTGTGAGTAAGTCATTTCTCTGTGTGTCTGAGACTCCTCCTCCATAAAAAGAGGGGACTGGACCAAATTTTAACCAAGGTCCCCCACCATTCTACATCTATAGTCTTATGAAATGTAAAATGTCAGGAGGTTTCCCTATTTACCTATGTCATTAAGAAATTATGAGGATTTTCAACAAAATTGCTCACAGGTTCCAGGTTTCCTCTGAAAAAGGTGTGTTTCAGGTGCTTGGATGGGTAATTAGTTCCCTAGCTCTAGAGGTATTTAAAGAGAAACTCATTGAGCATTTGTCACAAATGTATTTGCTATAATTAGGAGATTGGACTAGGTGATGACTAAGATGCAGATACTGGCACACAGAGGGTGTCCCAAAAGTTTTAGTGCAGTTTTAAGTTTTAATAGTTTTAAAAATTGAGCTAAGATTTTCGCAACACACTGTTGCCCACCGGATACAGGGCTTATATCATTAGAGCTTCTGAATGCCAGAAAGCATGACTAAGTGGATCCCAATGCAGTGGGGTTCCCAGATGAGAAAGTTGGCTCCCTAGATGTGTAATTTAAGACTATTTATGCACAAACCTGACCAGCATGGGAACAGTCTTAATCTCCTAAACTTTCAATTTTGTCCAAAGGAAATCTTGTGATTCGATTTCCCTCTGCTAGGCTTTAGTTTTCATGATTTCTGGAGCACTGCCAAAACCTTGACTATATATGTGAGTGCACAGCTAGGTTGGGGACTTAAGGAAAGGTGTGGATACACTGAGTAGCTAGTGAGGGGGAGTTCTTTCTCACTGTCATCTTAGATGGAAAGGGTCAGCTCGCCCACTCTATTCCCCCACCAGCTGTTTAAGATTAGCTCTTCCTTATTCCTTTGGAAGAGGGTAACAAGTTAGCACTTTCCCACTTAGGCTGCCACCCTTGAAGCCTGGCTATCCGAATCTAGCTGTTAGAACCAAGATAGATGGGGAGCCGGGGAGGGGGGCGGCGTGCAAAGAAAAGAAAATGGTTAATAATGAACTTGAGTAATCAGTTTTGAAAAACTACAAGGAAGGCCCTTGAGAGTTTATTACCTGTGGGATTAAATATAAACTCCCATGTTTCACATTTAAAGCTCTTCAAAACCTGGCCTCTTCTTATTCTTCCAGTCTTCTTACATTATAGTCCAGCCATATAGGTCTACTTGCTGGCCCTAACCAAAAGCAAACAAAAAATAACAACAAACCAGGAACCAACAGGAACATAAGTTTTATCTCTCATCTCCATGCTCTCTGTCTCCCGTACTTGCCTGGAAGGCTCTCCCTACTCATCCTAGTCTTTTAGAATCACTTCCTTCAAGACAGCCCCAAAACCCCATTCTTCAAGAAACCTTTTCCAGTCCTTCCCAGGAATACCTCTACTCTATTTGTGTACATATCGTCTCCTCCTTTAGAATGTAAGCTCCTTAAGGGCAAAGACTATGTTGGCCAATCCATCTTTTGCCCCAACACCCCCATGACATTTAGTGAGGTGCTTTTAATCTCTCAGGTTTACAATCTCAGTATTTATCCTCAATTCCTCACTTTCCTGCACCCACATATTGACTCAGTTCCCAAATCTTACTGTTTCTCCCTTCACATCTTTACTTTGGATGCTTTGTTATCAACTAATTTAGCTATAAATTTAGCTTATAATCTTATAACCTCCTGCCCAGATGACTGCAGCAGCCTGCTAATTGAGAGACTAGCCTCAAGCTTCTCCCTGCTCAAGTCCCTTCTATGCACTACGAAAAAAGGAGTTTTCCTTAAGCACAGATGTCTTACCTGTGACTACCCTACTCAATCAGTTCCAGTGGCTCCCTGTTGCTTTTAGAATAAAATATGAATACCTCTGTTTAGTTTTTAAAGCTCTACACAACCTGACCCCATCAACCTTTCCAGCTTCTTTGAACATTATTCCCCTCCAGCCTTCTGCAATTCAACCAAACTACCTTGTATTTAATGATAAATATGTCTTTATTTAGTTTGTATTTATCCTGTGCATACTGTAGTTATTTCCTCCATTAGAATATAAGCTCGGTGCAGGTAGGGATTGTTTCATTCTTTGTGTTTGTATCCCCAGTGCCTATCATAATGCCTGGAACCTATTAAAATTTAATAAATGCCTCTTGCCTTCCCCTCTGAATAAAAATAGGCAATTCCTTCCTTTATAATAAATGCATATAGTCCATCAAAATAAATGAACACATGGATCATCTTTGAAAATGCATACCCCATTCTGCACCTATAGTATATCAACTCTCTGCCAAGAGGCAGAGACACATTTCTTGATCAGCCTCTGGAAGTTAGCAGTAGTTGTTGCTTTGATCAGTGTTCTTAGGCCTTTAAAATTTGTTCTCTTTCACATTATTACTGTAGTCTTTGCATAAACTTTTCTCCTGGTTCTGTTCACTTCATTCTCTTTCAGTTCATACAAATCTTCCCATATTGTCCAAATCCATCATACATGTCATTTCTTATGGCACATTAATATTCCATTATATTTTTCTCATTATCTCCCACCATTCAATTATCATCTCTATGCTGATGATTCTCAGATCTGCACATCTAGCCCTAAACTCTCCTAATCTCCAAACTTACCTCTTCAACTTTCATATTAGACATCTTAAACCGAATGTCCCATAGTCATCTTAAATTCAAAATGTCTAAAACTGAATCCTTCATCCCCCTAACCTCTACTCCTTTCCAAACTTCCTTATTATTGTCAAGGGGAACACCATTCTTCCTGTCACCTAGGCTTTCATCCTAGATGTCATCCTTGACTCTTCACTCTCTCTTACCCCTTATATCCAGTCTGTTGCCAAAGCCTGTCAATTTTAACACTTAATACTTTTCAAACGGACCCCCTTCTCTCCTCTGACACTTTCATCACCCTGGTGCAGGCCTGTATCATCTAATGCAATAGCCTGCTGCTTGCTCTTCCTTCCTTGTCTCTCCCCATTCCAGTCATTTGCCACTCAGCTGTCAAATTAATCTTCCTAAAGCACAGACCTGAACCTGTCACACACACACACACACACACACACACACACACACCATCTGACAAACTCCCTATCACCTCCAGGATCAAATATAAAATCCTCTGCTTGACTTTCAAAGACCTTTACAACCTGTCCCCTTCCAACCTTTCCAGTCTTCTCATACCTTATGCCCTGCCATCCATGTATTCTTTAATCCAATGAAACTGTCCTCTTTGGCTGTTCCTCAAACAAGTCATTCCATCTCCCCACTCCAGACATTTTCATTGGCTTCTTAACATGCCTAGAATACTCTCCTTCCTCTTCTCTGCTTCCTTGCTTCCTTCAAGTTCCAACTAAAATTTCATCTTTTACAAGAGATCTTTTCTGATCCCCTTAAATTCTAGGGCCATTCCTTTATTATCTTCAATTTATCCAATTTATCTTGATTATTCAATTTATCTTGTTTCTACATAGTTGTTTTCATGTGTCTCCTCCATTAGATTGTGAGGTTCTTGAGAACAGAAAATGCCTTTTGCCTTTCTTTGTATTTCCAGTACTTAGCACCATGCCTGGCACATAATAAGTGCTTAATAATCTCTTGTTGACTGATTGACACAATTTGTTCAACCATTCTACAATTTATGGACATTTATTTTGTTTCCAGTTATTTGCTACAACTATGCTTGTACATATTGGTCCCTTATTTCTATCCTTAACCTCTTTGGGATATATTTCCTATACATGAAACTATTGCTGGATTAAAAGGTATATGCAGTTTAGTGACAAATGGAATAATTTTGAAATGCTTCCAAATTCTTTTCCAGAATAGTTAAACCAATTAATAGCTCCACCAACAGTAAATTAATGTACCACTCTTCTTGTAAATCTTCCAACATTTTCTCTTTTCCCTTTTTGTCATCTTTGCCATCTCAACTTAGTTTTAATTTTCATTTCTCTTGTTATTAGTAATTTGGAGTATTTTTCATAGTGTTGTTGATAATCTTTAATTCATTTGAGAACTGCCCATTTTTCATATCCTTTGACCAATTTTCTACTGAGGAATGGATCTTGTTATGTATTTGTAACAATTCCCTACATATCTTAGATATCAAAACTTTATCATAGAAGTTTGCTATGTAGATTCCCCCTCCCAATTTTGTTTTGATGTAAAATAGATAGAAATGGTCCTGGAATATATCATTCTCCTGCTATGCTTTTTTATGTTTATATTCAATGGATTGTTGTAAAAATGGATAAAATAACATTTATCAGAATGAGAATAAGCTTATGATCTGTAGGCTCACTGAACTTACCCTCAGTACAATTCCAGTACCAACAAGCTGATGGGGATATTTTCTCATCTTGTTCCAACAAGATTTGATTTCTTATGGTTTGTCTTTATATTTTGAAAGCTTCTCTTTTTATGGAGCTTGGCTATTATGAATATTTTACATGACGACATCCATGTAAATATTTGTTTTTAACTTGTTACAAATCAACAGTTTATCTGGGTAACTAGACATTATTTGTTCTATGACAATACTCCATTTCCAGTACAAATTACTGGTTAACTTCTCAAAAATATTTTGAGTCTATATTTGTAGCATGTGGATTTGTCATCTGTCAGTCCATTAAAAATGCAATCTTCTGCTGTATAATTTTTGTCTCTAGGTCCTGTCTAGCTAGGTATTCAGCTGAATTTGTGTAGCTTTCAGAGATGTGTGACATAGTTCCTACCATTTCCATGAATCACCTGCATTGATCACTAAATCCATATTCCTTAAGAAAAACCTTCCTGTAATTTCTGTGGAGGGTGCCTGTATCTTGAATTGCATCATAAATTCCTCAATTTCCATAAACAAATCTGTATCACTTGGGCATTCGTTCCACATTTTATCAACACGTTATTGATTGAGATCAGGTAGATGTTGCTCTTAGCACACTTTTGCTTCCATTCTTGGATCTCAACTTTTTCATCAGCTTTATTTAGAGGTAAATTATGTACAGCTACATTAAATAAATCCAAAAGCATATACTATTTTCAGCCTTTACTCTTACTAGGTTTAGTACTAGTAGGGTAGTGGCTGTGGTAGTAGTGGTAGTGATGGTAGTAGTAGTAGTAGTAGTAACCTTTAAGCTATACACCAAAATTGACTTTAAGACTAAGAAAGTCTAACCTTTTAGCCAAATGCAAAAATCTAGAAAGATTGGGTTTGATAAGTCCAACAGAAATGAGACTAGTAATAGCTTTTGACTCAGCCTTAGTTAAAGGATAAGGGAAATCTGAAGTTAAAACAAGGAAGGGTAAGAGGGAATTATATTTGGAAAATGTATAAAACACAAATGGCTGGGAATGGATGGAGTTTCTTCTCTCACACTGTCCCTTTCCTCAAGTCCGCAGCACACAGAAAGTGCCAACAAGTAGGTGTCACAGGCAATAGATATGAATGAGATGTATGCCTTCTGCTTGCATACTCTAAGTGAACATTTTATTAGAATTAAGTGACAAGACATTTTCCTTGAAATCTGAGTTGATGAGATTGCTGTTTCTCATGTTTTACTAACAATTTATATAAATATTCAAAAACCAATATGTTCAGCCAGGTGCAGAGAAAATTTCGCCCAGTGTGGAATGGGCTTGCACAAATCTGTAATCCCAGACGGAATCAACAGAGTCTCAAATTGATATAATTCAAACAGAAGAGGTTGACCAAGGGGGGACTTAAAAAGATCTCATAGTAAAAAGGAAAGGGAAAATTGGGTACAGTTTCATGCCAACCTATTAGAAATCACTGGGCACCAAATTATTTTATTTTACTTTGTTGAAAAGACTGATTCAATGCACCTGTTATCGAGGCTTGGCCAAGACATATGAAAAAATACTAAATAATTTGTCCTAAAAACCACCATCTTCTAGATATTATAAACAAGTCCTGCATTACAGTGACACTTCAAAATAAGAGGTAATTTTCCATGTCAGTACTGATTTGGGGCCAGGAGTGAAGGTATAAGTGCATTTAAATCTGAATCTCATTTTTACAAACATTGTATTATACAGCAAAATTCATCAAAATACCTCTATTTGTTCAACCTGCTGTCATTTTTTGCATATTTTTCTATCACCCCAATAATATATTGTTTTGTTTTGTTTTTTCACTCTTACCTCTTTTTTATTTGATATATTTAGTTTTCAGCATTGATTTTCACAGGAGTTTGAATTATAAATTTTCTCCCCATTTCTACCCCCCCC
>CM053623.1:395290891-395320870 GCA_028646595.1 Phalanger gymnotis
CTGTTGTAGGCTCTATGACTTTGTTGACTTCTTCTGACTGTATGTTTTGGTCTTCTTTGTCACCAAAGAAGGATTCCAGAGTATGAGACTGAATCTGGGTACATTTTCGCTGCCTGGCCATGTTCCCAGCCAACTTACTTGACCCTTGAGTTTTTCAGCAGGGTGTGACTGCTTGTAGACTAAAGAGTTCTATGTTCCATGCTTGGGGGGATGCGCTGCCACACCAGCACTCCTCTTTCCCCAAGAACCCCCAACCTGGACTGAACTTAGATCTTCAGCAGGCTCTTCACTCCTGCTTTGATCAGCCACTTAATTCCTCCCACCAGGTGGGCCTGGGGCCAGAAGCAACTTCAGCTGTAGTTCTAAAGCTGTCCCACCTCTGCTGCCCCCCCCAGGGTGGTGGCTGAACCACAAACTCCCTGTCCCCAGCAGCTTTTCCCACTAACCTACTCTGTTGTCTTTGGTGTTTGTGGATTGAGAAGTCTGGTAACTGCCGCAGCTCACTGATTCAGGGTGCTAGGGCACGTTCCGCCGGGCTCCTGATCTGGTTGGTCCGCGCTGCCCATGCTGGGCTCTGCTCTGCTCAGCCCTGCTCCACTCCCAGCTCCCTGCAGGATAGACCATACCCAGAGACTATCCAGGCTGTCCTGGGCTAGAGCCATGCTTCCCTCCACCACTTTGTGAGTTCTGCAGTTCTAGAATTGGTTCAGAGCCATTTTTTATAGGTTTTTGGAGGGACTTGGCAGGGAGCTCATGCTAGTCCCTGCTTTCCAGCCACCATCTTGGCTCTGCCCCCCAATAATATATTGTTTTAAAACTTTAATTAACCAAAGCAATATCAGTTTAGGTACTAAATGATTCTCTGTTGCTTTCTGTCTCTATATGCACGCATATGTACAGAATACATATACATATATAATATGTATAACATGTATATGTAGATATGTGCATGTATGTATTGTGTATGTATGTATGATTCTTTCCCAGAAATTAGAAATCAACAAGAATTAGAAGTATTTGTAGTATCAGTCTTGAACTGCTGACTATAATCTGCACATTAAAAGACAAATGGAAACAGTGATAGAGTGGTAGAAATGTTTTATGGCATATTAACATTATTTATCCTGTCCTCCAAATTAAATTTGCCACCAAAAAGTATGATATTAAAACACCTTGGTTTAAATCCCTAGAAGTTAGAGAATGAGAAAGGGGAGGAGGGAAAGGAAAGAGAAATTACATCTGCCATACTTAATGCCATACTGCCATTTAGTCAAAGTAAAGAAAGGGATCCTAGACAAGAAATATAGCATGGCAAGACTACTCAAATGAGGAGAGAATAAAAGAATTTAATGTATATATGTAGTATGTAATTTATTTGTTTTTCCTACAGTCTAGTTAAATGTTTCCTAGTGTAGTATGTTTGTTTTGAGCTTCATGTTGTAATGCAAACTTTTCAAGACAGGGCAGTGACTATCAACCTAGAATGTACCTAAATTTATGTGTATCACTTTGAATTATCTCACCTTAAATTTGGGAGGTAACAATGGTAGAAAACACTAGGTTAAGAGACGAAAGATCTAATTTTGAGTACCAGGATTGTGTCTCCAATTTCTTCCTGCCCTCCTTTTCTCTCTTCCTTCTTTTCCTCCTTCTTTCCTTCCTTCATTCCTTCCTCAAGCATTTATTTAGACCTCTCTATGAGAATAACATTCTGCTATTCACTTGAATGGCTATATAGAGTTTAGAAAATAAAAGAGGTGGATTAGATAATTTCTTGAGTCCTTTCCATAACTGAATCTATGATCCTATGGTCTTTGCCCTCATGAAGCTGACAGTCTAGGATATTTAGATATGATATTTTTAAAAATAGCAATTACATACAATATTGTATGGACAAATACTTTGGAGAATTACAAAAGTCTCAACTGATTGGATCAGTGAAGGTATTTGATTTGTACCATAAATGATAGGTAGGAATTTAAACAGGTAAAGATGGGGAAGAAGAGCATTTCAGGAATAACAAGGTTCCTGAACAAAAATACAGAGGAGGGAGGGAGGAAGACAGAGAATTTGGACAGAAAGTAAACCAGTTTGGCTGGATCAAAAATACATGGAGATTAATAATAGAAGATAAAGCTGAACAGGTAAAGGAAAAGCCTTGAATGCCAAGCAAGAGTTTGAACTTTATTTTGGTGACAGTAGGGAGCTATCTAAGATACATAGCAATTATCGCCCAACAAGGGCAGAGTAGAATAGGACTATTTACTCTTACATGTGTGTTATGTATGACAGTACCTCAAAAATAGGAAGCAATTAACAGAAGCTAAATGATAAAAAAAATTATAAATAATTAAAATAAAAATTATAAATAAATAATTATTTGAGTGTTATGATGTCATTAACATACCTTTGGACTTCTTTAAGCTTTTTGACTGCTGAGCCTTTTTCATGTTAACTGTTGTCTATCTATTACACCTCCATGCTATAATTTGTAATTGATTTTTTTTACACCCAGGTGTAGGGCTTTATATTTATCCCTATTCAATTTCAACTTGGTAAATTGTTCTAGTCTGTTGAGATCTTTATGGGCACTGACTTTTTAATCCTCTAGTATTGTTATCTAGAAATTTTATAAGTGTACCAACTGTATAATCATTTCATTGATAAAAATGATTGGGTCAAGAATAGATATCTGAATGTCTCCATCAGAGACCTCTCTCTGGGTTAACATTGAAATGATGATGATGGTGGTGGTGATGATAGCAATATTTAAGGTTTGCAAAGCACTTTACACAAATCTCATTTGATCCTCCCAATAACTCTTTGAGGGAGGTATCAGTAGAATACCATTTTATAGATGAGGAAACTAGCTGAGAAAGCTACATTTATTGCCCAAGATCACATAGCTAGTAAGTGGCTGAGGCCAGATTTGAACTCAATAATCACTTGTTTTTGTTTCTAGTCATTCAAATGGATGTAAATTCATTTAGCCCACATCTCTCTATTTTTTCCATAAGGATAGCAAGAGAGAATTTGTTGAATATCTTGCTAAAATCTAGACAGACATTATGTTTATCACATATCCTTGATCTACTCATCTAGTGAGTAATCTTGTCAAAATTAGAGACAAGTCCTTTATGACCTGTTCTTGATGAACCTAGATTGACTTGTATTCGTCACCTGATCAAGCTAAATGTTCATAAGCCACATCTTTAATAATATATTTTGTGATTTTTCTAGAAATTGTATTCAAGCTCACCATCCAATACTTTGAAAACTCTACTCTCTTTCCTTTTATAAAAATCTTGACATTTATTCATCTTCAGCCCAGAGGCACTTTTCTGACTCTCCTTGATTTTTCAATGATCACAAGTAGTGCCCAGCAATCATAGCCTTAAGTTCTTTTGATACCATGGGATATAATTTGTCCCAAACTAGTGAAAGTAAGGGCAGCTACTTGAGGTCTTAACATCTTTTCATTTATTTTCTGTTTCAGCTTCCTGTTAATCACTTTTATTCTATCTTTCCCAGTCCAAATATTATCTTCTTTGGTAAAGGAAACAGAAGCAAAATAAATGTCATAACCACTGCCTGTTATCATCTTCCCATCCAACGTAAACAATCCAATTTCATTTTTTATCTTCTTGTTTTATTCAAAATAGCTTTTCAAAACTATTTCATTATCCTGAGCTTTCATTACAAGTTTTAGAATTCCTGAAAAAAAAGCCATGACACTTTTATATTTATCCTTTATTATCTACCCTTGCTGCCATATTCTTTATATGTCTTTTAAAAATCTAAGTTGCTTCCCTATTTAGATAGTTTCGATCTTTTCTTTTGTGTCTGTGTCTTCATTTTTTCATTTTTGGGACCCTCTTGGACTGACTTACTTCCTGTATAAAATTTTGGGTAATAGCTTCCTACCTATCCTTCTTCTTTCCAGGGCTGGTTACACTTTCACTCATGTTCCCAATCCACTGGTCCTGAGGGACTAGTCAGAGTCTATTTGTTCCCAAATGCCAGAAGTCACATTCGCTACGCATCCTTTATCATCACTTAGTTCATGGAACTTTAATTCTTTGGAACTGTGGTGTACCATGACTTGAAGATATACAGCATGAATGGAAGATTACTGATGCTAAAAAAGATGGACCTTTGTTTCAAGGACAGCTTGGGATCACTAAAAGAACTACTACAGGGGCAGTGAGATGGCACAGTGAGTAGAGCAATGGCCCTGGAGGGAGGAAGACCTGAATTCAAATCCAGCCTCAGATACTTGACACACTCACTAGCTGTGTAACGTTGGGCAAGTCACTTAACCCCAATTGCCTTGCCTTCCCTCTTCAAAAAAAAACTACATGACTTCCTGAGTGTAGTCCAGCCCTCTCTCCTCTTTCTATTTGGTTCTGAACCCAGCTTCATGTGCTGTACTGTCTCTCCAAGATGTATGTACTAATGGACTCACATGAAAGTCTTTCCATACCACTATCTCTCAGTTATGGCACATAGAAAAATCATTTCCATAACATGTGAATCTGAAATTTTCCAGGCATAAAGAATATGAATTTTTTTCTTCCTTACAGATGTAAGAAAAAAGAGAAAAATCCAAGTTAAAACATGTTCCAGGGAAAACTGATCAAATTCAGTGCACAATCTTCCTTCTTAATATATTGAAAAATCATGGGCTAATATGATCAAAAGTTGGAAAGAAGTTGTATATGATGGAAAAGGAGAAAACAAGTTCAGTAAACATAAATGTATGTTTGCAGACTGTTTCAACAATCCGGCTAGCAGCTTCTGTGGGGGTGTAAAATCCACCCACAACCAGCACCCAGAAAGCTGCCAACAGCACAGTTTCTTTTGATCTGCTTAACTAAGGAAAGCAAGGTGAAGGGGTTTACAAGCTTACTTTAATTCAGCATACAAATATCATTCACTTAGCTCAGGTGAAAAAGACCAGCACACTGAGCTACAGAACAAAATACAAACAAATTACAAACATGAACAGACAGACCTTGTCTAATTCAAATCCCAATACATAGTTAGCAGAGTTCAACAAAGTCTCAGCATCCAAGTTTACAAGCTGGAGGGCTCCTTAAGCTACAGCTGCCTGGAGTCTCCTCATCAACACCATCTCGAGAGCCCTGCACAAATGGCTCTGTCCTCCGTTCTTACAGGGCTTCAGACGTCATCAAACATCATCTGAATGACCAGAGCTTAGGCTTTGGTGATTGGTTCTTGAGTTGGCCCCTCCCCTTAGGACCCTGGGAGGTTCACATCCACATAGATTAGGTTAACACCTAATAGGGGTTTGGGCCTGGGGCTTACCACCTAGTAAGGCTCAATGAAATACTGAATTACTCAAAGAAAACAAAGGCCATTTTGCTTACCAACACACAGACCCATAATTTTTGTTAGTATGAAAGATTGTTATGTGCCATAATGTAGTTTTTCATACCGAAAAGGACATATGAACCTGGACGAACTACACAGCTCTCTAGCCAGCTCTGAGGCAGAAAACAAGCTCGATAGATTTCACTTCTGATATTATTTTTGCACTTATTTTACACGTAATTTTCTGCTTTATTTTCTGTGGGAGTCCTGCAACATTATACCAGCAGAAGATATTCTGTACCAGCTCAATAGCCAATTTTTGTGTGCAAAGGAATTCCAAATCTCAATTCTGAGTATGCCATGGAAAAAAAATCCAAAATGAGCTGATCTCTAGATGTACATTAAACGGGCTACAGAACCAAAACATGCATTTAAATCACTTATATCTAACTTTTTATGATGCCACTGGGAATGTTGTTCTTTTTGCATTTGCAGTTAAAGGGTAGAACAGATGGTGAAAGTTTAGTTTCAAGTGATGGGCCCATTAAAATAACTTATGCTGTTGAGTGATGGTTCATTGTAACAGGCACCATTCATTATAACTGGGTTTGCCTGCTCTGAAATTCTTGAGAGGGAAACAGGACTTCAGGAAATGTTTACTGTATCAAGGGATTTGTCAGATTAGGACTACATGGCTAAAAAGAAAAATCTCTTTAAATATAAAGTAAGAGGTCGGTGGGGGCATGATTACAGAGTTGCTTATTTTAATCCCACATACTGTTAGCAATCACAATTCCCAGGAGATTCAAGGTATTAGAAGAAAGAAGGTCAAGAGAAGCTAGTGGGGGTGTATTGAATTCATAGAGAACATCAGGCTCAATCCAAACTCTTTCTTAATCTAAGTCTTTTATGAGTATCAGTTTCACTTAAAGGATTTTGTGATTAAAGACCACAACAAATGTAAAAACAGCAATGAGGAGAGAGAATTCAGATTCCTAAGTCAAAGCATTTAGTGGACTAGAATAAGACTTCTTTGCCTCATCCTCAGACACAAAGTGCAGGAGTAACATGAGAATAATAGCCCACATGACTGTAGTTCTAGAGCTGAGAGGGAACCCAAAGGTTGACTAGAACAACCCCCTCATTTTAAAGATAATGACAATGAAGCCCAGGGAGGGTCACTTCTCCAATATCACACAGGGGTTAGAGGGAAGATTTGAATCCTACTCCTTTGACTCCAGAATCAATGTTATATCTATAGATGGCTGGATGGTACAGTGGATAGAGTGCTGTGCCTGGAGTCAGGAAGACCTAAGTTCAATTATAGTCTCAGACACCTACTAGCTGTATGAACCTGGGCAAATCATTTAACTCCTGTCTGCATCATTTTCTTTTATAAAATGGGAGTAATACTAGCACTGACCTCCAAGGGTTGTTGTGAAGACAAACTGAGTTATTTGTGAAGCACTTTGCAAGCCTTAAAGCACTACATAAATGCTAGCTCTTATTATCACTCTACTATACCACAGCTCTTCCAATAAAGACTAGATGACCCCTTGGCTATGTTAGTAGAAGGGATTATTTTTCACAAATGAGTTAGTGTGGATGGCCAGCTGGACAACTCTGAAACTCTGTTATTCTTTCATTATTATTATTTTTCCTTCTAAATTTATTTATTTTTAGTTTGCAACATTCAGTTTCACAAGTTTCTGAGTTCCTAATTTTCTCCCCCTCTGTCTCTTCCCCCTAACCACCCAAGGTGGCATGTAATCTGATATAGGTTCTACATATACCTTCACATTAAATGTATTTTCACAACAGTTAAGTTGTAAAGAAGAATTATAATCAATGCAATGAACCACAAGAAAGAAGAAACAAAGCAAAACAAAAGAGAGCAAATAGTTTGCTTCAACCTGCATTTAGACTCCATAATTCTTGTTAGAACCTTACATTGCTGAGAAGAGCTAAGTCTATCAGAGTTAGACATCACAGATACAATGTGTTTGTAACTGTGTACAATGTTCTCCTGGTTCTGCTTCCCTCACTCAGCATCAGCTCATATAAGTCTTTCCAGGTTATTATGAAGTCTGTCTGCTCCTCATTTCTTATAGCACAATAGTATTCCATTACATTCATATACCACAACCTGTTCAGCCATTCCCCAATTGACGGGCATCTGCTTGTTTTCCAATTCTTTGCCACCACAAAAGGAGCTGCTATAAATATTTTTGCACATGCTGGTTCTGCTGTTCCAGGATTTGTTTTGTGGTGCTATTTTATGGTTGTTTGGAGGTGAATATGGGAGAATTATGGCAATTTACTGCTTATTCCACCATCTTATCTCCCAGAAATCCAATAAAATCCAGGTCTTCCTTAGCTACTGAATTATCGCTCCTCCACATTGTCAGGGAGGCAGTGTCATAGAGTAGAAGAGAGCCCTTGGTTTGAAGTTGGGAGACGTGACTTTGCATGCCAGCTCCAATACATACTAGTTCCATGTCCAAGTTGTAAAATTTCAGATTGAAATTTCTTGGAAAAAAATGAGCATAAAAATTCATGTATTACCCACCTCTTAGGACAGTTCTGAGGAAAGTGCTATCAAAAGTGCTCTAGAAATATGAGTTATTATTATTGGGAAAAGGCACTGTACTGGGAGACAGATGACTTGGATTATAGGCCGGGCTGAACCTCTATCTACTCATGTGACATTGGGTAAATCATTTCTGTTCCTCAGCTTCCTCATCTGTAAAATGAGGAGGTTGAACTGAGTGATTTCTAAATCTTCTTCAATAGCCAATATTTCATCGTTGCTTCATAAGTTGAGACATTTTTACTGATTGTTGCTATTTTTAATAAAAAGCATTATCTGACCTTAGAGCATATGCAACAGTCTTATATTTGGCTATGTTTCATTTTTATATCTAGCAAACGTTTCCTCTGAGAAGCTGTTCCTTGTATTAGTATCTTAAATGTTTTTATTATCCACAGACACTACTCATAACCAACCCTCAATCAGACGTGTATTTTGATATCTACTTTTTCCCATAGTAGGGAGTGATTTGCACTAATCTACCCACATTCTTTTGTCTTCCCCTTGTGACCAACCACATGCATTTGCCAAACAGCTGGCCAGCATTAGGTGTGCAGTATAAAGCCATAGAATGAAGGAAATCAATCAGGCTCACATTGAGACCCAGCACCATTGATCTTGATTGGTCTAATTAATACAACGTTATCTCTAACAAAGCAATTTGGCAAAAAATTCCAAACACCAGAAAACTCTAAGGAGAAGCCCTGGGTTCAAATTGTAGTTTTGCCATTTATTACCTTTATGGCCTTTAAAGTCACATGTTCCTTCTAGGTCTCAGTTTTCTCATCTTTAATTTGAGGGGGGTTGGCTTAAGGTCCCTTCCAGATCAAAATCTAAGATCCTATGACTAGATGACCTCTAATCAATAGATCAATAATTCTTTAATAAGTTCCTGCTGTTTCAGGCTCAGGGCTAGGCACTAGAGATATAAATACAAAGAATGAAAACCATTCAAATGGAAGAAGCAAAAAGTACATACAAAAATATAAACAGCATAAATGTTGAGTTAATAAAAGTAAATACATATGTACAAATATACATATGGAACTAGGATCTTATGCATATGTATATAGAACTAGAATAATATATATATATAGAACTAGTATATACACACATATAAATATATATTGTATATATATAAATATGCATGTACATACACATACATACATATATATATGCATTACATGACACATGGCATTTGAGGAGGAAGGACACTAACAGTTGATAGAAAGGATGGGAGGGGAAGAAAGGTTTCATGCAGAAGATGGCACCTAACCTAAGTGGCATCTTAAAGGAAGAAAGGAACTCTACGAAGTGGAAATAAGGAGCCATTCCTTCCAGACGTGTGGGATGGTCAGAACAAAGGCATGGAGATGGGAGAAAAATCCAAGGCTCTTTCTAGCTCTATGTTTGTGTTCTTAATTTTATTAACAACCACCACCAGGGACAGAGTAGGGAACCTCATTTTTAATAGTATTTTTTTCCAATTACATGTAAAGATAGTTTTCAACATTCATTTTTGTAAGATTTTGAGTTCCAAACTTTTCTCCTTCACTCCCTTCTCTTCTCCCTCCCCAAGAGAGCAAACAATCTGATACAGATTATATGCATACAATCATGTTAAATATAAGGGGCCCTCATTTTTTAGACTATGACCTTGGGAGCATTACCTTACAACTCCCTCTTCCAAATCCTTTTCTACAATGTGAAGGACCTCAAGGTGCAGACTATTTTCACCCAATTAACTTACAGGTAGAGCAGGTTCCAGTTTTATCCAGCTTTTAACATTGTATAAACTCTATTCTTCTCTCTAGTGCAGGATGTTGAATTAAGGCATCTGGCTCTGAATCCTGGTTCTGTCACTTATAAGCTGTGGGACTTTGGGAAAGTCACTTCCTTACTTTGTTCCTCAATTTCTTCATTTATAAAATGGAAATAATAATACCTGCTTTACCTACATCACGAAATTGTTGAGAAGACCAAATGAGGGGACAGGGATGAATTGACTTTTTAAACTAGGAAACACTCTCGGAATGCCAACTATTATTATCCTGATCCACTTTCAAGCTAGCTAGACTCTAGTCCTTAAAGAAAGTAAGAAATCCTTCCTGATCCTTTGGTTCAGGTGGAAATTGTTTGATGCCTGGATTCCTGACACCTAAAGTTGGTTACTTTATACTCCTTGTCTCCTTCCCCAAAATGTCTTGAAGTGACATACCCCTTTCCAATATCCTCATGCTGCTTGAGTCTATAACTGCAGCTCCCCATGAGAGCCTTTCTTCCTTCTATCAGTGCTCTACCTCCTTGTATGTGCCCTTGTTCTACAGGAAACTACTCTCATCTGAGCTTTCATATTGGTAAGGCTCTGATCAGAACAGTCAAGAGCTTTAAAAAAAGGAGTTGATTATCTTGAGATCCATTTCCCCTTCATAAGTCAGAACTCAGTCTCTATGACCCCAGAGTCCTTGGGGTGGGGGGGCAAGGTTGTGGGTTACAGTGAAAGTGCAGGTTTAGAAATTATGAAACTATAGGATTTTAGTTCATTGATTTGAATATATATTACACACACACATTCATATACATACAAATACATATAAATATATACAAATGCATACACACACACCCCCCACATGTATCACATAAAGCCAAGGATCCTTATCCCAACTTCTGTATCAACTGTAATGTTGGGCTGCCAGAGCAAGGCTGTTACATCTCTCCTCAAAGTTCTAGGGATTAATCCTGATGGGTTAGGAGTGTTTTTCTTATGGACCCCTATTTATGTGCTTCTTACATGATTATTAGTTGATATAAATTAGTCATCCAGAGTTCATTAACATTTAGAAAGGGCTATTTTACAAAGGTAGTAGTATGGTAAGAACAACTGGTACAAAACATCTCCCTGAAAGCCTATGACACATTCCCCCACATGTATATGCAGAGCCCAGAGGAAATTAGGTTCAAGCTTAAAGAGTACATGTGGCAAACAGTGATTTGTAACTCCCAAAAGTTCTTTTGCTGGAGACTTCATGATATTCCAACTTAGTGTACCTGGGGGCACTGGTTGGATACTGATTTTAAAAAAAATCTAAATCCTCTGGTCTTCCTCTAGTCAAAATCCTCTGGTCTTCCTCTAGTCAAGGTGGGAAGTGGGGGAGAAGGCAGAAGCTGAGGCTGGGGCACTCTCCTCTACCACTTAAGTGGTTCCTTGTCAGGGGTTTGACTGGAACACTCTGTCCTGGCTCTCAGCTCATTTGAATCTCTAATCCCAACTAACCTGATGGTGCTAAACACTCCCCACAGGGAATAACCAAGTTCTTCAGCCAATACAAGCAGAATTCCTAGAAAACCTAGGAAAAGTCCCAGTTTCGTCAAACCTAATGATGTGTTCTTAGTTGATAAATGTATCAAGGCTAAGTGGGGTGGAATTATTTTGACCTCACACACATATGTATATACATATATATGCACTTGTATATATGTGTATTCTTACATTGATTTATATACATATGTGTATATAAATCTATGCCGTGTATATACTATATATGCATCATATTGTGGTATATATGTAGTATTGTGTGTAGTATGTGCATGTTATTATGTTTGCTGTGTTATGTTAGTATGTACACAATACATAATATTTTACTGGACCTAAGATTTAATTGACCTTGTAAATTTCCAACATGGATCTTCCTCTATCAATTCATATTAGCAAATAAATGTATACATGAAATCACAGGTCAAAACCATACCTACATTGTTCTTAACTTGTGATGTCATCAATGAATATCAGTGTAAGTAGCTCCTGCTGTGGGAACCCCTTTTATCCATGTAAATCAACAACTCATTAATAATTTATGATCTTAGAGAGTTGCCTAGAGTACTGAGAAACCAAATGACTCACTCATGGCCTCACAGTCAGCATGTGTCTGAGGCAGGACTTGAACCCAGTTCTTACTGGCTCTAAGGTCCTTCTCTCTTTCTCTTTGTCTCTGTCTCTTCATCCTTTTCCCATCCTATTCTGTTATACACCAGCACATACACTTTCTAGTATAAATTACCAGTTTATTTATTCTCTGAGTAGGCACTCTTCTAGTGCCTGGAAATTCTGAGAAATTGTTTTATGCCCATAGTAGGTGAGGCTAGAGTTAAGATGTTTCTCCTTCCTTTCATTGTCCTCATTTCTCTCCTTTTTCGAATGATACTTTAGAAAGCATAGGATCATCAACGTAGGAATAAAAGGGATCCCAGGAAATTGCTAGTCCAGCCCTTTCATTTGACAGATGAAGAAATAAACTCATAGTAAGAGACTTGCAAAGTCCCACAGGGAATAAAAGGCAGGGTCAGTTTTGAACCTGGGTCTTCTTATACCCAATGTGCTCTTGTCACTAACATAGCTGCTCACCTTCAAGGATATCCAGAATCTCAGTAGGGACAACCCAATACTGTCCCCAAATTGCTTGATGTAAAAAGTGAGTAACAAAGAACATTGATAACTTCATCCAAGTGTCTTCACAGAAGAGTCTGGAGACTAGAGAAGTATCATGAATGGAGAGGCCACTGTAGGTCACTGAAAAATGACTGTCCAAAATTAAGACGATTTCCCTTATATTTGTAGTTCTTCAATGCATGCTTTATATTTGAGCTCAGCTTTGCCATTTTTCCAAAGCTGAATTTCTTTTCAATTTAACCCAGTCTTAACCCCAATGACATTTGGATTATTTTTTCCATTACACCCATAAATGGAAACAAATCCTACCATTTTCATAAATACAGTTGTTTTTACCCTTTCATTTTTTCCATTTTAGATGAAAATCCATTTTTTTATTAACAATCATTTTTTCCCTTTCTACTCCCCACTGAGCTTGTTACCATCAGCTGTTTTTGTTCCTCATCTCCTCTGCTCTTTCCTGTTCCTTCAGAGGGCTCCTGCAGGGATGTTTTCTTATATAATCAAATTATAGGTCAAATTCATCAAAGAGATAAGACATAGGTATAGTTTTTATAAACATTTGAAACTAATGCAGTAAGGAGCATTTTCATTTTTTAAAAATAGGAACATGAGATGCTGACAATAGCTACACTTAGATTTTTAATATAGACACTATAGAATGGCCAGCTAATATTATACCAAAGCAAAACTCTGGGTTGACAAAGGCTCCATTTTTGACCATTAAAATATAGTCACTAATGGGCTTTGTGACCTTAGGTAAGTCACGTACCCTATCTGGGCCTTAGTTTCTTCCTTTGTCCAGTAGGGTTAATAAAACCTTCCCTGTTTACCTTGTAGATTTGTGGTGGAACTAGTAAGGTAACATATATGAAATAACTTTGAGAAGTTAAAAGTATAATGTGAATATAACATCATCGAGCTATCTAATTGTCTAAAGGTGTAACAGTTTGTATAAATGTTTATACATTAAAACAAAGAATAAATTTATGACAATTCTTCATTCGTGCATTAATGGGTAAGGTAGGTGGTGTAGTTGTTAGAGTGCCAAGCCTGGAGTCAGGAAGACCTGAATTGAAGTTCAGCTTCAAACGCTTACTAGGTGTGTGACCCTGGGCAAAGTCACTTAACTTCTGTTTGCCTCAGTCTCTTCATTCATAAAATGGGTATAATAATAGCACCTACATCTGTAGTAGGAAGGCCGAATTTATAATCTCAAATATAATCATGTATATGTTTGAATGGTTCGAAATCGCAAGGTATGAGAGGTTCTCTAAGGAGAAAACAACAAGAAATTTATTTAGGCCCCATTGCAGCTGATCTGTGAACCAGCCTGCCCATTCTGACATCTTGACAAAAAGACTCCAGGCCCAGAAAGCCCACCTCACAAGAGTAACCAGGAGGCCACAGAAAAACAAGATAGTATTTAGCCAAATCATTTTTACTGGCCTCAAGTTCCTGCTCGCACTCCTGGGTCTACACACGGGTAAACCCTGCTTCCGCAGCTTCCGGCTTCTGCAGCAGCTTCCGTTTCCACTGTAGTTGTCTCTTGGCTCACCTTTCCTCGAAGCTGAGCCTCTGGCTTCTCAAGCCCTGCCTCAATGACCAGAGACCATTGGTTCCCAAGTTGGCCCCTCTTAAATCATTAATCTACACCCACACAGGTTTCACACCTGATAGGGCTTTGGGCCTGGGGCTTAGCACTTAACAGCTGAAAGTACTTCCACTTAAAAGAAATAAAAGCCATACTAAGGAGACAATTTTGCTTAACAACACAACATCCCACAGTTGTGTTGAGTTAAAATTTGTTGAGATAAAAACTGTAAAGCATTTAGCACAGTACCTGACACATAATAAGTGTTACATAAATGTTAACTATTATTATTATTATTCATTTATATAATACTTTTCATTTTTATTTGATCAATCTTTACAAAAATTCATGCTACAACTTATGTCAAGAAGAGGCTTGCCACTGCAGAAGAATTTTAGACTCTCCTATGAGCAAATGAAAAATACACAACCCAATAGATTTCTCCTTTAGCCTTACCTGCCAAGAACATGCTGTCAAATTTATTGCCCAAGTATCATATCAAATCAACTTAACAAGTATCTATTAAGTGCCAACAATATGCAATTCTTGATAGCACATGTTCTTTCTCTTCTACTCACTTAGTTTCTAAAACGTTTCATATTGTACTCTACCGTGTTTTCATTTCTAAGCCACCTCCAAACCTTCAGGAAGCAGGTGGTACAAATTAGAAATGAATAAATCATTTGACAGTGCTTACTTTTTTCTTCTCTTTAACACAGAACATCTTGAAAAGGGAATCTGTGCTCATTGATTTTATGTCCTTCTTCTTCCTACTACATTCAGCTGGCTTCCATTCCCTTCACTCAGGTGAAACTGATCACCTTGAGGTTACCATTGACTATGCACTGTCAAATCCAATGACTTTTTCCTCTGTCCTCATCTTTCTTGTTCTTTCTGCACCATATGACCCTCAACTACCACCACTCTATATATGTCTTCCTGATAGCTTCTCTTCTCATCGCTTCTTTGATAGCACATGTTTCTGGTTCTCTTGCAATTTCTACTTCTTATGCACTCCTATCGCTGAGTGATTGGTGATGACTAACTAAATACAGGCATCAAATTAGTCATGTCCTCCACTCTCATTTGGCTTTAATTATCATGTCCTTATGGATGACTTCAAATTGTATCTCTACACCTCTGACCTTCTTCTGGATCTCAAAATCTATACTTCCGGCTACCTCCAATACATTTTTATTCTGCATTCTACTGAGTCCTCAAACTCAACATGTCCTACCTGAATCCATCTTCTCCCTGTAGCAAACCAGCTCTTCATTTCTGATTTCTCACTTCTAGTGGAAAACAGCACCATTGTCACAACCACTCAGGCTTGAAATTTTAGGATCATCTTTGATTTCTCACTCCACATCTAATCAGCTGCCAAATGTTATCAGTTCTGCCTCTAAAATTTCTCACTGTTTTTCCAGTCTCACTAGCCCACTACTCCAGGTTTCTCTCACCTGTCCTATGTAACTGAGGCTATTCCAAATCAGGGCTTGTCATGGCCATAGCAGAGGATAGAGGAAATTCCTGGTTGGGGATTGAACAAGAAGGAGAAAGAGGTGGGCCCAAACCCATTTGGTGCATTGGGCCAACAGGATGCCGATTTAGAATCCAGGGATTGTAACAGAAGGTGGGACCTAATCCTAGACACACTGGTGGGGAGGGGGGAAGGCACGTTGAACCTGGCCCTATCACAATGTCCTGATCCATTAATTGAAGCTGGATGTGGGAGAAAATAGAAGAAACCTCTACATACAATAGAGATATAACTATGCATTAAGAAAAAAACAGACATAAATACAGAAGAGAATAAGCACCCATAGAACTATGAAACCCTTATCAGAGAACTTTGCTTCAAAGATTTTTCTCAATTAACTGTTTCTTCCAAATGTAACTTCACTGATTTCGTTTATGCAAGAACATTTCAGTTTCACAAGGACTCCAAGAATGGGTTAAAATAAGGAGTAAATTAAAAAATGAAATTAGAACTTTGGAAAATGAAGAATAAATGGCTTATAACAGAAAGTAGGAAATTAGTAGAAAAAACAGAATAAAACAAATAGAAATAAATGACAATAAAACAACACAAAATATTAAAACAAAGTCAAAAGATTGAAAGATTAGAATAAGATATAAGGTATTTACTTTCAAAAACAACTTCCCTGGAAAATAGGTTGAGAAAAGATAATTAAGGCATCATCAAATTTGTTGAAAACCATTCATAATTTTATATTCTTTAAGTGAACTATATTACCTATAAGATATGGTAATTTAATTACTCTTTGCTTATACTTATTCCCTCAATTTTTTCTTGTCCAATTGTCTTAACTAGTATTTCTAAAACCTATGTCAAACAATAGTGATGACACTAGACATTCTGGCTTATACTTAATCCTATTGGAAAGGCTTCAAGAATTTCTTCATTATAGATAATGCTAGCTCTTGGTTTTTGATAGATGTTATCATATTAAGTAAAGATCTATTTATTACTATGTTTTTCATTTTTATTTTTAGTTTTTTATTTTATCTATTTATTACTATGTTACTATGTTTTTTATATACAAATGGGTGTTGATTGTATTTTATCAAGAGGTTTTTCTGCATCTATTGAAATAACCATATAATTTCCATTGGTTTGGTTATTAATATATTCTATTATTCTTATAAGTTTTCCTAATATATTGATGTTAATCTAATCATCAGGAAAGATTTGATATATAATTTTAATCATGTAAAATTGAAAGGGTTTTGAATAAACAAAATCAGTACAATTAGCTTTAGAAGAAATGGTTAACTGGGAAATATCTTTGAAGCAAAGTTCTCTGATTAAGTTTTGATATTCAAAATATTTAAGGAAATGATACAAATACATTAAAATAAAAGCCATTCCCAATCTATATATGTTCAAAAGGAAATTCTAAAGGGAAGAAATGCAAATTGCCAATACCCATATAAAAATGTATTAAATCACTAGTGATAAGAAAAATTAAAATGACTTGGAGTTTCTCTCATGCCCATCAGATTAGCAAAGATGACAAAAAAAAGGAAAATGATAACTGTTAGAGAGGCTATGAAAGGGAAGGTACACTAATGTGCTGTTGGTGGAGGTCTGAAATGGTTCAACCATTCTAGAAAATATTTGGAATGATACTCCAAAATTCACTAAATTGTGTCTACACAGTCCTTGACCCAGTAATACTACTACTAAAGATATCCCAAAGAGGCAGAATTAAGGGGGAAAAGGCCCATGTGCACAAAATATTTACATCAGCAATTTCTGTTGTGTCAAAGAACTAGAGACAATTCATATATGGTTATAAATTGGGAAATGGTTAAACAAATTATCATTTATGAATTAGTAGACAATTCACTTATGAATTAATAAAATATGAATTATCAATTAGTAGAATAGGAATTATTCATTTATGAATTAGTAGAATACCATGAGAAACTATGCCAGTGTGGGGTTCAAAGAGACCTGCAAAGATTTCATGAACTGATTCAGAGTGAAGCGAACTATTCATACAAAGACTACAATAATATAAATGAAAACAACTTTGAAAGACCTAAGAACTCAAATCAATGCAACAACCAATCATGACTCCAAAAAACAGAGGCTAAGCATGTTTCCTACTTCTTGGCAGAGAGATAATAAACTAGAGGTGCAGAATGAGAAAGGTTTTCGATAATGATGATGATAGCATTTATATAGTGCCTATTATGTGGCTCCCTATTTTCTTCAGGCCCAGATATTTAGGACCTTCATTTAGCATTTAAAGATAGCCTGCCTCCCTTACCTTTCCAGCCTTCCTATACTTTACTCATTTCCATATACTTTATGATACATCTTCACTGGCCCATTCACAGTTCCTTGAACAAAACATTCCATCTCCTTTCTCTGTGCCTTTTTACTGGCTGTCCTCCATGCCTGGATAACTATTCCCCCTCACCTCTGCCTCAGTTTCCCTGCCTTTCTTCAAGATTCATCTCAAACCTCACCTTCATTGGGGAGGGACTTTCCTGATCCTCCTAGATGCAAAAGCTTCCCCTTTTCTGATTATCTTAATTTACTCTCTCTGTATTTTGTGAGTGCTGCGTCTACTTATCTCCATGTTGTCTCTCCCATGAGACTGTGTGTTCTTTAAGAGGAAGGACTAGCTTTCTTGTTGTGTTTTATTTATTTTGCTTTTCTTTGTATGCCCAGAACTTAGCACAATGCATGCAATAAATATTTAGGTAAGCACTTAATAAATTCTTGTCTACTGAGTGATATTTTTAAAAGTAATTTACCTCCTTCCCATATACAAAAGACACCAATGACTCCCTATTGCCTGCTAAATTAATATGATTAATAGAAGACATGATAGCTGTCTTCAAAATGCTTAAGAGCTATCTTCTGAAGGAGGGATTAGATTTGTTTTAGGCCCCATAGGAGAGAAATAGAAGCAATGGATTGAAGTTATAGAACCAAATTTAGGCTTGATACTCTCAAAAAGGATTTTTTTTTAATCTTCAAAAAGGAAATTGGCTGTCTCTGGAGATACTGAATTCTTCCTCTCTGGAGATCTTAAATCTCAAACAAAAGGTAGATGCCTATTCATTAGCATTTTTGGATTTTTTTCAGGTACACATTGGGCTAGATCACTTCTTTTTTTTCTTTTTTTATTATTTAATATATTTAGTTTTCAGGCTAGATCACTTCTAATATCCCTTTCAACACTGAGATTCTCTAAGTCAAAATTCCGTATCTTGAAAACCAAGGCTCCAATGCTCTGGACCCGAATGTATCTAGTAGTTTCTCAACAAATATTTGAATGGTGATTTGTCCAAGGTTACCTTTCACAGTAAATCTTATCTCTCTATCCTGAGACCCTTCCTAACTCCTTGAGGGCAGGAGCTTTCTCTTATTCTTTTTCATATCTCTTCAGCTGTTGCCACATTATCTTAAACATGCCAAGTGCCTGCTCAGTGAGTAATTAATGAATAAGTGGCTGAGCTGGGACTAGAACTCCTGCCTCTTTTTCCATGTTTTTTTTTTACAGCCCCTCCTGTCATCCTAAGTAATCAACAACCATTTTCTTTCTCACACCTTTCATTTGAGGAACCCTCAAAAAGTCTTTGTTTCATTTGCATGACCCATGGAATTAGTAAGATAGTACTTAATGAGAGAGGCATGTCAAAAGAAATGATTTTCAAAAACAGAGAAGGACTGAATGGTTCAAGAAACTGGAAATCTTTGACATGAGTGACTTGTCAAACCTCAGACAATGGTGTCGACTAAACATTTTATTTGAGAGACCAGTGAATACTGTTGATTGCTACTTGGATTGGCTATTACAGACAATCGCTCATGTTCAATTTGGATTTGTAGAACAAATATAGATAAATAGTACTGGGAACTGACAGTCTTTCAAAATATAGAAAAATCACATAAAAATCTGCCTTTAGAAAAAGGATTGTCTTGGGTTTCATACAAATACACACAGACACACACACACAGACACACACACACACACACACACACACACACACACACACACATACACCACGGACATACTCATACTCCTGGTAAATGTTTAACAACCAGCTCTCCGAAGGAAAAAAAATATGTATTATGACACACTTTTAAGATTAATCTTGATTATCAACATTTTCTCCATCACTTTCTTTAGTCTGGACAATCAACAAAACAATAAATAAGCCTGATTTATAGCATTTGCTGATTTCCACAGTGTAAATGCTAATGCTAAAAATTTGACAATTGGCTCTCTCCAGCAAGTTTCACATGGCTCCAGCACATCCCTACACACATGTTAGATGAGGATTATTTTTCTGGTCTGGAAGGATGTTTTCTGGAATATTTGCATGACAGCCTAAGCTAGACTGCAGAAAGTAGGTTCAGTACATCGGGTTTTTTTAAAATAATATTTTGTATTTTCCCCAATCACATGTAAAAATAATTTTTAGCATTCATGTTTTTTTGTTTTGAGTTTCAAATTGGTTTAGTACATTCTAATGATTGTTACATGACTGACTCAAATCTTTTGTTTAAAAAAAGGGGGGAGGGTATAATATTGAGAGAAGTCAGAGAAGAATGTTCTCACCTCCAAGCCAGGAGCAAAAAATTTATAAAAGGACAAATCAAATATGATATCTCCTATTTTATAACACACTATGGCTATAAATCATTTCTCATCCATTATCTCATGTGAACCTCAAAACAATTCCAAGAGATAGGCAGCATATTAGTATTATTTCCTTTTTATATAAAAGGAAAATAATGTTCAGAGAGGGTCAGCAAGGTGGCTCAGTGGATAGAGCACTGGTCCTGGAGTCAGGAAGATTCACCTTCGTAAGTTCAAATCTGGCCTCAGATACTTACCAGCTGTATATCCTGGGCAAGTCACTTACCCTTGTTTACCTCAGTTTCCTTATCTGTAAAATGAGCTGGAGAAGGAAATGGCAAACCACTCCAGTATCTTTTCCAAGAAAACCCCAAATGGGGATACAAAGAATCAGACATGACTGAAAAATAACCAAAGATCACATGATTAGAAAGCATCAGAGTCAGGATTCAAACTCAAATCTTTTCCCTCCCAGTCCAGACCTCTCTGAGCTATTCCACATAACTCTTCTGGAAGAGAATTTTTATTTGACACACTTGAAGTAAAAGCAACAACAAGGTTTTCCCAAATTGTAACAAATTTCACTTTTCCCACAAAGATTATAAACATACTTGTTTTTTTTCTATGTACAATTTATCTCTAGAGAAAGGAATCCTAGAGATAGCATGGCATAGTGGGAAAAGATTAGATTTTGAGTCAGTTAACCTGGTTCTAACACTTACTAGCTGTGTGGCCTTGGGCAAGTCATTCAGAGAGCCTCTGAGCCTCAATTTCCCTCTCTGTAAAATGATAATACTTGTACTACTTAACCTCAAAGGCTGGTTACAAAGACAGTGCTTTGTAAACCTCAAAGCGCTATAGAAATCTGCACTAACATCACTGGATATAATAATTCTAAGACCATAAAAATCTCATCTACACATTTTGTTAAAGGAGTGCCAGTTTCCCTGTCCATTTTCATACCAATGGGTTTTCTGAAGGAAATTAACCAGGCATAACTGAAAAGATGCTATCTTCTCACCTCAGCAGTCCCCCATACTCATTTTCACTACCCTCTTCCTCCATTTGTTCCCATTCCTCCTCCCAGATGCTCAGTGCCATGAGATCTCTTTATGTTCTTTAGCCAACAAGACAACAAGCAATTATTAAGCCCTTACCATGTGCTAGGCACTGTGCTATGCACTGGGGAGACAAACAAAGGCAGAAACATAGTCCTTACCTTCAAGAGCTTATGTTCTAATGAGGGAAACAACATACAAACAATGATATATGTACAAGTATATACAGGTTAAATTGAAGGTAATCTCAGAGGAAAGGCACTAGCGCTGAGGGAGACCAAAAAAGACCTCTTGCAGAAGATGAGATATTAGCTAACCCTTGAAGAAAGCCAGGAAAACCAGGAGGCAGAGACAAGGAAGGAGAAAATTCTAGATACAGAGGACACCAGCGAAGAGACACAGAGTTAGAAAAGAGAGGGCATTGTGGGAGGAACAGCAAGAAGGTGAGTGTCATAGGATCATGGAGTACATGAAGGGGAATAAGGTGTAAGAAGTCAGGAAAGTTGATAAGGGTAATATGTTAGTACTGGGAAAACCTTAGAGACCATCTGGTCTAACACATTCATTTCATTGATCCCTTTCCTAGAGGCAGTTAGGTGGCTGCTCCAGGAGTCATGAGTTCAAATATGGCCTTGGACATTTATTATGTGACCCTGGACAAATCACTTAGCATCTGTCTGCCTCAGTTCCTTCAACTATAAAATGGGGGTAATAATAGCACCTACTCCCCAAGACTGTTGTAAGGATTAAATGATCTAATATTTGTAAAGCACTGTAAAGTGCCTGGCATATACTAGGCATTTGATGAATGTTTGTTTCTTTCCACCAATGAACAGGGACCCCACCCTAAAATTTTACTTTATTTGTATTTTATTGATACTTCTATTTATATGTTTTCTCCCCTGATGGAATGTAAACTCCTTAAAGGGGAGGGCCTGCATAATTTTTACCATTGTATACCCTGTGCCTCACCCAAGGATTGACACAGAGAAAGCACTTAATAAATGCTGATTGATTAAAGAGAAATCTGAATCTCAGAGAGGCCAAGGCCTGTCCCATGTGACACACCCAGTCAGGGACAAAGCCAGGAATAGAATCTTGACTCCTGGTCCTGTGTTCTTTCTCCCACTGCCTTTCATCTCACCTTTACAGAAGAAGTAAAACTTCCTCTTGAGTAATATTCTTAGCATGGAATACCTTTCATCCCAATATATTCATCCTTCATGGTGTGAGTAAAGTCCTGCCTCTTCCACAGAGACCATGACCTCTCCCATCTCTGCATTTACAGAATATTAACATGGGAAAACAACTTCCAAGGCAGTGCAATCCAAGGAAACTAGCTCTGCTTTTGGCACAGGAGGGCATAGGTTCAAATTCTAACTCTCTTTGTTACTAGCTGTGACCTTGGATAAGTGAAGCCACTTCTCTAAACCTTAGTTTCTTCCTCTATACATTGAAATGTGAAAGATAGGTGAATTTGTCAGTGTAGGAATGCAAAACTAGTCTGATTTAGTGGATAAATCCTAGGGATTTGACTGAGGCACAGAGAGGCTGTGCGACAATAATAATAGCACCTACTCCCCAGGGTTGTTACAGAGATTAAATGAGATAACATTTGTAAAGCACTTTGTGAACTTTAAAGGGCTATATCAAACTATCATTATTATTACAAGTCACCTAGCCAGGGTCAAAATAAATAGCAAATGTCAGAGGCAAAATTAAACCCGTATCTCCCTGACTCCAAGCCCAGGAAAGTATCTGCTACAGTCATGCTGCTCTCTATTCTTTCTCTGTAAAAGGGAATAAAAATACTTGCAAATGAGATAATATGTGGATTGTGCTTTGTAAATATTGCCTCACCCTACAGATGTCAACTATCATTTTGGTGAAATGAAAACAGCTAATTGTGTCTTAAAGATTATTTGCAGTAAAACTCATTTTTAAAAGTTCCTACTAAAGTGTTATCTTTAAATATGGTATTTGGGGTTTGGGTTTTTTTCCTTTTTAATTAATTTATTTTTAGTTGTCAACATTTGCTTTTATAAGATTTTAAGTTCTAAATTTTTCTACCCTCTCTTCACTCCCTCCTCCCCAAGATGCCATGCAATCTGATACAGGTTATACATGTATGATCATATCGAACATATTTCCACAGTAGTCATGTTGTGAAAGAAGAATCAGAAGAAAGGAAAAACCATGAGAAACAGAAAACAACAAAAGAAAGAGAAAATAGTATGCTTCAGACTCCACAGTTCTTTCTCTGGATGTGGATAGCATTTTCCCTCATGAATCTTTTGGAATTGTCTTAGCTCCTTGCATTACTCAGAAGAGCTAAGTCTAACAAAGCTGATCATCGCACAATGTTGCTGTTACTGTATACAATGTTCTCCTGGTTCTGCTCACTTCACTCAGCATCAGTTCATGCAAGTCTCTTCAGATTTTTCTGAAGTCTACCTGCTCACCATTTCTTATGGAATAATAGTATTCTACTATATTCAAACATGGTGTTTGTTTACTATTTTCCCAAGTTCATCTGTTTTTAAAAAGTTTTTTTAAAGAACTAACTATATGCTTGTCTCTTATCTCAATCAAACATGGGCATAACTACTGTCTTAATGACTGAACCTCATGGCCCTGTCACAGACTGCCTCCTCTTTCTTTCTCCTTGTCCTGTTGTTATGCCACTGCCTCGTATCCTACTGCTGGATGGTAGAAAGAAGCAATAGCTCAAAGCCCTCATTTTTCCTTCTTGTTAATTAGCTTCTGATACAAATCTGGTAGAAGAAAGTTTTCTCTCTTAGTGACTATGAAGTTTGGGTACCACTTGTGAGCTTAACTTTTTCACAGCACAGCATCTATATTTGCTACAGGAATGGACCCTTGAGAATTATCTAGAAACTAAGAAGCCTCAGCTGGAAACACCAAATCAGATAAAGCAGCACTCACACAACAGAAGACAAGACACATGGTGCTAAGAAGGACCTTTCCACCTCTTAAGATTGCTAAAAGCTCAGAGGCTTGTCCGTGAATAGCAAGATGCCTTCTGGTAAACCTCCTGGGTTCAAGTTCAGGACCCTGGACAAGCCACTGAACCTTCAGCAGCCTTAGGAGGAAAGTCCCTTAAAGTAATCTTAAGTGCTGGTAGGAAATTCTTCATAGGGAACTTCCTAAAAGATTCATAGGATCAGAGACTTTTAAAGGGAAAATAAGTGACTTGCCCAAAGTTACACAGATAGCAAATATCTGAAGTGGGATTTGAACTCACATCCTGACTTCAAGATCAGTGTTCTTTCAACTATACCATACTGCATGCTAATCCAAACATGATAGAGGCATCAGCCCACTGGAAATTCCTTTTGAGGGAGCTTCTGCAAAATATCAAGTAGGGATAGAGGGCACATTCTGGGGAGAAATATGTAAGGTAGCCATGAGTCTATGAAGCAATAAAGCTACTTGAGGATTTGGAAAGGAGACATCTGCCACATTGAGTCAAGACACAGAGGAGATAAGTTTTGCAGAAGGAATAAATAGGGTTCAGGTCATCAGGTTGTCGAGGTTGTAAGAATCAGAATCAAACTCAAGAAATTTGACTATATATCAAAGATGGACATTTTGGCCTGCTGAACGGAAAGTGTGTGTGTGTGTGTGTGTGTGTGTGTGTGTGTGTGTGTGTGTGTGTGTGTACCAATCTGTGGCCCTTCTGCTTCATTACTAGCCCTACCCTGAAGAATAGAGGTGATTACATAGGGTATAATCCCACAGTTGTGTGGCCCACTGTCGAGGTCTCTTGGTTCCTGTTCCAGTATTCCTTCTAACACAGTATGCTGCCTCTTTTATGTTCCCCTTAAAGATAAATATTAACTTTTTGTAGATATTTAAAATGCCCATTAGTGACTTTTGGAAGAGGTAGATGAAATAATTTGGAATTTGGGGGTAGAAAATAGAAGCCAAATTGATATGAAACTGTCACTGACAGAACTATCAGTCACTCAGCTTTCTGAGCACTATAAAAGCAATGCCAAATAATGTTCTTTGAAAAAAAATGTGCCATTCAAAAGTCCCTGAAGAACAGCAGAAGGGGTAATGATGTATAATTCATGAAGCCTATGACATTCTTGCTTAATTCTCACCAGAGACAAATTGGGAATTTTGAGAGAAGTTTTATGAACAACTTTGTTATAGAAACTGAATAATGATAAATATTTAAATTTTAAAATCTGAGGTGGCATTGGTAACCTCTCTTCTAATGGCCGCATTAAAGGAAGCCAGAATAGTTGAGAAAATAAAGATGGCAAAGCAACAACTAAAGGTAATAACCATGAGGAGTAGCACAGGCCCCTCTCCCAATCTGAGACTGCCTGTGAGCCGCATATAAAAGCTGGGAGAAGATGGGCTTCTTGGCTGACATTTGTAAAGGCTGGATTTGTGCTCAGCAACCACATAATTGATTGTCTTGGGGAAAGAAGAAAATGGGGAGAAGGAGAAATAGGAGAACAAAGAACAAACTAGGGAAGAACTTTTCATGGAAAAGCTATACAATTCCCCAAATCAAGTGTTCAGTCTCTCTCTCTCTCTCTCTCTCTCTCTCTCTCTCTCTCTCTCTCTCTCTCTCTCTCTCTCTTCCTGCTTAAGTTTTGTGCTCTGAATGGTACTATGAACTATCTGCAGTCATGAGTATCAGGAGATCCCTTAAGAGTGTGGATTATGATGATGCTGGGTCCAAAGGTCAGACACAGCTAAACCCTTGACAGCTCTTTCTGAGCTCCGCTCTCTTGGGTGTGCCTGTGTCAGAGGGCCCAGGGCCTATGAAGTCAGAAATCATGTAACTCTGATAGGCTGTAGAGAGACAATCCCAGGCAGAAAACTCTTCCTAGTCCTAAATCCCAGACACATTCTTATTTGAATTTTCTTCTTTTCTTGATCTCTACTGAGACTGCTCTACTGAACTGCTGTGGTGATGACCCCTTCTATACCGCCACCCGTGCCACCGGTCCTTGCTTGTCCTCTGTGGATTCCCAATACTCCCCTCCCCAGCTTTTTCTTAGCAGGAGCACTTTCTTACCTATCTCTTAGCTTTCTGGAGTTTTCCTAAAAGGATTTTACTAGTAACAAATAAAAACCACTCGCATTTCTATAGTATTCTACAGTGTGTGAAAGGCTTTCCTCACAACAACCTTGTTTCTATTTTATAAATGAGGAATGTGAGGCTCAGAAAAGTTCAGAAAATTGCTCTAAGTCACAAAAATAATGGATAATAGAGCTAGGCCTTAAAGCCAGGTCTTCTATCTCTAAGACCATCATTTTTCCACTAAACCATGCTCCTTCTTCCCTTAAGAGAAAGAAACGACAAGTAAAACAAACACTCAGAACACAAACTTGCTAAGTTACAGAATACGGGGAGCTACACCTAAGGTATCCTCTAGATATCTAGCCATGTACATAGGGAACAGTTAATTAGGCTCAATGGCCCTCTTCCCATCAAACTAATTTTTAGGCCCTCTCCTGCCATGTAGCAAAACTCCCTGCTACCTTGACATAAAGTCGGGCACACACATATCCCTGTTCATGCCACCAACCCAACTCCTAGTTCCATTAATCTTCCAAGCTACTGCTTCTTCCAGACCCTAGGCCACTGCTTCCAGTTACTATTAGATCTCTAGATTCGCAAGAACATAGCAGACTGAAACAAGCTGAGTCCAATTAAATATTCCCTACTTATTCCCTTCTCCTGGCTCATACTCCCCAGGGGCTCAGATTAATGAGTCATGGCTCACATCCTCCCACCAGGATGGCATTCACCCAAAGTCCTTTAAAGGCTGCAATGCTGCTCATATATCATACCTATAGCAATAACATCATGACCAGTTAGTTGGCCTTCACAAGGCAAGGCGAGGGTTTACTGTCATGATCTAATGACCCTGTTTGACCTTGGGAAAATAAGTTCAGTTCTCTAGACTATAGGTGTCTCATCTGTAAAATGAAGGGGCGGGACTAGATGATTTCTAAGGTCCCTAATCTTATGATCTTATTATGACAAATTCTTTGGGACTTGCTGTCTGCTTTTGTTTCATTAAATGGGTCATGCCATCAGGTTCATAGATACATAGGTTCATAGTGAGCTTGAGGTAGAAGGGACCTTGGAGAACCTCTAATTCAGTGTTTCCCAACCTATTAAAGTGTAAAGAACCCTTAAAACCCATTAAAACAAATGAGTAGAAGAGTTCTAACAAATAGAAAGATTAAGAAAAGCTTCTTCTACAAAGTAACACATGAGTTAAACCCTACAGTTGGCATTATAAGAAGCAGAGAAAAAGACGGGAAGCATTCCAGATATAGTGGACAGCCTGAGCAAAGTCACACAGGTAGGAGATGGAAAATCAAATTCAAGGACCAGTAAGTTGGCCTGTTTGGCTAGAACACAAAGAAAAGGTCTGATAAACTTATTTTAAAAATCCCTATACAGCCTCCACTGTCAGTAAAGAAAGGGTCATTTTGTCACGGCTGCTTCCCGGCTTTCTCAGCTACAATCTTGATGTTACCCAGCTGGCATTTCAGATTGTGCACTAATGTGCCAGGGCATCAGCTTCCATGAATCTAATGATACATCACCAGTACTGAATGGGGTGGGGGTGGGACGGCTTGGTTCTAGAAGCCAAGAGGGTTAATTTGATGCAATTCCCAGCAATTGGTTGCTCTTTGTATGGAGCCTCTCCCCACCCTGGCCAAAAAAAGAGAGAGAGAAATGAGCTACAAGTGGCAGTTTGAAAAATGTTAATGTTGACTCTCTGTCTTTTAAACTGCATCCTGCAGTTTGCAAATAAAGCTCCATATTTTTAGAACGCCAAGAAGAATTGTTCCAAGCTCTGCCCCTGCAGTTTCAATAGCAGCCTAGTGCTTTCAAGCCCTGACCTTGAAAAGAAAACGTTTACATTGTAAATGTGCAGGCACTCCAAGGACTGTTCTGTCCCAGAGTATCCAGTGGAGGCACAAAGTTCAGAAGCAGCTTTTTTCCTATCCTCTGAAAGGCCTAATCCACGGGGCTTTCACAGCAGCAAAATCAAACCCTTGACAGTAATTGGGCCTGGGTTCTAGCTGTGAACTTGCATAAAATCTCAAATTTGCTGCAGCCAATCAAGTCCTGGGTATTTTTCCACTGATCATCAGGCTTCAGGTAACATTGGAGAAAATCAGAACATTCTGGCTTGTGGGTCAGCAAGTATAAAAACAAAATGCATGGAAAGTAAACTCTTCTCCCCTCTTTACTGCTGGGAATGACCAGTGCCACCACCAGCTGGGTGACATCCCACTCTCAAGACAGGGATTGATACACTCATCCAGGCAATATTAGATTTCATCTAATCTCACAGTTTCTTTATTGCCTGCTTTCCAATGCTGGTATGTAGTAAAGGCTGGACCAGTCAATCCAGGATCCAGTAAAGATACTTGGAAACAACCTTTATACATCATAGAGAAAAACATTGGGGAAAGAGACCCAAAGCAACACATAGCTTCACAGAATCTCTGTCTCCATATTGCTTCCCTTTCTACTCAGAAAGCATTTACGGAGGGCCTACTATGTGCATGGCAAAAGGCAATAGATGGATAAAGAGCTAGCCTTGGATTTTGTCTCAAACACAGATTGTTTCTGTTGCTGCTATCCAGCCATTTTCATTAATGTCCAATTCTTCATGACCTTATTTGGGGTTTTCTTGGCAAAGATAATGGAGTGGTTTGCCATTTCCTTCTCCAGCTCATTTTACAGATGAGGAAACTGAGGCAAACAGGGTTAAATGACTTGCCCAGGGTTACCCCCTGGTATCTGAGGCCAGATGACAATAAACTGCCCTATGTTTCCATTTGCTATTCCTATGAATCCCTAAGAAAATATTCCTTTTCCGGGTCATTACTGTTCTACATGTATTGTCTCCCCCCACATGACTGTCTCATTTTTGTCTTTGTTGCCCAGTGTCTCGCACAGTATCTGGCATATGGTAGGTATTTAATAAACCATTCATTCATTCACTGTTTAACAAATACTTTATCTAGTTAGTCTATCATTATCCATTCATTTCTCTAATCTGACCCCTTCATTTCAAAGCAGAGGGCCCAGAGGAAGGAAAGCTAATTTTTCCCAGGGTCCCACAGGTAACATCAGAACTGGGATTTGAATGTGTCCTCTGCCCCTTGAGTCCAGCATTCTTTCCTCGCCTGCTCCTATAGCAACAAGAACAGCAGAGGGAATTTTTCTCCACTCCACTACATAGACACCTCTGACTCCTGGACTGAGAGCAACCTAGCCTAAATACCATGTACTCGTGGTTTTCAAGAAATAGAACTTGAGAATGAAAGGTCACGTCCAGGGGTGTGCTGGTAAGTGTGTAACTACTAACCAATAAGGCACACCTTACCAACATTGCCCACAGCAACATCACAGGCCTTATTCATCCAATGCCAGGATTCCAGTTCTAGTGCCACATACCAGGAAACATGCCACCAGCCCCTCCACCTCATTTGCCTCATATGTCAAAATCGATAGTTACAGATCTGATAAATAAGCAGACAGAGCTTTCTGTGTGCTGTGGTTTGAAGAGTGTTACCAAAATGTTTCCCAATCCCCAGAGACTGTTGATGAAGTTTGGGAGGGAGAGTTCATGCTTCAGACAGGTGTTTGACAAGATGATCTCTGAGATCTACTACAACTCAAGGATTCTATGAGGCTATGAACTCCTATTGCAGGCTACCAAGATGCCTAAAATTTCCACCATTAGAGAATCAATCCTTTGATTAAAGCATTAGATCCCCGGGAACACTTTTTTTAATGCATTTTT
>CM053623.1:395321370-395340913 GCA_028646595.1 Phalanger gymnotis
AAATAAATAAATAAATAAAATTTTAAAAAAACCCATTGGGAGGAGTAAAATATTAACTCATTATCAATTTTATTACCTTATCTCTAATTGTTCATCAGAGACAGCATCAAGCTAGTTACCTAGCCTGTAACCCCCCCCCCAAAAACATAGATCTCTGTACGCAGACCTAAATTCATCTCTGAATACGGTTTGAAACTAGGTGACCCTATGGAGATCATGGTATACTTGGGCTTAGGAAGACAAGTTCAAATCCTGTCTCAGACATTTATTAACTGTGTGACCCTGCACAAGTCTCTATCAGACTAGGTCTCCTCACGTATAAAATAGGACTAACAATAGTACCTACTTCTCAGGGTTTTTGTGAGGATAAAATGAGATTATATTTGTGCTTTGTAAGCCTTACAGCACAATATAAGTGCTAGCTGCTATTACTATCTATAGCAGAATAACTGTGTCTTTACCCCAGGGTACCAACCAGACTTCTTTCCCAACAACAGTCCAAAGGCTACCATTGTGGCCCTCTTTTTATTTGCATTGCATGGCACAACCTAGCTTTCTCACCCAAGCCCAGTTCCCCACTCACAGGGTGCTGTCACTATGATATTATTTTCCTAGCACCTACCTTTTCCCACAAATGTATGGGGCTAGAATTGTTGGACAACAGACCACCTCTTCTGAAGGGATTGTAGTTTCAATGATTTCAGAGTCAGATAGTCATCTGAACCACTACTGCCCTCCACACCAATCTCTCTCTCTCTCTCTCTCTCTCTCTCTCTCTCTCTCTCTCTCTCTCACACACACACACACACACACACACACACACACACACTCACTCAACATTTTTTTTACTCAAGGGAAAAAATATCCCTTAATTATAACTGTGCCACCTGTACTAGTCTAGATTCATCGATATGAGGAGATCTAAGTTGCATTAATGGTGAGGGGAAGAAGGAGGATGTGCTCAAGAGCAGGTAAATGGCAAGGCCAAGGAACAGTGGGCATGGGGCATTGTCAGAGATGGGACAATTGAGGTGGGGAGGTAAGGACAAGGCACTTGAAGAGGTATAGAGTGATAAAAAAACAATGATAACTCACATTTGGCAAATACTTTTGGTTTTGCAAAGCACTTTACCAATCATAAGCAGGTAAAATTGAAGTATCAATGTTCCCATTTTATAGAAGAGAAAACTGAGAAATAGAAGACTTATCAAAGAAACAGTGCACAGAAGAGACCAATGATTGGAAGGGCAACTGAGCTGTAGTCAAGGATTTCGGACCAATGGAGCCCTAGAAATAGCTAAAGAACATGTAAAAATGCAGAGGAGGAACAGTACTCCCTTTCCTTTCTACCAATATCACTTGTCAAGTGAGTTATCCATCAGCATTAGGAAAGCTGGTTAAGGAGTTGCTGTACACATTGACTAGTTGCTGGGTACAAATGGACAATTCATCAAGTAGGGAATTTAAGGATGCTTTTTTAAAAAGTGCTTGATTTGTTCTCCTTCTCCCCTTATCTGATTCAAAAGCTTGGTGTAGTGCTAAATCTAGAGTCAGAAATCCTGGGCTCTGTGACAGAGCAAGTTACTTAAAAAGCCATGAGCCTCAGTTTCCCTATCTGTAAAGTATAGATAATACCTGTAATGCAGAACCAAAGTGCCAAGTATCATGACAAACACAAGACAGAAGTCTAAGGACAAAATAAATGTGTGTTGTTATTCTTGCTGGAACATCAGAGAGAGGCCACTGCCTCAGTCTTGAGTGTTTCCTTCACCCCTCCTAAGAAACTGGGATGGAGACTACTAGCTGAGGTTGAGGTGTACCTATAAGCACAAACGTCTCAGTACAGTTAAGCAACTAGGTAGTGACAACTTCTACCCACAAAACCATTGACCTATGGAATGGGATATGTGGCATAACATCTGTCCAAGAGAACCAATAATGGAACAATAAAGGGGTGGGGAACTATAGATGTGGAACGCAGTGTATGTTACCAGACCAGTCACTGTGTCTGTTACTTAAATGTTTTGCTTAAATATTTTTTCCTTTGTTACAAGGGTCAGTAGGGGGGTTGAGGTTGGAAGTTAAGGAGAAATAACTGTAGAAAACTTGTTTTTAAAAGAAATGGATTGTGCAAGGGGCTATTTTGTTAGGTCAAACAAGAACTTGGCATCTATTTCACAATTTAAGAATTTCACAGTTGGAGGAAGGGGGAGGGAGAGAGAGATTTCTGACATTCTTGTCCAAAAACCTCTCCTTCTTTTGTCGTTCTTCCTTTCAACGGTGACCTTTATGTTTGGTCCGAATGTAAGGAGAGTTGTCAGGACATCGGGTTACATTACACAGTATATCTATTTATGCCTTTTACAAAAGGAAATTCCAACATGTACTGCACAGTAGGACATACTGTCTATAATAACATTCTTGAAAGCATGATGGCTCTGATTGAATTCAGAAATGGGTCAACAGCAAAGAAGGCACATTTCAAGATATTTCATGGAAGTCCTTTTTGTCAAATGTGGGATGGGGGAAGGGGATCTCTTACTTTTACAGAGAATAAGAAAGTCTGGTCTGGCAGTCTAAGCCTCCCCCCGCTTTTTTTACAGCCCTATTAAAGTAGTAGAAGGTGTGTTTCAACCAAGAACCTACCATTATTCATATTTCCCCTTCAAGTAAGTGTATGATTTATGTATCAGTTTATGAAACCTAGAAAGATATCATTGATTTTTTTCCATTTCATCGGAAGCATACAGAACAGGCTGACTCTCCACCTACTTCTAAGGCAGAGTGATGTCTCTCTTCTATACCCATTTCTCTACCAGTTTCCTGAGTACGTTCATACACATTATTTCATTTGATCATAGGATCAAATATATAGAGATGGAAGGGACTCAGAGGCCACCTAATTCAATTCTCTCATTTTATAGATGAAGAAACTGAGACTCAGGGAGGTTAAGTGATCTGCCCAAGATTATACAGGTAGAAGGCACAACCTTGTGACTGTGAAGTGGCCAGAGCAGATATTCTTGTTCCCATTCTAAGAAAGAGGAAATTTAAGCTGGGAGAGATGATGTCATATGGTTAAACATCAACAGAGCTGGAACTCAAGCTCCAAGTCTTAAGAATGTCCAAAGGAAGGGAGGAGCATTGGCTTTGGATTCAGAGGTCATGGGTTTGAACCACAACCACCACTGTGTACCTTCTGTAAGACCTTAGGAAAGTCACTTCAAGGATCTGAGCTCTCAGTTTCTTCATTTGTAAATAAAGGGCTTGAAAAATATTTTGAACAGCAAAGAACTAGGAACAAAGTGGATACCCATCAATTGGACAATAAATAATCTAAGATATGTAAATGTGATGAAATATTATCCCATAGTAAGAAACAATGAAAAGGAAGAATTCAGAGAAACATGGCAAAATTTGAATGAACTGATGTAGTAGCATAAATAGAACCAAAAGAACAATATTCACCACTACTATAATGTATGTGAAGAGCTCTCTAAATAAGCTGAATTTAAGAGTAATTGAAAAACAAAAGAGAGCTAACCAAATATATCCTGATAACAAAACAAAGAAGCAGAATATCTGGAGCAAAATGTCTTCACTATTTGCATGCAGGTATTTTTGCTTAATTGTTAAAACAATAGGCTCCATTTGAAAAGGTAGCAAGCTATTTCCAGAAATTACCATGATGTGAGACAAAAGGGGTTATTAATTTATTAAGATAAACCAAAATAAGAGGGCTAGACTAAGTGAGATCTGAATTGCCTTCCAGTTCTAAATTTCATGCCAGCCACAAAAATGATTGCTTCTTTTTCTACTATATAACACTATACAGGGCTACTTCTGCTAATAAGCCAAAATTAGAAAGTAACAAAACCATTTCTCTGACCCTAAAGAATTTCTGACTCTCCTAATCCAATCCTAAGATCATCACTATACAATACCTGAATTTCTTTAGTCCAAACAAAGTTTTGTTTATCTTATCAGTTCATCTAGTTTCTATATAGTAGGAGCAAGAAGGCTGTCTATTCTCTCATAAAATTAGGTCTGTGAGTTAGAATCCATATTTATGCTTACACAAAGACAATGAGGCTCCTTTAAATGGAAGCAGCTCTAGTCCTGTGCAAATTGTCTGGCTGTTTCATTCACTCGACAGGCTGACCAGAGCCAGATCATATGGCCTTGGCTTTTTTTGGCCAAACTTAGGGCCATCTTCCCTCATCTCTTGCTCATTCTCCTCCTCCTTTCCCAAACCCCTCTCTGCTCTAGCTCTCTCAGGACCAATAAATCCCAGCAGTAAATAGCAACAGCCATATAGTCTGGTCTGCTCGGTTGTTTTTTTTTTTAAGCAAATTAGGGATTATGTCCAACTTCCTGTATTTAAAATGGGATTCAAAGGAAGGTTTTCCAGAGTCTGCTGAGGATTTGGTAGAAAGGAAGCTATGAAACCGTGAAAATGAGTGATATGATTTCCAAACACCAGTACTCTTTAATACATCAATAATGCAGAGAAGCAAGCTGCAGTACATTAGCAAAGGATAAAAAATATGGGAAGCCAGTGGAAGTAAAAGAAAATATTTCATTTGTGAATAAGCGATGAGCATTCATATTGGTCCACAGTGCCATCTTGTGGAACAAGTTTGGTTTTCTGTTTTGGCTACATAATCTTGACTCTCATAGCAATGTTTATCAAAGCACTGAATCACTTATATCTGGTAAGGACCTCAGTCCAAGTCCAGTCCTATACACTTTCCAGATGAGGAAACTGAGGCTCAGAGATGGAAAATGATTCGCCCAAAGACATAGTAGATATGGTTATTAAAATTGAAAGTTAATTTTTTTAAAGAATAGTTACAATATTACACATCTGAAAGAGCTCTCCCTGGGTTCTGTAATAAAATTCCACTTAGTTCAATGAAATAACAGCCACTCAGCAACTCTGGGGAAAAAAGAGATTTGAGTTCTAGTTCTATTTCTGCCACTGAGTAGTTCTGTAACCTCAAGCTGACCACTCTGGCTCTCTAGATCTGTTTTCTCACTTGTAAAATAAAAGGATTGGACTAGGTTATTTCTAATGACCCATCCAGTTCTCACACTTTATGACCTTTTTAAAATTTTCTATAGGAATTTAGGAATGCCATGTGAATATTGCAGAGAGACAGATTTAGGATTTTAAAAAAAAAACACCTTCCTAGCAGTGAGTGCTATCTAAAAATAGAGTGGATTTGTGTTCTGAAAAGACTGGGCTCCATCGATTGGAGTATGCCTCAACAAGTTGTGGTAAATGATTATAATGGAATACTAGTATGCTAAAAAAAAAAAAAACATGATGCACAGGCAGAATTCAGAAAAACCTGGAAAGACTTAAATGAACTGATGCAAAATGAAATAAGCAGAACCAGGAGAACATTGTACACCATAACAGCAATACTATGTGATAATCAACTGTGAATGAATGCACTTTCTCAGCAATACAATTATCCAAGACAATTCCCAAGAACTCATAAAGAAAAATTCTATCCACCTCCAGAGAAAGAACTGATGGAGTCTGAATGCAGATCAAAGAAGCATACTATTTTTCATTTTCTGCATTTTTCATGAGTTTTTTCCCTTTGGGTTCTATCTTCTTTCAAAATATGACTAGCCTTGCATGATTGAACATGAATAACCTATATCAAATTGCTCACTGCCTCAGAGAAGGAGGAGGTGAGGGAAGGAGAGAGAAAATTTGGAAGTCAATTTTTTTTTAATGAATGTTAAAAGTTGTCTTTATATGTAACTGGGGAAAAAAATTTAAAAATCATTTAAAAGAAAGAATGGGCTCCCTGCTACTTGTTGAACATGTTGTAGAGGGATTTCTGCTCAGGTATGGGTGGGACTAGAGGACTTCTAAGGTCTGTTCCAACTCTGAGATACTGCATAGGGATAGGACCACAAGTTTTTTGACTCATATTTTTCAAGAGTTTGAAAAATATTCTGAGCAGCAAAGAACAAGGAATAAGGTGAGTGCTCATGAGTTAGAGAATGACTAAATAAGCTGAGATAGATGAATGTAATGGAATATTATCATATAGTAAGAAATGATGAACATGAAGAATTCAGAGAAACATGGAAAAATTGAGTGAACAGATACAATAAAATAAGTAGACCCAAAAGAACACCATTCCCCATCATCATGATGTGTATGAAGAGTTCTCTAAAAGGAAGATGAATTCAGAGTAATTGTAAAACAAATGAAAGATAACCAAACATACTTACTCCCATGATGTCGGGGCATGCTTTCTACTATTTAATGGTACTGGTGGAGTTACTCCTGAAAAGAGCCTAGTCCAAACTTGGTACACCATATGGACACTGTTGAAGAATATGGTAGAATATCTAAACTTAACAAAGCCACATTCTAACCATCTTTCTGTGAACTAGATTTTATTTTTATGGCTGATCAATTGATGCTGCCTATAGCTGATAGGGGATACTATTGATTGGGGATTGAAAAAACAAACACAAAAAAGTCCCCAAGGAAAGAGGCTCAATTAAGAGCAATCTGTATAGTATAATGGAAAGAAACTGGGCAACAGGAGAATTCTGGTCCTGGTTGTGCCACTAGTTAGCTGTGTGGTGAGTCATCTTCCCTCTCCGGGCCTAGTTTCCTCATCCGTAAAATGATGGAGTTGGCTTTGATCAATCAACTCTAAGGTTCTGTCTAAGTATGGAATTGTATAACCATGAAAACTGTTCTTTCTGGAAGAATAAAATGTTTCACTCTAATGTACCAGGACCACTTTCCAAAACCTTTATATTATATTAATCTTGGACTGGCTCTTCCCCAAGAGATGTCAGTGTATTATTCACTTATGGAAAATAACAGTTATGTATTCATTAACTTCTGTCTCATTTGACTTGTTTTGGGGAGCCTTGACTAAACCTGTGTGGGCTCACCTTGAGGATTCAGCCAGCAGTTTGAACAACTGTAATGGGCCGAGGCTGCTTTTCTGTCCCACTATAATAATGATGAATGGAATGTCTTTGAGGACATTGCTTAGATCAATGTTGGCCAATTCCAGAATTCATGGCCTTTCCTGTGATAAAATGTGTTGAACTAAATCGTGAATCCTGGGCATAAATTTAGATTCTGTTAAAACTTGTTATTATTATCTGGCAGTCTTCTATCTCCCCAGATTTCCTTCCATTTCTTTATCTGCTGGTTTCCTATGCAAACTTTAAAGCTGTACATTCAAACTCCACCTGCATTGTAAGAGCTTCCCTGAAACTCTCTGGCTCTAAGGACCTTTGTCCTGAGAATCTCATTTGGTATTTTGTTTGTGATTCCCTGGTATATTTATCATGTAATATAGTTTATGAATATTTGTATCTTATTCCACTATAAAACTCTAAGTGCCATGTCTGTTCTGTGATTCTCTGATACTGAGATAATTTCCCATAGTGCCATTTCAGAATTGAGAAGAAAATGTAGTGGAAAGAGCACTGGACTTGGAATCAGGAGACTTGAGTTTTAAGTACCACTTGTGGATGAAAATGGATAAGTCACTTAGACTCTAGGGGTCTCGACTTCTTAATCTGAAAAACTAGTATTTTTTTAAGTTTTTAAATTTATTTTAAACTTAACTACAAAATAAGAGGAGAAAAAAAGTGCTACGTACGCAGCAGAATATGAGAGGATTCAATATAATGCAATAAATTTCCATTTCAAGACAACCTACATAATAAATACCACACATTGTTTTCAAAGCTGTCCAACATTTCTTTGGTTATTTTTTTTTGGCCCTCCTGTCTGAGTGAATGTAAATAGTAACTGTTTTTCTTTTGGCCAGCAACCCTGAGTGTCTTCCCCTCCCAGTTTAATTGCTTGCTTTCTTTCTTCCTTTCTTTCCCTCTCTTTCTTTCTTTCCTGATTCACTTCTTTTTTTGTTTTTTGGTTTTTTTGGCAGGGCAATTGGGGTTAAGTGACTTACTCAAGGTCACACAGGTAGTACATGTGTCAAGTGTCTGAGGCCAGATTTGAGCTCAGGTCCTCCTGACTCCAGGGCTGGCGCTCTACTCATTGCACCACCTAGCTTCCCCACCTTGATTCACTTCTTAAACAGGCCTTTTCAGTGAATGGGCATTGCATCAAAGTGAAAACTTGAAAAGACCTTAGCTTAAAAGGGCCAAAGTCTCCCACTGCATCTTGGGCCATCTCCAGTTGTCCTAATCATTATCTGGTCCCAGATGGCTCTGGAGAAAAAAAGTGAAGCTGGTGACTTTGCACAGTGCTCCCTCACTCAAATCAAAGTCAAATGCAAGTAATATTTCCATCTCCCTGATGTCACGGTCCTCTTCAAGAACAAAGGACAAACCACAACCACAGCTTCCTTGTAGGTTTTCTTTGGGTCTGCTGTGTACTTTTTACTTTATTTTTCCCCCTCTCTTCCCTCCCTCCAAAGAAGGCTACAATTAAGTATGGAAGATGTGTGTGTGTATATCCACATATACATATATACACACACAGAGATATATGTGTACATATACACACACATAACATACACACATATATATTACACATGAACATAGATATTTATAAACATACATCATATATATAACATATACACATACACATACACACATATATGTAAAACTGTGCTGTGCTTATTTCTGCTTATCATCTGTTTCTCCGAAGGTGGACGGTATCTTCTTTCATTGAAATCCAAGTCCTTCCAGGTTTTCCTAAATCAAACAGTTCATCATTTCCTACGCTACAGCAATATTCCAACCCAATCCCATTCTGTCTGAGAGAATGCCTAGGAAAGCTTTTTTCTCCCAATTTTCCATATTTCTTCTATTCCTGGCTGCCTTTTATTTATACAAGAAAATTTTAATTTAAAATAATCAAAATTATCCATTGTATACATCAACAATGCTCTCATCTTATAATGTGGTTTAATGTCCGATACTATTGGATCTGTTTCCTTTACATCTTTTTCCCTTGGTTTCTTTGAAGTTTATGACCTTTTGTTTTTCTAAGGGAACTTTGTTATTATTTTTTCTAACTCAGTAAGATAGTTTTTAGCAATGTAATTGGGATGGTATTATATAAATAAATCAGTTAAATAAAATTGTCTTTTTTCATTATATTGGCTTTATCTACCCACGAACAATAAATATTACTTCAGTTATTTAGATCTCACTTTATTTGTATAAAAAGTATTTTATGTTTATATTCATATAGTTCCTGTATCTGTTTTGGCAGGTTTGCTTATTATTTTAAGTGGTCTAAAACAATATTGAATAATATGGCTGACAGTGTAGTTTCACTATTTTTGTCTTTTGATTAAATCTATTTTACCTTTAACTTTGTCTGAAATCATGATTACTACCCCTGCTTTTTCATATGACAAATTTTACTCTTGACCTTTATTTTAATGTTTGTATGTATCTCTTTTTTATAGCACTTCCTTGAAAGCAACATATTGTTGAATTCAAATTTTTAATCTGCTATTACTTTCCATTTTATGGGTAAATTCATCCCATTCATACTCTCTTACTTGTATATTTTCCTCCTTCCTGTTTTTCCTCTGTATCTTTCTCACCCTATTCCTATTGCTCTTCACTACTCTGCTTTACTTCTACCCTACATTGACCTTCTATTCCTTAACTTACCCACCCCTCAAAGAATCCTTCCTTTATCCTCTCCCTTCACCCTGTCTGCTTGCCCTCTTATTTCTCTCCGAATTTAGAAAACTTTTATACCTTTCTAAATATTTATGTTGTTCTCTCTTTAACCCATTCTTGATGAGTGTATGGTTTCAGCACTATCTGCCTTCTTCCCTACTATCCTCTTCAGTATCAGTTTTTCCTTTTTTGCCTCATTTGTGTGAGATGATTGCTCCTTTTTATCTCTCTCTATAGCTTTTTTTTAGAATCACTCCATCTTACTCAGCTCAGCCCAAGCCTTTTTTTCAAACTACCTAAATAACAAATGACAGTCATAATTGAACTGATAATATTTTCATATATGAGAAGTAAACAATTTGATCTAATTGAGTCCCTTATAATTGGTCCTTCAAGTTTACTTTATATGTCTCCTGGATATCATATGTCAAAATTTCCCTTAAGTTTTGATGTTTTTGTCACAAATACCTGAAGGCCTTTCATTTCATTAAATGTCCTTTTTTCATTCAAGATTATACTTAACTTTGCTGGGTAAGTTACCCTTGCTCATAACCCCAGGTCTTTTGCTCTACAAAATATAGAATTTGAAGACCTACAGTCCTTCAATGCAGTAGCTGCTAGGTTTTGTGTAATCCTTATTGTAGTTTCATGATTTAAATTGGCTTTTTCTCTTGTTGCTTCCAATATTTTCTCCTTAACCTGGGAGATTTGAAACTTGGCTATGATGTTACTGTAAGTTTTCCTCCTGGGATCTCCTTCAGGTTGTGATCAGTGGATTTTTTCTATTTCTGCTTTGCCCTCTCATTCTAGAAATTCAGAGCAATTTTCTTTGATGATTTCTTGTAATATATCAAGATTTTTTTATCATGATTTTCAGGCAGTCCAACTATTCTGATATTATTTCTCCTCCATCAGTTCACAGATCAGTTGTTTTTGTGATGAGATGTTTCATATTCTCTTCTATTTTTTTTCATTCTTTTGATTGTATTATTTCTTTGTGTCTTAGAATGTCATTAGCTTCCCTTTGTCCAGTTCTCATTTTTAAGAATTATTTTCTTCAAGAAGTTTTTGGTTCTCTATTTCAAGTTGGTTAACTTTCTTTCCACAATTTTCTTGATTTTCTTGGATTGCTCTTATTTTTCCTAACTTTTCTATGAAAGGTGTTTTATAATTGTGTTCATATAATCCCTGGGTTTGTCTTGGCAGGTAGACTCCCAAATATTTTATGTTGTCTGCACTTATTTTTAATGGAGTTTCTCTTTCTACTTCTTGCTGTTGGTTTTGTTGATATTATATAGAAATGCTGATGATTTGTGTGGATTTATTTTGTATCCTGCAACTTTGCTGAAGTTGATAATTGTTTCAACTAGTTTTCAGTTGATTCTCTAGGGTTTTCTAAGTCTACCATCATGGCATCTGCAAAGAGTGATTAGATTTGTTTCCTCATTGTCTATTTTCATTCCTTCGATTTCTTTTGCTTGCCTTATTGCTATACCTAGCATTTCTAGTGCAATATTCAATAATAGTGGTAATAATGGACATCCTTGCTACACTCCTGATCTTACTGGGAAGGCTTCAAATTTATTCATGTTACACAAAGTGTTTGCTCTTGGTTTTAGATAGATACTATTTATCATATTAATAAAAGCTCCATTGGTTCCTATGCTTTCTCATGTTTTTAATGGGAATGGATGTTATGTTTTGTCAAAGGCTTTTTCCTGCATCTATTGAGATAATCACATTATTTTTGTTGTTATTGTTGCTTATATGGTCAATTATGGTGATAGTTTTTTTGAATATTAACCAGCCCTGTATTCCTGGTATAAATCCTACCTGGTCATAGTGTATGATCTTTGTGATATATTGCTATAATCTTACTAGTATTTTATTTTAAATGTACTCATTGATATTCATTAAGGAAATTGGTCTATAGTTTCTTTCTGTTTTCTCTCTCCCTGAGTTAGGTATCAAAACCATATTTGTGTCAGAAAAGGAATTTGGTAGGACTCCTTGTTTATCTATTTTTTCCGAATAGTTTATATATTGTATTTGGATTAATTATTCCTCAAAAGTGGTAGAATTCACTTGTAAATCCATCTGGTCCTGGGTACTTTTTCTTAGGGAGTTTGTGGTGGCTCATTCAATTTCTTTTTCTAAGACAGAGTTATTAAGTTATTTATTTCCTCTTCTGTTAATCTAGGTGGTTTGTATTTTTGTACACATTCAACAATTTCACTTAGATTGTCAGTGTTACTGGCATGTAATTGGGCAAAATAACTTCTAATAACTACTTTAATTCCATCTTCATGGGTGGTATATTCACTCTTTTCATTTTTGATACTGGAAATTTTCTTTTCTTCTTTCTTTTTTTAAAAATCAAATTAAACAATGGTTTATCTATTTTATTGGTGTGTTTTCCCCCATAAAACTAGCCTCTGGTTTTATTTATTAGTTCAATGAGGTTTTTTTACATTCAACTTTATTCATCTCTCATTTAATTTTCAGGATTTGATTCAGAATTTTCATTTTGATGTTTAATTAGGAATTTTTAATTTGATCTTTCTCTAGTTTTTTTTTAGTTGCATGCCCAATTCATTGATCTGTTTTTTCTCTCTTTTATTGAGATATGCACTTAGAAATATAAATTTTCCCTTAAGTACTGCTTTGGCTACATCCCACAAATTATGGAATGTTGTCTCTTGTTTTCACCCTCTTTAATGAAATTATTGATCATTTTTATGATACGTTCTTTGATCCATTCATTCTTTGGGACTAGATTGCTTAATTTCCAAGTAACTTTTCATCTATGCTTCCCTTTACAAAATGTACTTTTTATTGCATTGTGGTCTGGAAAATGCGCATTTAATATTTTTGCTTTTCTGCATTTGTTTGTGAGGTTGTTATGTCCTAATACATGGGCAATTTTTGTGAACATGCCATTTACAGCTGAGAAGAAGGTATTCTCCTTTCTACTCCCATTTGGTTTTCTCCAGTGGTCTATCCTAGCTAACTTTCCTAAGACTCTATTAATCTTCTTGACTTCTTACTTAATTATTTTGTGGTTAAATTTATCTAGCTTTCATAGGGAAAAGTTGAGGTTCCTCCACTACTAGTTTTATTATCTATTTCCTCCCTTGATTCATTTAACCTTTCTTTTAAGAATTTGGATGCTATGATGCCATTTGGTGCCATTTGGCTTTGTATTGATAATACTTTGCTGTCTATGATTTCTTTTAGCAAGATGTTTCTCTGCTTATCCTTTTTAATTATCCTTTATAATTAATTATTTTTGCTTTTTCAAAAAAGATGTTATTTTCTTCAGTATTTTTGTGCTTCTTTTACCAAGCTGTTGTCTTTTCATAATTTTCTTCCTTTACTTTCATTCCTTTGCCTATTTTTTTCCTTCTACTACTCATTTTATTTTGAAAATAATTTTTAGCTCTTTCAGGAATTTTTGTTGGACTTGTGTCCAATTCACATTTTTTCCTTTGAGGCTTTTTTTAAGCTGCTTTGATTTCATTGTCTTCTGAGTTTGCGTCTTGATCTTCCCTATTACCACAATAGCGCTTTACGGTCAGGTTCTTTTTTGCTACTGTTTGCTCATTCCCCCCCCCACCCCACCCCATTTCTTCATTTGGAACTTTATGTTAATGTTAGGCTCTGTTCCTGGTATGTGTGGGAGAGTAGAGCTCTGTCTCAAGCTTCAGGCTTTTTCAAACTGCTTTTTTCAGAGCTAGTTATGGTAGTTTGCAAGTTTTCAATGCTTCCAAAGTGGTATGGTCTAAGGAAAGGTGTAATCTTGGTCTGCAGTCTGATCTTTACCCAGGAAGGGCCCCTGATCCCTTGGAATTATTATCAGTACTTCTCAAGGCCTCTCTTCCCTTGGGACTGAAAACAATACTATTCCTCAGGGCCCCTCATCTCTCGGGGTCAGAAGTGATGCTACCCCTCAGGGCTTCCACTTCCTCTTGACTGAAGTGCTCCTCTCCACCCCTGAACTATATCCTAGGAGTTGGTATAGGCAATGGAGTTGCCAAACAGCACCTGGTCCTGCTTCTAGTACTAACTCAGGGGTATCTTGTAATCTCTTTCTGACCAGTTGCCACATCCCCCTACCATCTTTGGTTTCAGAGCTCCAGAAGCTGCTGCTTCTTCTATCCCCACCACCTTGTCCCACTACTAGTGTTTCATCCATGTGTGATCTAAGCCAGCCTCCTTTCCTCATGCCCTGTCATAGATCTCTCTTTCCAATCTCTTATGTTATCTTGGGCTGGAAAAATGTCTCACTCTGACCTTTTCTTGGCTCTGGCACTCCAGAGTTTCATTTGAGGTATTATTTTAAAGTTGTTCAGAGGGGACTGTTGGGAAAGGTCAGCTTTTTCTACTCTGCCATCTTAGCTCCACCCTCAGAGGTCCCCTTTCAGCTCCTTTCCATTTTTTTCTCTGAGGTCTGCTTGCTCTCATGGTTTCTCAGAACCATCTGTGTTTCTTTCCAAATGCTTTTCTATGAGGAAGAGCTTGGCTGTAAGTCTTTCTCACACAACTATCATTGTTTTGCCCTCTTTTAATAAATAAAATATCTAAATAAGAAAGGGACACAACATCATATCAGCAAAGGTTTTGATAAAGTATATTAGGCTAATTTTATAGAGAAGACAGAGAGATTGGGTAAGATGATACAATTCTATAAATCCACAACTATCTGGATAACCAAACTCAAAAAGTAATTGTTAACAGTTTAATGACAACTTGCCTTAAAGTCTTTAGTGGAGTACCCCAGGAATATATATTTGGCCTTATGCTATCGAAATTTTTATTAACTACTTGGATAAGGACAAAAATTACATGACCAACAAATTTCTAGGTGCCACAAATTTTGGAGGTATATAATGCACTGGGTGACAGAATCAGAATCCAAAAAACACCTTGCCATGATAGACCACTGGACTAAATCAAATAAGCGGATATTCAATAGGTATAAATGTAGTCTTACACTGGGGTACCAAAAAAATCAACTTCACAAGGACAGCATTGGGGAAGCACATTTAGACTATAATCTAAAAAGGCCTAGGGGTTTTAGTGGACTACAAGTGATTTTTTAACAAGTCCTATGGTCTCATCAATGTAAAGATTCCTGAGAAGTTCCCAAGTGAGGACCCTCTACCAATGAAGATTGCCTTTGCCAAAACTTGTACTTTTAGATAGCTGCATGGAGTGAGATGTTAAGTGACTTCCCTAGGGTAACAACGTCAGTATGTGTTAGAAGTGGGACTTGAATCCAGGTCTTTCTGTTCCCAAGACTAGTTCTCACCGCTAGCCTTGAAGTGTCATCAGAAGGCCATGTGATAATGTGTTTCAGGTGATCCTTGCTTCAAGTGGGTGTTAAACTAGATGACCTTTGAGATTCTTTTCAATGTTAAAAGTATGACTCCTTATTAAAAATAGATGCCCAGGAAAATGTGACTTCCAATTTATGCATTCCTAGAATTGTAAAGAAAGAAATAAAGAAGTGAAGGCAACATATACACATTTTCTTGGGTTTTATAGATGATCTCCTTTCCATTGCCCCCCCATATCCATAGCCCCTCAGCAAAGCTATTCAATTATGAGATGAAGCTCTGGATGCTCTGAAAGCTGTTCATCAAAACTCATCTCAGCTTGGCACCTACTTCCAGCTTCAACGGCCAAACAATTTCTGCTGAGCCCCAATGCCAAGTTGAACACATGGGCATGAACAGAGGCAGCCAAAAGACCATCTTCAAGCAGAGTCAGTCAACAGATAATTTATCTTTGAGCCTGGGGCGTGTTTGGTGAGGGCAAGATCTCCCCCTATAAATATCCAAACATTTCTTAGCTCCTGGGTTGCTGGCCTTTGATAAAGCATATGGGCTCATTGTCAGCCAAGCTACCTCTATGAGATGAAATAGAAAGGTCTGAAGCTATATAACAATAGCTGACATATTTGTAGCACTTCACACATCATCTGCTTTGAACCCCACAGCAGCTCTGTGTGGTAAGCAGTACAAGTATCTTCATTTTACAGATAAAGAACCAAAAGCCCAGTAAAATAAATGACTTGTCCAAGGCCACATGGCTAACTAGTGACAAAACAAGGATATGAACCCAAGCCTCCTTTTGTTAAGTAGTGCTTTTTCCACCGTATCATACCTCAAGTCACGGGGAACTCAGTGTTCCAACGATTAAGGAACTGAGCCAGAAGTGCTAGGGTACGAATTGTCATTTTTCCTTCTCCTGCTTCAAACCTGGTTTCAAAAGTCTCAAGCACCTTGCTCAAGTCTTGGCTCCAAACTGATTTCAGATTCAGAGGCATAATTTTCAAGGCCCCTGCGACTCAATAATCAGAACTCCAAAGAAACACTTAAAGCAAGTCCAAGTTAAATATTTTTGTTTTGTGACAATGATTAATTAGTTCTTAATCAGATATTGCTGTGGAAGAGTATTAGCTCTCATTTTTGTAGCATGTCAATATTTAGGAAGCACAGGACTCACAGCAGTCTTATAAAGTTAGGAATTATAATGCCCATTTTACAGATAAGGAACTACCGTATTTCCCCATGTATAAGATACACCCTTTTCTGAAAAATTTGGGGTCTAAAAACTGGGTGTGTCTCATACAGCGGTTGTAGAATTTTTTACTTGCATTTCCCGCTTCTTCATGCTTGTTGTCTTTGCACTCATTGTTTTGCATTTATTACCAGTATATTAGGTTATGTTTTGCCATGTTCTGCCCAGAAATGGCTCGGAAAAGATTTTTGTACAGTGCTGAATTCAAGTTAAAAGCGATCCAGTTTGCAAAAGTGAATGGAAATCATGCTGCTGAACGTAAGTTTGGTCTTCCTCCAACTGAGAAAACAATCCGAGACCGGCTACAGGAAAAAGAAACCCTACTGAGAATGCCACAGCAAAAGAGGGCCATGAGAGGCAAGTCAGCAAAATGGCCTGATTTAGAGAGGGAATTGAAGATATGGATTGAAGAGCAAAGGGCAATTGGAATTCCTGTGTCCACAAAGATGGTTCAGCATGAGGCAAGAAGAATTGCTGATGAAAAAGAAGTTACTGATTTCAAAGGAGGACATAATTGGTGCTTCAGGTTCATGAAATGGAATGAATTAAGCATGCGTACACACACCAGACTTGCCCAAAAGATGCCTGAAAGCTATGAGCAGATGAATAAAACTTGAGTTCAATAACTTTATGTAATACATTTTTTTTCAAATTTTGGGCCCCAAAATTAAGGTGCCTTTTATACATGGGGAAATACAGTAAGTATCAGAGAAGTAAAATAACTTGCCCAAGGTCACACAGCTAACTGATAGCAGAACCAATGCCTTATAGCTCTCTGGCTCACAGTTCAATGATCTTTTTATGTTATTTGTCCTCAGCTGAGCCTCTTTCTTTCCTTTGGGAATTGAACTCAGCCTTCTAACAAAATACCAGTTCCTAATACCTGTTCTAATACCTATTTCATTATACCACTGAAGATCCCTTGAGGAAATAAAGGACTATAGACTCAACTCCATTTTTTTCCTCAGCATATTCAATTCAATTCCACCAACATTTATTAAGTAGCTACTATGTACAGGATCCCATAAAAGTAAATAAGATACAGAGATGAATGTGACATAGTCCTTGCCCTCAAAGAGCTTGTAATCTTATTAAAGATACAAAAAAAACCTCTTTTACAAATCAGAATGTCATAAGTATATGGGAGAGATGCAGAGAAAATGCTAAAAGCTATGTGTATGCATGCGTGTGAGAAACACAGAGGCAGGGGGCAGCTAGGTGGTACAATGGGTAGAGAGCATTGGCCCTGGAGCCAGGAAGACCTGAGTTCAAATCCGGCCTCACACATTTAACACATGTACTAACTGTGTGACCTTGGGCAAGTCACTTAACCCCAATTGCCATACCCAAAAAAAAGAAAGAAAGAAAGACAGAGGCAGATTCAGAGATGGAGGGACAAAGACAAAGAAAGAGACAGAACAGAGAAACAGAGACAGAGTTAGAAGGAGAGGGAAAGAGAAGAAAAAGGAGAGGGAGAGAGAGAGAGAGGGAAGGAGGGAGGAAGGAAGGGAGGGAGGAGGGAAGGAAGGAAGGATGGGAGGGAGGGAGGGAGGGAAGGAGGGAGGAAGAGAATCCTGGGGAGGGAAAGAGTAGATTAATGAAAGAGTGATAGAGAAAGTAGCAACTAAACTGGAATTTTTAAAAGATTGATTTATGTATTTTATTTTTATAACATCTTCATTTTCAAATATATCCTGCCCTTTCTTATATTCAAAGAACCAAGAAAAAAATATTTCAGCACTCCCTGCCTCTTCTTTATTCTCTGTTGTAAGGGATGGCTTTCTGGCTTGGGGAGGATGGAGGGATACCTTGCAAAATCTAGGTGATATAAAAACAGCAGATATCAACAAAGATTTTTTTTAAAAATGGTTCAGCAAAACTAGCCAACCATAAACCAATTGTGACTATATGCAATGTTCCACACCCCCTCCTTCCTCACCTACCTCTGCAAAGAAGGTGTATTTTCTCATTTCTTCTTCAGAATCTTTTGGTGATAATTACATAGCATTGTTTCAGGTTTCCTTTATCATTGTTTATATTTCCATTTACATTGTTGTAGCTACTGTGTATATTGGTTTCCTCCTTCTGCTTACTTTACTTTGTATCCATTTATAAGGGACCTCTCCTATGTTTCTCTGAATTCGTCCTATACGTTATTTATTAAGGCACAAAAAAAAGTCATATATATTCACATACCACAATTTGTTGAACCATTCCCCAGTTAATGGGTATCTACTTTGTTTCCATTTCTTTGCTACTATAAAAAGTGCTGCTATGAATATTTCAACTGGGATTTTAATAAATGGAACTTAGAATCAAGATTGGGAGATAGGGATGCAAGGGGGAAACAGGTGCTCCAAACATATGGGAACGTATGTTCCCATAAAAATGGGGAAAAGGAGGGATGAGTTTGGAGAGCAGCAGTAGCAGAATCAACTAGCAGCATAAATGGAATGCAATAATACCAGATAAAACTAAAATAGCAGATTATTTTTTCCTTTGATATTGTATCATTTCTCTTGGATTGACCCATATGGGCACTTTATCACTTCTATGCAATATCTGCAAGAATATTCTATGCACATGTCAAGGAGAACTTAATTGGGAACATGGCAATAGGACAGGTAACCTTTCACAGATGATTTATCTATGGAGGCCCTAACTTGTGTACAACTGCCTAAAGATATAGGAGTATAAGAGGTCACTTTAACTATTGTTTGTTTATTTAAATTTATTTAGTAAAACAAAATTTAACTTTAAAGTCTCTCCTCAAACAAAGTATTTCCCTGCATATGTTAAAATCATACATAATTTAGTGACAGATACAACCAGTGAGGTAACTTCCTTTATCAATCAGAGGCAGATGAGTTGACAATGACTTGATTTGGATTTAACGACATCTAGGGGCAATACTATATAGACAAGAACATTAAAACATCATATATATATATATATATAAATATATAACCTAATGTATGCATAGAGTATATTTTGTTATATATGATGATATATTGGTATACCTATTGTAATATATGAACATAAACAGGCCCCTTATGTCTAAAATCCCACCTGGTTAAAGAATTAATCCTCTATAAAACCATCATAGAAGACAGCCCCACCCTGATTTGCAGAGAAATAAGTAATATTAAATTACCTAGGGGGGCGGAGCCAAGATGGCATCTGGGAAGCAGTGACTGGCGTGAGCTCCCCACCAAGTCCCTCCAAAAACCTATAAAAAATGGCTCTGAACCAATTCTAGACCTGCAGAACCCACAAAGTGGCAGAGGGA
>CM053623.1:395341413-395362475 GCA_028646595.1 Phalanger gymnotis
TTCTCCACAACTTTACTAGTGTGTAAATTAATTCAATGCCAAGTTATACATGGAAGTTAGATGGGATTCCATGCCATCTTGGGGGGGGGAGGAGGGAAAAAAATCTGGAACTCAAAATTATGTAGAACCGTGTGTTGCAAACTAAAAAATAAAAAAAAATTAAAAAAAGAAAAAAACTTTTACTAATATAAGTATTGCAGTGCTTCTTTTTCCCTCTCCTCTTTATTATTATAAGGGATGGCTGGAGGTTGGGACTAAGGGGATACAGTGTGAAATGTAGGTGAAGTAAAAATCAAAGATTTTTTGGTAAAAAATTACTTTGAAAAAAACCTTCCATATCAGCTGAATTCCGAAAACCTCTTCTCCATTTACACCTGTGCTTCTCCTTTGCACATCCGTTGCTTTCTAACCCACTGTATAAAAGTGATAAATCAGAGAAATGACAGATTTTGCGTATGAGGCTAATCATTTAACCTTCTTACTAGCTGGCCCGTCATTTTCCATTCTTTAAGTAAGTAGGGCCTATTAAATGCCTTGCCTCTATAGTCCACACATTAAGGATTCTCGAACCATATGCCCACGAAAGATTATACTCCATTATGCAGTATCTTTGACAAAGTCACAATAATACAGTAGAGGGCATGATGTAGAGCTCAAAGCACCTCAGGTGCCTGACTTAGGTTCATTTCTAGGCAAGCTGGATTCTCGGGATTTAGGCATTAGGATTCCTCCTCGTTTTGTACTTTGACAGGTACTCTCTTGCTATGCATTAATATGTTTGTTGTTGTTGTAATGTAGAATTGTATAATCAAAGAATACTAGATCTGAAAGGGAACTTGGAACATAGAACACAGGATGTAAGAGCTAGAAGGTCCCTAGAGATTAAGCACCAGTGCCTGATTTGACAGATGGAAGGCCTACAGTCACATAGTTAGTTTGTAGCACAGCCATAATTAAAAGTTCCATTTCCAAACTCCAAATCTACCATCCTTTCCAATTTAATACTTAGTCATATGTATGTTCATAGCTAATAATGTATTTATATGTCTGGTTGAAAATGGAATGGATATTCTTTATCTCTTACCAACAAAGAACTGGTTTCTGGGGTAGAAAAGATGGAAACTTCAGGCAGAATGTGACCCACTCCATACAAGAATTTATGAGAGAGGAAAGTGGAGTGAAGCATTGTCTGAAATGTAACCTGAGTTAGAGGACAGTAGAGTTCAAAGGGTTCAGAGAAAGAACAAGTAAAAACCCACTGCTTAGTCAAAAGTATAAAATTTTGAAGACACACAAAATAAAAAAATCTAATGAGGAGGAAAAAGGAGAGTTGTCAAAAAAAGAGAATAATATGGATCCAGAGGGAACTTATTGAGAAATTTAGATTTTAAAGACACATATTTTGAATATGGAAGCAAGAACAATAAATACGAAAGTGAGACAGTCTTGTAAAAATAATTCCAGGGGCACTAAAGCTCAGAATAAACTCGGACTGGTAAAGAAAAGGAAGGAAAACAAAAAGATGAAGGCTTTTTTTTTAGTTGTATTGGGGGAAAGAGTTAAAATAAAGAAGGGGTATAATAATCAGAAGCGATAGGACAATTATTACAGATGACAAGGAGAAGCTAGAGTTGCTGATTCTATTTTTCAAATCAAGGAAAATTATTTTGGGACTAGAAAAGACAGAACAAAACCAGGAATTGAAAGTTGAAATAGTAATAGGTCATAAAGCTGCCTTTGTGAGTTCAAGCTACCAGGCCTAGATAAATTAAATCCTAATGTCCTAAAAGAATTGGAAGCTGTGATTACTGGACCACTCTTGGTGATCTTTGAAAGATCATCAATATTGGGAGAGAAGTTGCAATATTGGAAAATGGCAGATGTGATTGTTAAGAATAAATAAATAAATGTGGGGTAAGGGGACAATACAGATGAACTTTGAAAATTTTAGGCCAGTGAGCTTGACTTTTTCTTGACACAATTTTTGAGTCTATCATCAAAGGGATAGTTAGTGTCCATCTAGAAAAGGAACTTGTGATCACAAAAAATAGTATGGTTTCATCAAAAACAGGAAATTATATGCTAATCTCATTACCTTTTTAGATTGTTCTCTTAGACTGATAGATCAAAGGAATGCTATATAGATTACCTTGATTTTAACAAAACATTTGATAACATTCTCATGCTATCATTATGGAAAATATGAAGAGATGACAATAAAATGAGATACTTTTGGAAATGGTTGGATGGTAAGTCCCAAGAGAAATCATTATTATTTATTAGTTCAATGTCAAATTGAAAGACATCTCCAGGCAAGAGCCACAGGGATTTGTGCTTTGCACTCTACTGTGCATTTGGAGATTTGCATCAATGACTTGGATAACATTTGTCTTTAAGAAGATATAGAGGAATAATTATAGAATTTGCAGGTGAGAACTATAAGAAATAGATAATACACAGGAATGTCGAATCAGAATTCAAAAAATCTCAGCAGGCTAGAAAAGTGGCCTGAATCTACTAAAATGAAATTTGATAGAAAAATGCAAAGTCTTAGAGGCAAATGGGTAGATCAATGGATAGAGCACTGGTTCTGGAATCAGAAAGACCTGAGTTCAAATCTGACCTCAGACACTCATGAGCTGTATGACCCTGTCCCTTAACTGCTGTTTGCCTCAGTTCACTCAATTATAAAATGAGTATGAAAACAGCACCTGCTTCACAGGGTTGTTGCGAAGAGCAAATATGCTAATATTTGTGAAGCACCTAGTACAAGTGTTTGGCACTTAGTAGGTGTGACGTAAACGCCAACTTGTCTTATTATTATTATTATTACCATTGAAACCTTTCCAGCTTTCTCCGCCTTAGTGGACATTCCAGAGCATATATACTGCTAACACAGATTTACAAAAACCAGGGTCAATCATTTCTATGCCACCTTGAAGTATCTTCTAGGACTTTACCAGAGAAGATTTACATATTACAAATACATAAATATGTCTCATTAGTCTTGCCTTCCTATGGTTTTTTGTTTGTTTTTAGGCATGAATTAAGTTATAGGTAAAAATGACAAATAGGAAATTGAGATGAATATTGATAACTACATCATAGAAGATTTCCCTAGAACAATCAAACTCTTTGGGTTTGTTTTCCCACCTTCTGTTTTGTGAATGGCTTAAAAAGTAGAGGACAGTAAGTTCATGATAAAGGTTCTAATTGATAACATTTGTTTAGAAGTAGGAGAGTATATGAGTGACCAAGAGTTTAGTTAGAGTATATTATAACATGCCTCCTTCCAATACCTTGAAAGGTGTGCCATGTGATTAATGAGGGATCATTGTCTGGTATTACCAAAAGGCAAACATTTCTAATTACCAATAAAGCTAAATTATAATTACTATGGAAATGATTTTCATAATGTCATGGAATAACTGGTCATTATAGGGCAAACAATTCACAATGTTAATTGAGGTTAGTTGGTTTCCAGAAAGTAAATAATATTAAAAATAAAACAAATTTGAGCTAATATTGGCTTTGATTTTGCTTATAGAGGAATGTCTTCTACTTAATGCACTTTTACTTCATAAAAATACACCATGTTCACATCAATTTCTATCATCCATGTAGCATTTTAAAATTGTAAAAAGAAACACAGAGTATGAAATTGTAGGCTTTAGGGCAGGGGTTATCCGTTGATATCTCATTATCCTGAAGCGTGAGTTGATGAGGGATGTGAGGAATAAGGCAGAAAAAGAAAAGTTGCTTTTTACATCAAAATTAAAAAGGGTCATAGTTTTAGTGAGCTGTATTCTGAGCAAGTGACCTTAGAGAACATTTTCAGAGGGCATATGGTCGAGTAGTAAGATTACTAGTTTTAGAGTGAGAAGACCAAGGGTCACATCTCATATCTATCATTTACTCACTGGGATGGTGGACAAGTCACTATCTTTTTCTAGACCTCAATTTCTCATCTATAAAATGAGGAGGTTAGACTAGCTGACTCTCAATGTCTCTTCCAGCCATAAATCTGTGATCTTATGATCTAATTGTAAGACTAGGAGCTACTCACACTTGGGCCATACACCTTGAACCAGGTTCAAGGTACGCTATGGATCCACATCCACTCAAAACCATAATGTAGGAAATCTCTTTGACACTTTTCCATTTTTAGTCACCCAGAGTATGCAATCAATTCAAATCAAAGGCATTTGATTCAGTTAGAAAAATAGCAAAGAACAGCCCTTCCTCTCATAAACATGGGCCACACTTTCCTACAAATACACATAGTAACACTTAGAAGTGTGAACATGCCTAGAGGACTCCTGCAAAAAAAAAATGGAGAGCGTATATATTTAGGGAGTATTGCATCCAGGGTACAACTATGCCAGGGTTGGATAATACATGTGATAAACAAATGTACATGGAGAGGTAACTTGTTCTGCTACTGCAGGGCCATTAATATATTATGGCGATGGTATCTCTCTACTCCCACTAGGCTTTCTCCCCACTATCCATGGCATGTATATCTCTGTAAGGTGTAAAGTCTCTGTTGTTCTCCTGGTGGGTACTGGGCATTCTTTCCCTGGAACACTGGTAGTTGTGCTGCCTGCTTCAGTGAAGGTGCTATCAATCTCTATTAAAACAATCTTAAGCTTTGGAACTTTTAGTTAAACAATTTGCTCAAGGTTACACAGGCAATAAGAGAGAAAACCAAAATCCCAAAGTATGTCCTCTGACCCCAAATCCAGCGGCTCTTATTAGCCATTTGACCTTGGACAATTCATTTAACATCTCCAAGCCCAAGTTTCTTCATCTATAAAATGAAGATAATAATGCTTGTCCTATCTGTCTCACGGAATGGCTGTGAGCATCAAATGTGATGCATTAGTGTGACGGTACTTTGAAAGTTGTGAAACATCACATGGGAGCAAGCTATCATATCATCAAGGCCATAGACACAAGGAGGGGTGCTAAGCCCTCAATAGGAGGGCTACTCAATAGGAGTAACAAAGACTATGAGTTTGCTGTAGACCATGTAAGTCTGGCTCTCTAATAGTAACCAAGTATTTGAAGACTTGTTCAGCCAGAATAAGAGAGACACTGTCCAGGACCTGAAAAGCCCAAATGTTAATATTAATTGTCCCACTCAATAGCTATGGCCAATTCAGCAAAGTTTCAACCACACCCATCCAATGCATATACAGTTAGATACAGTTAATTTTTCAGTTAGTTTTTCTGACCTTTTTCTTTCCTTTTCGATGCTTATTATAAGGGAAAGTTAAGTCAGTGGTGGATGGAGGAAGGACATAATCAGAAGTGGATATGATATAAAAGAATTTTTCTTACAAAGAATGATTGTTCAAGGACAATAGCACAGATGATTCCTCTTTGGCCAAAAAAATGTGATTACTACAGAACTAGCAACAGGCCAGGTCACTTGAAAAACAAACATTATGAAAATGACAATTGGAAAAGCACCTCTTGCTCTGAGAAAGAAAAGATGTGAAAAGCTACATTTGAAGGAAAAAAAAAACAAAAAACATGAGATTTTCATTTGGTAGCTGAGTTATGGCAAAGGAGGTTGCAGAAATAACCCTATGATCAGCCCAATGTTAATAACAGTTTACAAAGTAGTTTCTATTCGCAAGGCAGTTTCACACATATTAGGGAATGGAACATGACTGCTTAATAATGATGGGGTAAGTAGACTTGGCAAAAGGAAAAGAGAATGAGGTTATTAGTCAGAGAGGACAGCCCAGCTGAGGTGCTCCTGTAAGAGGACCTAGGAACTAGTCAGTCAGACAAAAGGCATTGGGTACCTAGAAGATACTGCAATGTGGTTGGGGGAATACCAAGTCAGAGGATCATAGATTTAGAGCTGGAAGGAAATTCAGACACAATTTAGTACAAATTACTCATTTTACAGATGAGGAAACTGAGATCAAGTAAGGTTAAATGATTTGCCATGGTTTACAAAGATTTGATGCTAGAAAGTTAGATTTACAAAACACTTTTCTCTCAATACTCTTGTGACATGGGCAGGGTAGGTTCTACTACACCCATTTCAGAAATGAAAGAACTGAGGGCCAAAGAAGTCAGATGACTTAGCTAAGCTCACATAGCTAATAAGAGACAGCATCGAGACTCAAACCCAAATCTTTGGACTCCAGATCTGGGGGACTTTCTACTCCATCTCATTGGCTTAACAGTTCACAACTTAAAAATTTATGATGGAAAAGAGTACCAGCTTTAGAGGTAAAGAACCTAAATTTAAATACCTCTCCCAATGCTTCCTTCCTTGGCAATCTTGAACAAGTTATTTCATCTTCTTGAGCCTCATTCTATTTTTTATGATTATTTTATGATTATTTTTGCAGATAGGGCAATTGGAAATGTACTATGAACCTACTTACACTTTCCCTTTGATTCTTCTGAGACAGTTATTTTCCAGAATTCCTAACCATATAGTGCCCTTGGAGGATAATTCGAGCCAACAGAATAGGTCTTTGTGCCAAACAGCAGCTGGAGGGTCATTAAAAATATTGCTTAAATTTCCCGAATGCAATCTAGTCCACTCTTTTCTTCCTATTCAGTCCTCGAGCCAATTCATGGTGGACCTCCAGTGGCTATCCTACATAGATACACTGATAGATTAACTCAATGGACTGGCCATACAACTCTATTTTATGGTCTGAACAATAGCTATTTTTCACTCATTCATTTTTTCCCACGTAGAATGCTAGGCCAACTTCCTTTGAATATTCATGAATTCTGATAAGAAGCCCTATAAAGTTTTGAGGCTTGATGCAATTAATATAATGCTATTTGTAAACAAGACAATAGATTACCCCAGGGCTCTGTCCTGGTCCCTCTTCTCTCTATATCATTTTACTTGCTGATCTCATTAGTTCCAACCACTGTTTCATTACCATCTCCATGATGATAATTCTCAGATGTACTTATCCAGCCCCAAACTCTCTCCTAACATCTAGTCTTGCATCTCCAAAGGCTTATTGGACATCTCAAACTGGATGCCTAAAAGACACTTTAAGCTCAATATGTGTTCAATGTGTTCCAAACCATTCCGTCTTCCAACCTTTCCTATTTCTGTTAAAGGACCCATTATTCTCCCAGCCACTAAGATTCAAAACCTAGGAGTCATCCTCAACTTCACATTCCCTCTTAATTCCCATGTCCACTCTATTACCAAAGCCTGTTAATTTACCTTCATAGCATCTCTCATATATGCCCCCTTTTCTCTTCTGACAATGCCACCACCATGGTATAGGCACTTAGCACTTCCTTCTTGTTTCTTGGTTGGTCTCACCTTGTCAAGTTTCTTCCCCTTTCAGTCCATTATCCATCTAGCCATCAAATTGACTTTCCTAAATTACAGTTCTGATTATGTCACACACACACACACACACACACATACACACACACACACACACACACACACACAAACACACACATCAAAACTAGTAGCTCCTGATCACCTCCAGGAACAAATATAAAATCCTTTCTTTGGTGTTTAAAGCCTTTTTGTAACTTGGCCCCCCACACTTTTTTAGTATTTTTATGCCTTTCTCACTCTCAGTTACTCTGCCATCTGCTAACACTGTACTTCCTTGCTGTTCCTCAAACAAGACATTCCATCTCCTGAATTTATGCATTTTCTTTCTTCATAAAAAATTTATTTCTTTAAATATTTCCCAATAACATATTTAACAATCATTTTTTTAAATTCTGAGGTCCAAATTCTCTTCCTCCATCCCACCCTCTCCCACTTCTTGAAATGGAAATTTAATATTGATTATACATATGATGTCATGCAAACCATATTTCTATATTAGCCATGTTATAAAAGAAAATACAAACAAAATACAACAGTAAAAATAAAGAAAGCAAAATGATTATGCTTCAATCTACATTCTTAGTTCATCAATTCCCTCTTTGGAGGTAGATAACATTTTTCATTATGGGTCTTTTGAAATTATCTTGATCAGAAAAGCTAACTCTTTCCCAGTTGATCATCCTTACAATATTGCTGTTACTCTGTACAGTGTTCTCCTGGCTTTGTACACTTCACTTTGCATGAGTTCATATGAGCGTACCCCAGTTTTTCTGAAACCATACTGCACACCACTTCTTATAGCACAAAAGTATTCCATCACAATCATATATCACAACTTTTTCAGTCATTCTCCAATTGATGGGCAGCCCTTAATTTTCAATTCTTTGCCACCACAAAAATAACTGCTCTAAATATTTTTGTACAAATATCTTCTTTTCCCTTGTCTTTGATCTCTTTGGGATCATTACCTAGTAGTGGTATTGCTGGATCAAAGGATATGCATACTTTTAGAGACCTTTGGGCATAGTTCTAAACTGTTTTCCAGAACGACTGAAGTAGTTCACAACTTCACCAACCATGCATGAGTGCCCCAATTTTCCACATTTTCTCCAGCATTTGTCATTTTCCTTTTCCATGATATTAGTCAATCTGATATGTGAGAGGTAATATCTCAAATATGTATTGATTTTCATTAATTGATAGTGATTTAGAGCATTTTATGTGACTATCAATAGCTTTGATTTCTTCTTCTGAAAACTGCCTTTCATATCTTTTAACCATTTGGCAACTGGGGAATGACTCTTATTTTTATAAATTTGACTCTGTTCCCTATATATTTGAGAAATGCAGTCTTTAATAGGGAAATCTTCTGTAAATTTTTTTTGCTAATTTTCTGTTTTCCTTCTAATTTTCATTGTATTAGTTTTTTTGTGTAAAAGCTTTTTAATTTCATGTAATCAAAATTATCTATTTTGCCTCCTGTGATGCTCTTTATATCTTGTTTGGTCATAAACTTTCCCTTATCCATAGATATGAAAGGTACGTTTTTTTCTATGCTCCCTAATTTACTTATGATATCACTCTTTATATCTAAATCATTTCTCCATTTTGACCTTATCTTGTTATGTGGTGTGAAATGCTGGTATATACTTAGTTTCCTCCAAACTGCTTTCCAGTTTTCTCAGCAATTTTGTTAAATAGTGAGTCCTTCCCCCAAAAGCTTAATCTTTGGCTTTATCAAACACTAGTTTACTATGGTCATTTACTACTTTGTATTGTGTACCTAATCCAATCTACCATTCCCATTCTTAGACAGTACCAGTTTTTTGATGATTATTGCTTTGTAATATAGTTTGAAATCTAAAACTGCTGTATCAACTCCCTTCACATTTTTCCATTGATTCCTTTAGCATTCTTCTGGATGAATTTTGTTATTATTTTTTCTGGTTCTATAAAATAATTCTTTCTTAGTTTGATTGGCCTGACAGCAAATAAGAAAATTAACTTAGAAACGTCATCTTTATTATATTAGGTTCAGCCTATCCTTGAGCAAATAATATTTCTCCAATTGATGATTTGTCTTTATTTCTGTGAAAAGTGTTTTGTAATTATGTTCATATAATCCCTGGGTTTGTCTTGGCAGGAAGATTCCTAAGTATTTTATATTGTCTACAGTTATTTTTAATGGAATTTGTCTTTCTATCTCTCACTGTTGGATTTTGTTGATATTATACAGAAATGTTAATGATTTGTGTGGATTTATTTTATATCCTGCAACTTTGCTAAAGTTAATTGTTTCCACTAGTTTTTTAGTTGATTCTTTAGGGTTCCCTAAGTACACTATCATGTCATCTGCAAAGAGTGACAGTTTTGTTTTTTCCTTGCCTGTTTTTATTCCTTCCATTTCTTTTGCTTATCTTATTGCTATAGCTAGCATTTCTAGTACAATATTGAATAATAGTGGTGATAGTGGACATCCTTGCTCCACTTCTGATCTTAGTGGGAAGGCTTCAAGTTTACCCTCATTACAGATAATGCTTATTCTTGGTTTTAGAAACACACTACTTATCATTTTAAGAAAGGCTCCATTGATCCCTGTGCTTTGTAGTGTTTTTAATAAATGTTTGTTTTGTCAAAGGCTTTTTCTGCATCTATCAAGATAATCATATATTTTTTGTTGGTTTTGATGTTGATATGATCAATTATGCTGATAGTTTTCCTAATATTGAACTAGTTTTGCATTCCTGGTATAAATCCCACCTAGTCATAGTGTATGATCTTTGTAATATATTGTTGTAATCATCTTGCTAGTATTTTATTTAAAATTTCTCAGTAATATTCACTAAACAAGTTGGTCTAGTTTCTCCATTTTTGTTCTTTTTGGTTTAGGTATCAAAACTATATTTTTTCATAAAAGTAATTTGGTGGGATTCCTTCTTTACTTATTTTTTAAAAATATTTTATATAGTATCAGGATTGATTAGTGTTCAAATGTTTGGTAAAATTCACTTGTTAATCTATCTAGTCCTGGGGATTTTTCCTTAGGGAGCTCATAAATGGCTTGTTCAATTCCTTTTTCTAAGACAGGGTTATTAAGTATTTTATTTCCTCTTCTATAAATCTGGGTAGTTTGTATTTTTGCAAATATTCAACTATTTCACTTAGATTGTCAGTTTTACTGGCATATTATTGGGTAAAATAATTCCTAATAATGCTTTAATTTTGTCTTCATTGGTGGTGCACTCACCCTTTTTGTTTTTGATACTGATAATTTGGTTTTCCTCTTTCTTTTTTTTAAATCAAATTAACCAATGAATTATCTATTTTATCATTTTTCCCCATAAAACCAGCTCCTAGTTTTATTACTTCAATGGTTTTTCACTTTCAATTTTATTCATTTCTCATTTAATTTTCAGAATCTCCATTTTGGTGTTTAATTGGGGATTTTTAATTTGTTCTTTTTCTAGTTCTTTTAGTTGTGTGCCTAATTCATTGATCTGCTCCTTCTCTCTTTTATTGATGTATGCATTAGGAGATATAAATTTTCCCCTAAGTACTCCTTTGGCTGCATCCCACAAAGTGCAGAATGTTGTCTCATTCTTTAATGACATTATTCATTGTTCCTATGATTTGTTCTTTGGCCCATTCATTCTTTAGGATCAGATTATTTAATTTCCAAGTAACATTTAATCTATGCTTCCAAGGCTCTTTATCATATGGGAAAAGGTGCATTTAATATTTCTACTTTTCTGCATTTGGTAATGAGGTTTTTTTCATGCTCTAATATATGGTCAGTTTTTGCAAAGGTGCCATGTACAGCTGAGAAAAAAAAGTTTACTCCTTTCTATTCCCATTCGATTTTCTCCAGAGGTCTATCCTATCTAACTTTTCTAAGATTCTATTCACCTCCTTGACTTCTTTTTTACTTATTTTATGGTTAGATTTATCTAGCTCTGATAAGGGATGGTTGAGGTCCCCCACTAGTATAGTTTATAATTATAGTTTGACACATTTAACTTTTCCTTTAAGAATTTGGATGCTATGCAATTTGATGCACTTAGGTTTAGTATTGACATTACTTCATTGTCTATGGTCTTTTTTTTTTTTTTAGCAAGATGTAGTTTCCCTGCTTATCTCTTTCAGTTAGGGCTGTTTTTGCTTTTGTTTTGTCTGAGATCATGATTGTTACCCCTGCATTTTTAACTTCATTTGAAGCATATTAGATTCTGCTGCCTTACTTTAACTCTCTGTTTCAGATGTGTATCTTGTAAACAATGTATTGTTGGATTCTGGGCTCTAGCCCATTCTGCTAACTGCTTCCATTTTATGGATGTTTATTGCATTCCCATTCCCAGTTATGATTACTAACTGTGCATTTTCCTCCATTCTGTTTTCTTCTGTTTTTCTATGTCTCTCTTTTTACCTGTCCCTTATCTCAAGTATGTTTTGCTTCTAACCACTACCTTCTGTTATCTGTCCTCCTTTTTATCACCCTCTCCCTTTCTCTTATCTCTTTCCCCTTGTACTTTCCTGTTGGATAAGACAGATTTCTATTACCAATTGAGTATCTATATATTTTTCCCTTTTTGAAACAACTTAGATATGAGGGTTAAGCATTGCCTGCCTCCTCTGACCACTATCCCCTACACTGTAAGAGCTCTTCCTCTTTTATATGAGATAATTTTCCTCATTCTTCCTCTTCTTTACCCCTTCTCCCAGGACATCCCTCTTTCTAGCCTATTCATTTTTTTACATAATCCCAATGTAATTGACTCACTCCTATAACCCTCTTTCTATGTAGAATCCGTCTAACTGCCCTAATGATGATAAAGTTCTTAAAAGATACATGCGTCATCTTCCCATATAGAAAGGTAAACAGTTTAACCTTATTGGGTCTCTTATGATTTCTTTTTCTTGTTTACCTTTTTGTGTTCCTTTTGAGTCTTGTATTTCAAAGTCAAACTTTCTATTCAGCTTTGGTCTTTTTATTAGCAATGTTTGAAAGTCCTCTATTTTATTAAATATCCATTTTTTCCCTTTTAGGTTTATACTCAGTTTGTTGCATAGGGTATTGTCAGGAAGTGATGAGAACAATTGCCAGGATCTTGGGGGTTTTTATATTATATTTATATTTTATATATTTATTTAATAATTATATTTAATTTTTAATTAATAATTAGTTAATATTTTATATATTATATATTTTATATTATGTCATATCATATCATATTATATTATATTAATTTTATATTAAGCTTCAAGCCAGATTTTTACACTCTCCTCTTTCACCTTCATCAAAAGACTTCTTAAATCCTCTTCATTTCTGTCACCATCTGCATATCTGAGATTGTTAATATTTCTCCTGGCAACCTTAATTCTGGCTTCTGATTCATCCAGCCTGGCATTTCACATGACGTGCTGCAAGTTAAATAAATAAAATGACTATATATAGCCTTACTGCACTCCTTTTCCAAACTTAAAACAGTAAGTTGATCCATGCTTAGTTCTTACTGTTGCTTCTTGAACTTCATACAGGTTCCACAGGAGATAAGTAAGATGATCTAGTACTCCCATCTCTTTGAGGACTTGGCCACATTTTGTTGTGATGTTCACAATCAAAGGCTTTAGTGTAGTCCATGAAGCAGGAGATGTTTTTCTGGAACTCCCTTGCTTTCTCCATAATCCCAGGAATGTTGGCTTAGTTTCTCTGCCTCTTTGAAAACCAGTCTGCTCTTCTGGTGATTCTTGGTTCACATATTGCTGATACCTAGCTTGCAGAAACTTGGGCATAACCTTGTTGGCATGTGAAATGGGTGTGAATGTTTGGTAATTTGAACATTCCATGGCACTTTCCTTCTTAAGGATTGAGATGTAAACTGATCTTTTCCAATCACTGTTGAGTTCTCCAAATTTGCTGGCATATTGAGTGCAACCCTTGAACAGCATCAGCTTTTAGGATTTTAAATAGCTCAGCTGGAATTCCATCACTTGCACTAACCGCATTGTTAGTAATGCTTCCTAAGGCCCATTTGACTTCATTCTCTAGGATGTCTGATTAGATCAGTAACCGCACCATTGTGGTTAACAGTTATATCAAGATCGTTCTTGTGGCGTATGATTGATATAGAATACTACCATGCTATAAGAAATATGAGCTTGATGATCTTGGTAAAATATGCCTAGATAGACATGAAATAATGAAAAGTGAAATGAGCTGAAACCAAGAACATTGTATACAGCAATGTTGTTTTAAGAACAACTTTGAGCAACTAAGTCATTTTGAGTATTATAAATACCCAAATTAACGACAAAGAATATATGAAAGAAAATGCCATCTGCATCCAGAGAAAGAACTAAGTAGAAGTATGTATAGAATGGTAGCCATGGGGGTGAGGGGAGAGAAAAGAAATTTACATGATAACCATTATATATTGAAAAGGAATACCAAGTTGTGCATAATAGATTTTCAGTTTCATGTGCAATCATCATTTTTATTATACCATGTTATAGAAATGCTTGTTTTATTCCACAAATTTAAAATAAAATGATTCTTAAAAAAATCTTTCTTGTACAGTTCTCTTGTGTATTCTTGCCACCTCTTCTTAATCTCTTCTGTTTCTGTTAAGTCTCTACCATTGTTATCTTTTGTCATACCATTTTTGCATCAAACACTCCCTTAATATCTCCAATCTTCCTGAAGAGATCTCTTGTGTTTCCCATTGTATCATTTTCTTCTATTTCTTTGTATTGCTCATTTAAGAAATCCTTGCTATTCTCTGGAATTCTGTATTCACTTGGGTATATCTTTCCTTCTCTCTTTCACTCTTTGCTTTCCTTCTTTCCTCAACTATTTGTAGAGCTTCATCAGGTAGCCATTTTGCTTTCTTGCTCTTTTTTTTCTTTGTTTTTTGTGGCTGCCTCTTGTACATAACATTGGGAACCTCCATCCATTGTTTTTCAGGCACTCTACCAGATCTAATCCCTTAAATCTATTTATTACTTCAACTTTATACCCACAAAGAATGTTATTTAGGTCACACCTATATGGTCTGATGGTCTTCCCCACTTTCTTCAATTTACATCTGAATTTTGCAATAAGAACCTCATAATCTGAGCCACATTCAGCTCCAGGTCTCATTTTAGCTGACTGTATAGAGCTTCTTCACCTTTCAGTGAAAGATATATAATCAATTTGATTTATGTATTGACCATCTGATGATGTCTATGTGTAGAGTCACCTTCTGGGGTGCTGAAAGAGAATGTTTGCTATGACCAGCAAGATAAACCCTATTGGTTTCTGTCCTGCTTAATTTGCACTCCAAGGCCAAACTTGCCTATTATTCCAATTATCTTTGGATTTCCTATGTTAGCATTCCAATCCCCTATGATGAATGCAATATGTTTTGGGGGGTGTTATTTCTAGAAGATATTGTATGTCTTCGTAGAACTGATAATTTTGGCATCTTCAGCATCAGTGGTTGGAGCATAGAGTTATATTACTGTGATATTAAACAGTTTGGCTTGGATTCAAACAGATATCATTCTGTCGTTTTTGAGATTCTACCCCAGTACTCTTTTTCTCACCCTTTTACTGACTATGAGAACTACTGACTTGTCATGGAGGAGAGATTTGCATAACTCAAGGAAACTATGAGCTATGCCATGCAGGGTTACCCAAGACAGACAGGTGATAGTGAAGAGTTCTGGCAAAAAGGTGATCCACTAGAAAAGAAAATGGCCAAGAAAACCCCATAGACAGTATTAAAATGGTCAAAGAGATGACATTAGAAGATGAGCTCCTCAGGTCAGAAGGTGTCCAATATGCTACTGTGGAAGAGCAGAGGACAAGTACAAGTAGAACCAGTAGAACTTCATACAGGTTACATAAATACATACATAAAGCAGCCAGGACAAAGCCAAAAGAAATCTCAGCTTGCATCTGGTGACAAAAGGAAAAACTGATGCCATGAAGATCAATATTGTGGGGCAGCTAGGTGGTGCAGTGAGTAGAGCACCAGCCCTGGAGTCAGGAGTACCTAAGTTCAAATCCAGCCTCAGACACTTGACACACTTACTAGCTGTGTGACCTTGGGCAAGTCACTTAACCCCAATTCCCCTGCCTTCCCCCCTCCAAAAAAAAAAAGATTCATATTGCATAGGAACCTGGGATGTAAAATCTATGAATCCCAATAAACTGGATGTGGTTAAACAGGAAGTGGAAAAATTAAACATCAACCATCTTGGGCGTCAGTGAACTTAAATGTTTGGGAATGGGTGAATTTAATTCAGGTGCACAAAGTAGTCTTCAGAATAGTAATGAATACTTTTAATGAACATATCTCCCTGTTTTATGAATTGCTTGATAATAGTCAGAGGGGCATTAAACAGTTATTTCTATGACTGTAAGCTTTGAAGTGTCATATACATTTGAGTTATTATTTCAAGTGTACGGGATGGTGTGACTAAAGCATAGATTCAGGGAAGTTTGGGAGTTTTTGGAAAAGACTAAGTCGTTTACTTTAGCTGATAAGATTTAAGGTAAGATAAACCTAGAAAGGGAAATTAGAGCCTTATTACAGAGGAACTTAGACTGAGGAATATAGTCTTTATTTTGGAGACAAAGTTATAATACCAACTGTCTTGAACTGGGGAGTAAAGTGATTAAATCAGGGTAGGCACTAGGAATATTAATGTAGCAATGGTGTGGTGTGTAGGATGGGTTGAACAGATGGGAGGTGGAGAGATAAGTTATAAGGCAATTACAACAATTGGTTGAGAGGTAATAAAAGCCCCCATTAGTGTGGGGGAATTAGGTATGGAAAGGAAGGAATACCTATAAGAAGCTTCTTACATCTAAAACTGACAGAACTTGGCAACTGATTGGATGTGGGTAGAGAGAGAAAGGGAATTAAATGTTACTCCAAGGTTCCTATTTGCTACAGAAAGGAATTTAGCTTAAGACTCTTCTGCTTCGTACCTCACCCAAGGCAACTTAGCTTTTGAAGTCCCCACAATAAATTTTATAATGTAGCTCTCCAAATATGCACTGCAAGATTAAGATTACGCTGACGCTCTAATGTATGAAACAGGTAAGCAAGCACTTAATCGCCAAGATGAATTTTCATTATCCACAAACTTTATTACTTCTTTGACTGCATTGCTGTGGATAGCTCCTTTCACTGGCTAGATGCCAACCTTCCTATGACTTATTTGGTAGTCTTCATGAATTGCTGTAGACGAAAATTTCACCATTCTACAGGAAGCCTGGCAGTGAGTCTGAATTTAGCTAGGTTGGTCCTCAGACAAAGGACACAGTCTATCAATAATCTTGTGCTTGAATTGTTTCCATGTTGGTAGAACCTACCAACATTTATGCTCAATTGGCATAGCTTTCAATATTTCAGGGTCATCCCTGTGTCATGCTGAGTTAGCAAAATGGGATTTTATTTACAAAGATATTCTATAATCACTCATGGACTTTTGGGAGTTCTTTACATCTTACCACATTTTCTATGGCAAATGAAATAAAAGCTGTACCATACTCAACACCCATATTGCACAGAGTGTCTATGTGGAAGCTGAGGATCTTGGTGCTCCCTTTTATGGAAACCCAGACACAAACTGTAGAGTTACAGACTGGATTTTATTATATTGGTTAGGGTTCAACAATAACCCTAAATTCATTTCTAACCCTAACTCCCAATGAAAAGGGCATAAACCATAGCTAAGCTGTATTGAAGAGATTTTCCCGGAGTAAATTTCTAAGGTAGGATCAAAATCTGAAGAGTAATAATGACCGTTTGAAGGTCAAGCTCCCAGGATGGAACACAGTCCATAGATTCAGTAAATACTTTTGATGAGCATACGTCTCCCTGTTAGATGTGGCTTTTTTTTAATTGTTAGAGAACCATTCAACACTCATCTCTGTGCTTATAAGCCTTGAAATGCCCAGTATACCTCAGTGCAGAGTTGGGAGAATGGGAAGGAAAGACGGCATGAACCACAGTGCTTTTGCTTTGTATGAAATTTTTTTTATTTATATGTATGTGTACATACTGTTTGTTCTGATGGAATTTGTGAGCTCCTTATGGGTAAAGACCATTCACTCTCTGCTTTGTAATTACAGTGCTTAACATACTGCCTGGCAAATTAATAAGTGGTTGTTATTTGATTATTGATAGATGCCATTTAATTATGTCATGCATTATTATATAACCTCATTGTTCCAATTAAACATATAGTGTTTATGATCTCTGCATAAAAAATCATCAGCTTTCTGTCAATATTTCTGAGAACATTTTGAAGATTTATTTAAACTCTCCTTGATGTGTATATATACACACATGTACCCACACTCAGCACATATCCATGTGTGTATATATATCGGTACTCACACATACAAACATACATGTGAACATCTATAACCTGCCACTTTATCACCTGATTGTTTGGGTTTAAAAGTGTCTTCTAAAAACTCAACTACCTTGTAACCACATGGTCTTGTAAGACAATTTTGAATCAAAGTAAATCAAAGGAGGCAGAATCAGAAGAATCATGTAGACGATGACTACAAAAATGGAAATGCAAGCAATGTTCAAAGGCAACTGAATTCATATTAATGGCAATGATCTAGGTCCCAAAGAATAGATGATCTATTCCATCTCAGTAGAGAACTAGGGAGGTGTGGAAGTAGAATGCTGTATATGTAATCGGACAGGGTCATTTTGTATTTGGTTTTGCTTAAGGGTTTTTCTTTGTTACAAGATAGGGTTTAGTGAGAACAGGGCAGTTTCTATGGGAAATAACTAATGGAGGGAAAGTCAACAATTTTTAAAAGAAAAAAACAGCCACCCTAAATATCATCTTTTATTTCATGTAGCATTTCACAGAATCTGAGGTCATCTAGTCCAATGCATACCTGAAAAAAGAATCAGTCGCCTCTACAAAATCCTGAAAAGTGGTCATCTAGCCTCTGCTTTAAGACCTATCTTGATGAGGACTCTGTACCTCCTGAGGCAGCCTGTTCCACTTTTTTATGGCTCTCATCATTGAGAGGTTTTTCCTTACATAGAGCCTAAATCCATCTCTCTGCAACTTTCATCCATCATTCCTAGCTCTGCCCTCTGGGGCCAAGAAGAACATGTCTAATCCCTCTTCCTTATGACAGCCCTTCAAATACTTGAAGAGAGCTATCATGTCTCCCCCTAAGTCTTACCCATAGCTTTTTTTTGACAAGTCTGATCTCAAGTCTCTTAAACTGTCACTGTTACCACTAAAAAGATTTTATCAAGCCAGCACATGCAAAGAATCCCAATTCCCTAAGGACTACTTCTAAGCATGCACACAAAGCTTACCTTCCTTCCTTTTTGTCCCTATTGTATCTGATCTACAGGCTAACTTTTCCTAGGTTCACAAGACTGTCCATCTTCCCAAAACATAGTAGGCTAAAATAGCTCTCAGACTATTCTTTTCCACCCTGAGATTTCCTTTCATTGAAAGCAGTCAAAGAAGTGATAAAGTTATTCATTACAATCCAGTGCCATCCAGCCTAATATTTGACTTATAGAGTCAAAGAAAAAAAAAGTAGCAATCAACAAAATACTGCCTAACTGACCAAAAGGCCACCTGATGATTTTTTTAATTGGGATAACTAATGAAGGGGTGGGCATGTATGGTGGGGAAAGTATCTATGCAGACAAAATAATGGATCTTTGGAGTACTGAAGTTCTATTTATGAGTAATTGCAAAGAAGTACAAAGAAGGAAGTCACAATTCCTCATGATGGGAATTAGCCAGCTACTGGGGGCTGGAGGGAAAGCATCACCTGAAGAACTAGGGGAGGGAAGGAGAGGCTCTAGGAAAGCCCTTCTGCCAAAAGCTGATACCTGCCCCTAAGGAAATTATAAACTTAAATCCTTGGAGGCTCAGTTTCCTCACTTTATTAGTAAAATGTAGGCACTGGACTAGATGATCCTTTAGAGCCCTCAAAAACTTACATTTTTAATGTGTATCTCTTGAGTTTAATACATATTAAATCCTTAATAAATGGATGCTTTTTCATTCATTCTATTTTGTGGTTCAATGTAGCTAAAAATTTGTCCTGTGTCTTAGTGTAAAAATTCATCAAGAAATAATCACTTGGATAGACAAACAATTTATAAATAAACAAGAAATAGAAAAAAAAAGATAGGCATAAAATGGATAATTTTGATTACATTAAATTTTTTTTAAATGTACAAATAAAACAAATGTAGCCAAGATCAGAAGGAAAGCAGAAATTAGAGGGGAAATTTTATAGGCAATTTATTAGATAAAGATCTCATATCAAAAATATATAAAGAACTTTATCAAATCTATGAGAATCCTAGTCATTCTCCAATTGACAAATGGTCAAAGTATATGAACAGGCAGTTTTCCAACAAGGAAATCAAAACAATTTATAGTCACATGAAAAAATGTTCTAAATCATTATTGATTAGCAAAATGCAGATTAAAACAACCTTGAGATATCATTTTACACATACCAGATTGGCTAAAAATGATTGAAGGGGAAAGTGATAAATGTGGAAGGGGTTACGGAAAAATTGGGACACTAATTCATTGTTGGTGGAATTGTGAACTAATCCAAACATTTCAGACATCAAACTGGAATTATGCCCAAAGAGTTATAAAACTGCCTATACCCCTTGATCCAGAAATACCACTACTAGGTCTATTTCCAAAGATGATTAGGGGAAAAGGAAAATAACCTATATGTTCTAAAATTTTTATGGCAGCATTTTGTGGTGGCAAAGAACTGGAACTTGCAGGGATGCCCATCAATTAGGGAATGGCTGAACAAGTTGTGGTATATGATTGTGATGGAAGAAGTGATGCTATAAGAAACTATGAGCGCAATGGTCTTAGAAAAACATGCAAAAACTTGCATGAAGTATTGAAAAGAGAAATGAGCAGAACCAAGAGAACACTGTATACAGGAACAAGAATATTGTTTTAAGAATGACTTTAAGTAAGTTATTTTTTCTATTATAAATACCCAAATCAACTATAAAGGACATGTGAAGAAAGATGCTCTCTATAACCAGAGAAAGACCTGATAAATAGAAGTATATATAGAATAATTTTACATATACATGTAAAATAGAAGTATGTATAGCATAATTATACATATTTGTAAAATGACATATTACAAATACATGTGTGTTATATGTACGTATATATGTAGGTTATTGTGTGTAGTGTGTGTGTGTGTGTGTGTGCGTGTACAGTGAGAGAGAGAGAGTGTGTGTGAGTTCAGGGAGGACTGGTACCTCTGGTGTGATGGCTGCTGAGCCCTTTTCAGGGCTGCTCATCCACCTTTGGTGTCTACCTGTTGTATCCTAGAACAAGGGGTGGAGTGTGTTAAGCAAAATTGTCTCTTTAGCATGGCTTTTGTTTCTTTTGAGTGGAAGTACTTTCAGCTGTTAAGTCCTAAGCCCCAGGCCCAAAGCCCTATCAGGTGGGAAACCTGTGTGGGTGTAGATTAATGACTCAAGAGGGGCCAACTCGGGAACCAACGGTCTCTGGTCCTTGAGGCAGGGCTTGAGAACGCCAAAGGCTCGGCTGCGAGAAAAGGCGAGCCAAGAGACAACTACAGCGGAAGCAGAAGCTGCTGCAGAAGCCGGAAGCTGTGGAAGCAGAGCTGACCCATGAGTAGACCCAGGAGTGCGAG
>CM053623.1:395362975-395380641 GCA_028646595.1 Phalanger gymnotis
TAACCAAAAGGTCTCTAACCCATTGGTGACTTAGGGGGATGTCTACCTCAAGCATGTAAAGATTTCCCTTGGTGGAAAGGGCAGATGAGAACAATTTGTTCCAATGGCCATGAAGGCAGCTGAAGCATGCGCTGTGAAGCGCTTAGAGCTTGATTAGACATGGAAGATGCCAAGATCATCCACTCCATCTTGAGCCATCACCAGTCATCTTGATTCTGTCCTGCCACTGGACATGACTCTGGAGGCAAGAGTGAGGCCAACTTTGCCTCACTTAAATCCAATTTACTCACGATTCAAAAGACATCACCCATACCATTTTACTATTATGCCTATCTCAAAGTCCTGTGCTGACAGGTAAGTGACAATGCAGCAGGTGCAGATACACTGGGAGCTGTAGTCACAATCCTGCATACAGGCAGCCCAGGCTATTGGGGCATTTCTCACTAGAAGCAGCAGTGGGATTCGGCAGCCCCCTGGGTGTCTGAGCAGCCTTTTAAGGATCACACTGCTCACCGCCTGCTGTGAAGAAGGGACTAGAAAAGGTGCCCAAAAATTGTCTGCTTACCCAACCCTGGCTTGATTATTATGGCAGGCAAGGAATCCCACTCTGTGGTCAAAAGACAAAGTATACAAAAACGTCTGCAAAGACAATTTCACTCACCATTGGCACATGGAATGTGTGCACGCTTATAAACAACACAAAACCCAGTACAGCTGAAAGATGAACAGCTCTTGTTGCAAGAGAACTCAGTAGATATCACATCCAAATAGCAGCCCTGAATGAAACAAGGCTGGCAAATGAAGGCCAGCTCACTGAAGTCAGAGCTTGATACACATTTTTCTAGAGTGGCCACAGTGAAGGGGATAGCCATGAAGCTGGTGTAGGTTTCCCAATTAAAACTAATGTAGTCAACAAGCTTGTATGCCTGCCAAAAGGAGTGAATGACAGGCTCATGACAATGTGATTGCCACTTGCAGGAAAACATCATGCCACCATCATCAGTGCCTATGCTCCCGTCATGATGAACCATGATGAGATCAAAGAAAAATTCTGTGAAGACCTGGAGACCCTGATCATCAATGTGCCAAAAGAGGACAAGCTTATAGTTCTGGGTGACTTTAATGCTATAGTAGGCTCAGACTACCAGACTTGGCAGGAAGCCCTAGGGAGGAATGGAGATGGAAACAGCAACAGCAATGGTCACTCACTACTGAAGACTTGTGGATCTCATGACCTTCTCATCACCAACACTGTCTTCTGTTTACCTAAACTCAAGAAGACTTCATGGATGCACCCTTGCAGCAAACATTGGCATTTAATAAACTATGTTATTGTAAGGAGAAGAGACAGACAGGATGTGAGAGTGACAAAGGCAATGTGTGGTGCAGAGTGCTGGACTGATCACAGACTTATCATTTCCAAGGTAAATATTCACATTCAGCAAAAGCAGCACCCCCAAGGGAAAATGACTACCAGAATAACTAATGTCAACAAAGTAGAGCTCTTTTCTGAGTGGGAATAGTTTGTTGCTAACTTGAAGGGAAAATTGAGTCAACACACAGTTGGCAACAGTGGAGCAGAAAAGGAGTGGGCACCTTTCAGATATTTGGTATATAGTGCTGCATTTGCTCATCTGGGTCAGAACACTTGCAAACACCAAGATTGGCTTGATGAAAATGATGGGGAAATTCAGAAGCTGCTAAATGAAAAACAGGAGCTCCGCAGGGTTTACCAGCAGGATAGCTCATCCATCTCTAAGAAGGCAGCATTTAATTCCGTCAAAAGTAAAGTACAAGCAAAGCTTAGAGAGATGCAGGATTCTTGGCTCAGTAAGAAGGTAGGTGAAATTCAATTTTACGTTGACAGTAACAATCCAAAGCACTTTTATGATGCCTTGAAGGCTATTTATGGGCCAAAGACCTATGGTGCATTTCAACTACTCAGTGCTGATGGAGCCACATTGATTAGTGGTAAGGACATGATCCTGGAGTGATGGGCTGAACACTTCCATAGTGTTCTCAATGGACCATCATCAATCAATGCTGAAACCAATACTGTTTACCTCAGGTGGAAGTCAATCCCTCCCTAGCTGAAGCTCCAGCTGAAGAAGAAGGGTTTTTAATGCCATTAGACTCCTTTCATGTGGCAAAGCATCTGGTGCTGATTCTATTCCAGCTGAAATTTACAAGGTAGGGGCTCCATCACTCATTCAAAAGCTGACTGAAATTTTCCAGGTTTTATGACAAGAGGAGGTTATCCTACAAGAGTTCAAGGATGCCTTTATTGTCCATCTCTATAAAGGTAAAGGAAATAGATTGTCCTGTGACAATCATGGGGGGGGGGGGTCTCTCTCTTAGTCATTGTTGAAAAGATTCTTGCCAGAGTCCTCCTTTATAGGCTGATCCTTCACCTGGAAGATGGTCATCTACCTGACAGCCAGTGTGGCTTCAGAAAGGGCCAAGGAACAGTCAATAGGGTGTTGCTGCCCAACAGCTCCAGGAGAAATGCCAGGAGCAGAACAAAAGTCTGTATACAACATGTGTAGACCTGACCAAGACTTTTGATACTGTTAGTTGTGAGGGCTTATAGAAAATTATGTCAAAATTTGGTTGCCTAGAGAAGTCATCAGCATTGTACATCAGTTTCATGACAGCATAACTGTCCAGGTTCTAGATAACAGACAATGCTCTCATGCCTTCCCAGTCACCAATGGAGTGAAATAAGGCTGTGTTCTTGCTGCTATGCTTTATAGCATGATGTTTTCAGCCATGTTGTCAAATGCTTTCAATGAGGATGAACACGGCATCAAGGTCAGCTACCGCACTGATGGTAAATTCTTCAATTTGAAAAGACTACAAGCCAAGACCAAAGTGGAAGGAGTGTTGGTATATGACTTTCTGTTTGCAGATGACTGTGCACTCAATGCAGCCTCTGAAGCTGAGATGTGATGAAGTATAGATCAATTCTCTGCTGGTTGTGCTAGTTTTGGCAATGCACACATTGCCAGAGCTAGCTCAGTGTTTGGGTGGCTCTGAAGGAAAGATGAGAGAGAAGAGGTATTAGACTGATTACCAAACTGAAGGTCTACAGAGCTGTGATGCCAACCTCACCGTTGTATGCCTGTGAAACCTGGACAGTCTACCAGCTCTATGCCAGGAAACGGAATCGCTTCCGTTTGAATTGTCTTAGGAAGATTCTGAAGATCACCTGGCAGGGTAAGGTACCAGACACTGAGATCCTTACTCAAACTAAACTGCCAACCATTCAAACTCTGCTTCAGAGAGCACAATTCCGATGGGCTGGCCACATTGTTCAAATTCAGAATGTCCACTTGCCAAAAAGACTATTTTATGGAGAACTCACACAGGGCAAGCATTCACATGGTGGTCAAAAGGAGCAATTCAAGAACACTCTCAAGGTCTCTCTCAAGAACTTTGGAATTGTGTGACATGGGAGACATTGGCATAGGACCGCTCAGTATGGTGTGCCCTCATCAGAGAAGGTGCTGTGCTCTACGAGCAAAACAGAATTGAGACAGCTCAAAGGAAACACAGGATGTGCAAGTCTGCAGTATCCACCCCAAATGTTCACACAGACTATTTGTGCCTGACCTATGGTAGAGCATTCTAAGCTCATATTGGCCTGATCAGCCACAGTTGGACACACTGAATCTTGACTCAAGTATAGTGATGTCATTTTGGTCCTCTTTGAGAATGAAGGACAACAACCAATCAACCATCAACCAACATATATACATATACATATACGTACATATATACACATACACATACACATACACATACACAAACACATACACATGCACATACACATACATGCAGGTGTATATATATATATATATGCATATATATATACATATATATGTATGTCTAATGGTAGCCTTTGGGGGGTGGTAAGGAAGGAAAAAAAGAAATTTACATGATAATTTTGTTGTATATTTGAAAGGAATAGCAAGGTGTACATAGCAGATTTGTAATTTCATATGCGATCATCTTTTTTATTGTACGTTATGGAAATGCTTATTTTGTTCCATAAATCTATTCATGTAATAATAATCACTGATGTGGATTACTGGTCATCTCTTCTCTCCTGATCCTTTTCTTTGCCCTCATCTCTCTCTCTCTCTCTCTCTCTCTCTCTCTCTCTCTCTCTCTCTCTCTCTCTCTCTCCCTCCCTCCCTCCCTCCTTTCCTCCCTCTCTCCCTCCCTCTTTTAATGGCTTATTGTAAAAGTATGCTTCAGTCATCAAGGACAATGGTTTCTAGCCTTACATCATTCCATGAACCTGTCAACAAGAGTTCTGGTCCAGGACTGCTCTGCTTAGCTTAGCCTTTCCAACAAATGCATCAGCAATTTGCTTTATAATTCTTGCCATTTTTCTCTCTCTGACGTGAATTCCCAAAACAGCACATGCACACTCTGAGCCAAGCCCCAAGAGAAGGGCAGGTGAATAAAAGTGATTATGTCATTGCTTCTTTTCCAGTCTGGAACAGTTTAATCCAGGTACTATTAAGATCATCATCCACTTATTCTCCACCAGAGATTTCTGCATTGCAGCTCCTTGAACTGACTTCCCTCACTTTTACATGTCATTCTGTATAGTTATTTCATATAGAAAAGGAGGCATGGTCCAAAAGAAAACCTAGGCTGAGAAAGGCTGAGAATCTATGTTCTAGTCCTGACTTTCTCATTGATTAGTTGTATGACCTGGAACAAATTACATCACATTTCTAGGCCTCACTTTCCTCCTTCATTATGTGTGTGTACGTATGTACGTGTGTGTGTGTGTGTGTGTGTGTGTGTGTGTGTGTGTGTGTGTCTTTGTGCTGGGAGGGGAAGTGAGCGGATTAGACTGCTTGAACTTGAGAAAATCTAAGGTCCTGTTCAACTCTATGATAATCTGTACTTATCTTTTTAAACTTGAAAAAATTACGTGAAGTAATAATCATCTCAATACTATTTTGATGTCATCTTTTCCTCATAATGAACTCCATCTTCCCTAATTCCTGAAACAGAATTTTAAACTAGAAAACCAACCTTAAGCCATTTAAGCAAGAACTACTCATTGAGGATCTTTAATGAATTTGTTTCATTTTCCATTATGGTCATTAATTAAATTTAATTTAATTAAAGACTATTCATTTCTTTCCATTGCTGTATCTTGATACTGGTTTTCATTTTTTCTACAATTCCACATTAAATGGTCATTTCTTTTGTTGAATTCTTGTTAAGATTAACATTAAACTTATAATTTTATAGTTATAGCTTATACATACTTGATCTCACTAAAACCTTATAAGGTAAGTAAAGCAAGTATTATTCCCATTTTGCAGATGGGGAACTGAGGTGCAAGGGTTAATTTATAAAGTCTTAAAATTTTAGAGCTGAATGAGAATTTAGTTATCATTTAATCCAACACCCTCATTTAAAAAAAATTGTTATTCTGAACTTAAAAAACATTAAACATGAACATTTCCAAAAGGAGCTATTTGTACAAAAAAATGTTTATAGAAGTTCTTTTTGTGGTGACAAAGAATTATAAATTAAGGGCATGCCCATCAATTGGGGAATGGCTGAAGAAGTTCTGCTATATGGTTGTGATGAATTACTATTCTGCTATAAGAAATAATGAGCAGAATTTCAGAAAAACCTGGAAAGACTTAATTTAACGGATGCAAAGTGAAATGAGTAGAATCAGGAGAACACTGTACACAGTAAAAGCAATATTGTACAATGGTGTGTGAATGACTATGCTACTGTGAATGACTTAGCTATTCTCAACATTACAACGATTCAAGACAATTCCAAAGGACTTATGATGAAAAATGCTATCCACCCTCAGAGAAAGAGTTGATGGATGCAGATCAAAGCATACTATTTTTCACTTTATTTTTCTCTCGGTTTTTCTTTTCACTCTGTGTTTTCTTTTGCAACATGACTAACATGGAAATGTGTTTTGAATGATTGCAAATTTATAACCTATATCAAATCACTCACCATCTCAGAGAGAGGGTAGAGGAGAAAGGAAGAGAATTGAGACTCAAAAAAAAAATTTTAATGAATGCTAAAAAATTTTTGTATATATAATTAGGAAAATAATAAAATATTACTCAAAGAAAAAAACATTTTCACAAATACTTCTTTGCATATGAAGATATACAATGAACTTATTACAGTTTGTTTATTACACACTTTTATTATTACATGTCTCTTCTTTACTACATGTAGCTTGTTTTTCAAGTATATACTAAATTTAGCATGTTAGTTTCAAAATTATCCTGTGTTTCTGTGTCTCCCTTTGAATTTCATTCTATTCCCTTCAATATCATTCTTTTCTCTTTTTTGTCATTCCATCACAAGTTTCCCCCTCCCACCCAATATTCCCAACTTTTTATAAAGATCTATCTTGTAACAAATAACCATAGACAAACAAAACAAACCTATACATTATTGTTCAGTCGTTTTCAGTTATGTCTTACTTTATGCGACCCCATTTGAGGTTTTCTTGGCAAAGATCCTAGAGTGGTATGCTGTTTCCTTCTCCAGTTCATTTTACAGATGAGGAACTGAGGCAAACAGGGTGAAGTGACTTGCCCTTCATTGCACAGCTGGTAAATGTCTGAAGCCAGATTTGAACATGGGAAGATGATTCTGTCTGACTCCAGGCCTGGCACTCTATCCACTGTACCATCTAGCTGTCCAATCCATACATTGCCCATTTCCAAAAATGCATATCTCCTTCTTCACCTCTAGTTCATCTCTCTGTCAGAAGGTGACAAGAGTCTCCGTGTTTTTGCCCTGGCTGTCCCCCAAGCCTGTAATGTATTCTTTCCTTATCTCTACCTTAGAGTCCCTCTCTTCCTTCCCGATGCAGATCAAGCACTATCTTCTACATAAAGTTTTTGCTCTTTTCCCCTCACTGCTAGTATTCTCCCTCTAAAAATACCTTATATTTAACTATTTTGAATAATTTTTGTATTTGTTAAATTTATGTTTATGGTATGTATGTTTTATATGTACTTATTTTCTGTAAGCTCATTTCACATAGGGACTGTTTCATTCCTTGTACTTGAACATTGTACCATCATCTAACACAATGCCTAGCACACGGGGCAGCTAGGTGGCATAGTGGATAGCACTATGGACCTCGAGTCAGGAAGACCTGAGTGCAAATCCAGCCTCAGACACTCACTAGCCATGTGACCCTGGGCAAGTCACTTAACCTTGTTTGCCTCAGTTTCCTCATCTGTAAAATGAGCTGGAGAAGGCAATGGCAAACCACTCCTGTGTCTTTGCCAAGAAATCCCCAAATGAAGTCATAGTCTCACACTACTGAAATTATTAACAACGACAATAAATACTTGTTTGATATTTTACATAAATAATATGAAGTCATGGCTAGTAATTGCATTGATCAGAGTTCTTGGGTCATTCAAAGTTGTTTTTATTTACAATTTTATGGTCATATAATTTGTTCTCCTGGTTCTGCTCATCATTCTTTAACACTTTATTCAAATATTCCAAAGTTTTTCTGAATCCATATCCTTCATCCTTTCTAATAGTGCAATTATATTCCATTTCCATTCAGTTCTTTGCTCTTACAAAAAAATGCCACTATAAATATTTTTGCACATCTAGGGTCTTTCCTTCTTTATTTGATTTCTTTGTGGTATATGACTGATAATGTCATTGCAGGGTGGATAGGTCTGCACAGTTTAGTGACATTTGAGGTACAGTTCCAAATTGCTTTCTAATAGAGCAGAATGGAGAGGCAACATGGCATAGTGAATAGAGAGCTGCCTCAGAGACAGGAAGACCTGGGTTCAAGTCCTGCAGCTGATACCTACTTACTATGTGCCCTAATCATTTCTCAAAAACTACACATTGAAGCAAAGGTACTCGCCTGAATGTGCAATAGGTGTTTCTTCCTCCAGTAATTCCCTTCTTCAACAAATAACAGAAGGTCTTGTCCTGGGCCAATTCACAGCTTTACCACCAGTGCATTCATGTTCCTATTCTCCCAAGGATACTCTAGCAATTATCCCTTTTTAAAAAATCACATTTATAGATCTAATGTCTCTGATAAGGAAACTCAGTTGGTTTAATTTGCACTTATTTTAGTATTTGTGATTTGGAGAATCTATTATATTACTATTGATAGCTTCTACTTTTTCCCTTGAGAACTTCCTGTTCATGTTCTTTGACTATGGCACCTTAAGTGGTAAATAATAGCCCAATTGTCACAAGTGTATTTTTCCTCTGTGACAATAAGCTTGCACATGTTTGAAGCATTTCAGATTTTATATTCTACAAACAGTGAGGTGGCACAGTGGATAGAGAAGTCCTGAGTTCAAATTCAGCCTCAGACACTTATTAGCAATATAACCCTCAGCAAGTCACTTAACCTCTCTGCGCCTATTTCCTCATCTCTAAAATGGGGATAACAATAATAGCACCTATCTCCCAGCTTTGTTATAAGGATAAAATAGGATAATATTTGTAAAACCTTAAAGAGCTATATAAATCTGGCTATTATTATTATCATAATATAAAAAGTAAATTTTAATTTGGTGCTTTGGGGAAGGCAAAGGTAATCATTACAGTTAATAAAAGTATTTAATACATAAACATAAAAGAATGTTATTAGCCATTTATTAAATTACCCTGGGGATTCACAGCACATTGTTGTTGTTGCTGCTGTAGAAAGGGGCTTGTGGAACTAAAAATTTTGGGATCCAGTAAAGTAGAGTAACCATTGGGGCGGGTGGCGAAGGGGAGATATGTTACCTTTCTGTGTCTTTTTTTTAACAAACATTTATTAAATGCCTACTATGTTCCAGGCCCTATGCTAAACCCTTTACGAATATTATTTCATTTGATCCTAACAACGATCCTGGGAGGTAGGTGTTATTATGATCTCCATCTTACAGTTGAGAAAACTGAGGCAGATAGAGTTTAAATGACTTGCCCAGGGTCACACAACTATTAAGCTTCTTTTTCCTTAGTCATAAAATGTGGGGCTTAGACTAAGAAGTCCCTAAAATCCTTTTCAAATTCTTTATGGGTCAAAACTGAGAAACATATGACGTCTTCTGGTGCTAAGTACAGTGATCTTTCCACTATATTCTGCCCTATTTCCACTATATTTTATTAAATAAATATAATAGGCAATTGGAAAGCCCAGGGGAAAAATGAGTTAATAATAAACAGAAAAAAAACACAGAAAAATTTGGAGGAAAAAAGGAAAAAAAACTATTTTTCTCCAAGGATTGTTTTGGGGCGGAGGCTTCCAAAAATTAAGGAAAATAACACATCTTTCACATTCTTAAATTTCTTTCCTAGGATTTCTCATCTCTAAAATATATTAAGTAGAATAATTTTCTGAGGGAGTCAAGTCATAACTGAAATGCAACATATTTTACATGTATACGTACTATATTTTATGTTTTAAATTGATATTTATGTTTCTAAAGTAATCAAAATATCTTAGTTGATAAAGAATAAAGGAAAATGATAATCATAAAATTCTAATGTTCAATGGGGTTATGAGGAAAATCTAGTGCAAGACTGTCATTTCCTAGATTAGGAAATTGCAACTGAGAAAGGTTGTATGATTTGCCTCAAGTCACATCATTAGAAGAAAAAAAAAGAGTCCTGGACTAGAATATTAATGCTAGAAAGAACCTTTAATACAATCTGGGCCAGCTCCCTCATTTTACAAAGGAGAAACGAAAGAAACAGCAGCGTAGAGAGGTTAGCTTTACCTAGGTCAGGCAAGGTTGTTGTTAGGATTAAATTAGATTATATATGTAAATTGTTTTGTAAAATTTAAAGGCTATGTCATCTATGTAAACAACATGGATGTGGTTTCTACTATACCACAAGATCAATTTTGAATATATTCCTAAATTCCCCCTTTAATTCTAGTGCCTTCCCTCTGCTAACTTTCTACAATTTATCCTGTATATATCTTGTTTGTACATAGTTATTTCTATGTTGTCTCCCCATACCAACACACTTTAGACTGTGAGCTCCTTGAGAACAGGGACTGTCTTTTGCCACTCTTTGTAAAACACCTGGCACATGATAGGCATTTAACGGCTTGTTTTTGACTTGACTTTGTTTCCCTCAAATTCTCCCTCTTCTTCCCATAGCTTCAAAAATTTATGAAAATGTGACATCTCTATGATAATCTGAAATACAAGAGCAGAAACGGAACCTCATTTTGGACGCTGTTTCTGTACTCACAGCACAGTCGTAGTGCTTGCTGCTGGACACTAGGTGGCAGCATAGAATAGTAAATCATGGTCAAGCCAAGTTTTTTGGGTTTTGTTGGGGTTTTTTTTTTTTAAGTATTTCACTGCTAAATCCCAGCTTCTGGGGTGGAAGATTCAGAGCAGGAAGGGCCCTTAGTCACCTATTCTAATGTCCTCAATTTACAGATGGGAAAACTGAGACACCCAAGACATGAAAAGACTCTCAAGCTCACTGACGCAGTGATAAAACCTCAATTTGAACAAAGGTCCGCTGACTCCCAGTCCAGTCCTTTTCTAACTAATGTAAGCTATGTGTATTTTAGAGTAATAGAGTTCGAGATGGAAGAGACTTGAAAAGGCAGTAAGCCCAAACCCTTCATTTTACTTAGGCATATGCTGAGACAGAGAAGTTAAATGATTATCTCAAGTACACACAAGAAACAAAGAACAGCTAAGCCTTGAACACAGGTCCTCTGAGTATAAATCTACGACTTTTTATCATCACACCAAAGAGAATTTTGAGTCAGAAGGAAAATTTTAGGAATTTGAGCTTAGCTTCCAATTATAATCAATTTATTTGGGGTAATTTTCCTTTCTATGGTATACATTTGGAGCAAAAAGACTTTCATTATCCCAATTGCTTCACAATGACTATGATACATAAAGGAGTTTGAACAACTGGAACAGAATTTTCATTATAAACACCAATCTAAGGAGCACAGACTTTGGATTTGGAAGATATGGGTTTGAATTCCAGCTCTTCCACTTATTACTAGTGTTATCTTGGATGATTCCCTTACCTGCTCTAGGCCTTAGGTTCCTCATCCATAAAATGAGGAAGTAAAGTAAGAGTCATTTATTAAGTGCATACTATGTGTCAGGCACTGTGCTAAGAGCTGGGGGTACAAATACAAGCAAAAGAAAGATAGCCTCTGCTCTCCATGAGCTTATATTCTAAGAGAGAAAGACAACACATAAAAGGGAGCTGAAAAGTAGGAAAGTGGAGCACTGGGCAGGGGGTCTGACAGCAAAGTCCACAGAGTTAAAAGCATAATCAGGAGAAGAAAGGATCATAGCCAGCATAGGCCCATCCTCAGAGACCACAGAAAGGAATTTAACCAATGAACAAAGAGGGCTAGCATGACAGGGACGTCCCAAGGTGAGAAGGCAGCTGGGTTGTGGTGTCAGAAGCACTGTCAGGTGGGGGTTAGACTAAGTGATCTATAAGGTCCCTTCAAGCTCTGGATTCTGTGAGAGTCAAAAGATCTGGATGATATTCCTGGCTCTGTCACCAACCAGCTCTGTGACTTGATTTCCTCATTTTTAAAGGGTCAGTTGGACTAGATGAAGTGTAAGGCTCCTTCTCACTCTAATATCATACCCATTACAAAGAGTAGGTGTACCATCATAGCCAATGCATTTTTATTCTTAGGCTACAGCCCTAGTATGTATAGAGATATTGTTAAAAAAAAAAACAAATATAATTGCTGGGGCATTTTAAATTCACTACAATTAAATTTCAAATATCCAACAAAATGAAGTCTTCAGTACTACTAAATCTCTCCCTAACCACTCTAGTCATTCTCTCTCGAGTCATCAACATGCTGAATGCTGAAAATCCAGCATATGAAAATGCTGCAGTCATCTTAAGCTGTAACTTCAGGCTTTGGTCACTTTAGAACACAGAAATGCATTCTTTTGGAGATTAAGATACAGGAAAACTTAATGACAGGTTGGGAGTATGTAGGGGTATAATTAACCTAATCACACTCAAGAGAGAAAAACAAGTGATTCTGAGGGGTAAGTTGCTAAAAAAGAAAAAAAGCAGAATGATTTTATGAAAAGAATACTGAATCTAGATCCAGAGAATCATAGTTCAAATCCTTTTTCTGCTGCTCATCACCAACGTAACCTTGAGTGAGTCAGGTAATCACAATGGATTTGTTTCTTCATCTATAAGATAAAAAGGCTGGACAAGAAGTCTTCTGAAGTCCCTTCCAGGTCTAGATCTGTGATGTATATGCCAATGCCTAAGCCCAGTAGTATATGACTGCTGGTCCCTGAACTTGTGACATAGTCAAGAGCCCAGATTCCTAATCAGAAGCAGCACATATATTAACAGTACCAGTATATATATGTGTGTGTGTGTGTGTGTATGTATGTGTGTATGTGTATATATATGTGCATGTATGTACATATGTATATATGTAGAGAGAAAACATATATACACATGTGTGTATGTTTATATATGAATGCATATATACAGGTATGTGTATATATTACATACATAATTTGTATTGCTATATATACACATATGCAACAGTTTTAAGCTTTTCAAAGCATTTTACATACATTATGTCATTTGAATATCACAGTGACTCTGTGAGGTAGATAGTACAGGTATTATTATCATAATCATGTATAGATAAGCTTAGCATTCCAACTTGTAGTCAACACTATGCTCAGAGTCAAGGGGAATAGGTAGATAAGTAAGACACAATCCTTACCTTCAGGGAGCTTACAACCCAGTTGGGAAGTTAATTTGTAAATATTTAACTATACTCCAACATTGAACATAATTACTTAAGAGAAGTGTAATTGCTATTAGAGTCTTAAGGAAGGAGGGAGCACTTTGAGAGAGGAGAGTTAGCTCACCTAATAGTTCATATTTTACATAATACTTTAAGGTTCTATACAACAACACTGAGAGGCAGAGAGTGAAAATATTCATAAGACCATTGATCTCAAGAGTGAAGAACCTTTAAAGGTTGTCTAGCTCAACCCTCTCTTTTCATAGATGAGAAACGGGGGCCCAGAGAAATGAGATACCTCACCCAGAATCATACAGGCCGTATCAGAGTTGCCATTAAACCCAAGTCCTCTCCTTGGAATTTCAATACTATTTCCACCATACTACGTTACCTCCCTGCATAATACTATTAACATCCCTCTTTTATAGATGAGGAAGCTAAGGCTCAGAAAATTAGGTGGCTTGATCATTAACCAACATCATTCAGCTAGCATGTATTAGAGGGACAACTTGTTCAGAAAATCTGGGTTCAAGAAAGTCAGGAAATGGGTTGGTTTTTGAGATGCATGATCAAGGTAGCTGAATTTTAAACTGGTAGAGACAGGGCTAGAGAGTAATATTCCAGGTATAGGGAGCAGCATGGACAAGGGCAAAGATGTAGAAAAGAGATGGGATATTTTTGTACAGAGGGAGGGAATATATGGGTTGTTAAGTTTGATCAGATCCATGGTCTATTCAGCCTAGATTTGTCTGCCAGTGGCACTAAGGGACAGGTGGTAGGAGAGCTGAGCTATTTGCTACAGAGTCCAAATAAGGTATACACATCCCAACTTAGGGGAAAATTTAGAAAAATTCCACTCCTCTGACACAGAAACAAATAACAATAAACATAAAATAGATATGTTTGGTTATCTGTGGAAATCTTCTAAAAAAGTAACTCACCCTAAGTCAAAGTTGGTAAAGGTGATGTAAATGAGGTATCCTCATTAATCCTATCAGGAAGACAGAAATCTAATGTGGTTAATATAAGATAAACTGTAACCTTGGGCAGTTTAATACATGTAAAGACATTCCCCAGAAGGGGAATGGCATTTCTTCATTAATTCTAGAAAAAGGAGTGCCATAAAATAATTTCTCAATATCTCTACAATGCTAATCAAGGGAGAGGATATTACAAGTCTAAATAATTCTACATGGCCCAATGCAAATTTTTAGGTGAAAATATACCTAGAGGGGAGAAAAATAGTGCATATAAAAGTAAATAAGAAGCAAACAAATATTTCTTTAAACCAATCTTGAGAAATAGGTAGTATAAGTATTTGTAGGTCCATGGGAGTATGGATTTAGAGTTGGAAGGGACATTCCTAGGAGGCTATCATGTCCAACCCCACCCCTCTTTCAACAACATCTATATTTTAGATCCCCTCCTCCCAACCCTCAAACAATCCTTTAGTATCTGAGAAAGGCCAAAACGTGCAGGTATGGCTACAACCACATAATAATTTAGAGATTTTTAGCTCATCTTCTACTTAACAAAAAAAAAACCTTTGAGCTGTAATTTTCAGGGCACTTTGGCCTGAAAGCTAGCATGTGGTGTCACTTGTAAGTGGAGAAGGGGCAGTTTTGTTTCAGAGTGCCTATTAAAATTTTAGCTGAGGGCCAGCACAGGAATGAGGGCCAGCACCGAAAAAGAATTGCATCCATACATGCATAGGTAGAGTGATATCTTAAGAACATATATTCGTATGGAACTGGAGAAGAAAATATGATTGAAAATATTAGGATGAGGATGAATAGGAGAAAAATAGAAGCAATATTGTGGTAGGGTTTTAGTATATGCTACAAACACACTGTCAGAATGAGAAAACAGACAAGGCATTTGGAAAACAATTCACCAACATTGCATGGAGGCTTGATTTAAAACTGTTAGGAGTCTCCAACCAACTGGGTGTCTGCTAGAGCTCTCAATTCTTGATTATCATTATTACTAATAAAAATAGCTAACAATTGATAGCCCTTTAACATTTACAAAATGGTTTATATGCATTATCTCATTTTATCCTCAAAATAACCCTCTGAGGAGTTTTAGATACTATTAATTATAATAATAGGTAGTATTATAATATAATTCTAATAATAGGCACTATAATTAACTGTATTTTAAAAATGAGGAAACTGAGGCTCAGACAGGTTAAGCAACTTGCCCGGGGGCTCTTAGTGATCATTTCAATCTTCAAGAAGCAAAGATGACAATTATTTATTAGGCAATTACTATATGCCAGGCACAGTGGCAAACACTGGATGAGCTGGGAAAATATGGTGGCAAAAAATGAATAAACAAAAGTCATCAAAGTGCAAATGATGGGAATCCTGAGGAGAAGAGATCGCTTAATTTTAGGATGAGAGGAAAGGTGGACATGGTCCAACAAATATACTAGTTCTAAGGAGCACAAAAACTGGGAAGGGACCTCAACAACTGTCTGACTTTAAATCAGATGTGGCCAAGAATTCCCCAACAACACCACCTACCAAGTCCTGATCTAGCATCTGTTTGAAGACCTTTAGTGAACAGGAATCCATCACTTCTCGAGGCATTCCATTCCTTTTTTGGCCAGACAAGTGTTAGGTAGTTTGTTTGTTTATTTTTTACATCAAATCTAAATCTGCTTTCCACCTTTCATACACTGCTCCAGTGGACTGGAGGCAAGCAGAGTACATCTAATCCCATCTCCGTACGATATCCTATCAAATACTTGAAGATAGCCTCTCTGAGGATTTTATATTCTCTCTCTCTCTCTCTCTCTCTCTCTCTCTCTCTCTCTCTCTCTCTCTCTCTCTCTCTCTCTCCCTCTCCCTCTCTCTCTCTCTGTCTCTGCCTCTCTCTCTCTGTCTCTCTCTCCCTATGTCTCTCTCTTTCTTAAATTTAATCTTTTTCTTACTGAATAAACATCTATTTTCTCTCCTTCCCACATCTTCCTTCCCAAGAAAGGAAAACAAAAGCCTTGTAACAAATGTGCATGGTTAAGCAAAACAAATCTCTTGCACTGGTCTAACTAAGCCCTGTATTCTCCAGCCTATTTAGGGAAAAGAGACTTTTAAACAGCCAGAAAAAGTATGGGTACTATATGTGTATTAATGTCCTGCTCAAGAAGATTGGTAAGCTCTCAAGAATGAAATTGTGAAGACATGAAGAGAAACTCTTCTAAAGAGGAAGAATTAAGGAATATTGCCTGAGACCAACATGAGTATATAAAGAACTAAGCTAATCAAACAAATTAAATTCTAAAAAGATATGTGTAGAAGATGGCAGAATAGGCAAATAACAGTTTATTATTTTGTATATATTTTGTATTTACTTATCTGTGTCTATTTAGTGTCATCCTGTAGAATACAAGCTCTTTGGAGGAAGTAACTGTTCTTGGATTTTGTCTTCACTTCTTCATCAATGAACACAGCATTCACTATCTACTTGTTAACCAACATTTATTAAGCACTTACTATGTGCCAAACGCTTTACTAAGTCCTAGAGATACAAAGAAATGCCCTCTCTCAAGAAGCTCATATTCTTCTGGGGAAATGACATGCAAATACTTGTTTACATACAAAACATATATAGTATCAATACAGTCTTAGAAAACCAGCATGAGGAGACTAAGAGACATGGAAACTAGGAGTCAGAGGTGAGATAACAGAATTTCAGGCATGGGAGACTGTCAGAACAAATGCATGGAGCCAGGAAATGTAATGTTTCATTTGAGGAATAATGAGGAGTCCAATTTCATTTGATCATCAAGTGGATAAAGGGGAGAAAGGTGTAAGAAGACTGGAAAGGTAGGAAGGGTCCAAAATGTAAAGAGCTTTAAACACCAAATAGAGGCTTTTATATTGTAGCCTAGAGATGATAGGGATCCATAGGAATTGGGCAATGGTAGAGGGGGATGTTGGAAGGGAATGGAGAGAGAGAAGGTAGAGAGACCAATTAAATGGCTTTGTAATGTTGAATTGAATTGAACTAACTGAGGATCAATACATAAGAAAGTTATGGTCTTATATCAGAAGTACTAAAGTTCTGAATGAACTAAGGTGGGTGATGGATGCTAAGGACAAGATATCAACCCAAGTTTGGGGTTGGGAAGGATCAAAGAAGAAATAGGACCACTGCTTAAAATGGTAATGGATGAGAAGGCAGAACAAGTTAATTTTATTTCTCTTTTATCTTATAAGAAGAATGATCTTGGAACTGAAGTTAGAATGAGGAGATTAAAAGAGATTAAAACCTAAGATAAGTGAGATGAGAGAACATAAATATAGCTGTAACTATAACTATATAAAAATAATTTACCCGGGTGAATGATATCTTAGGGTAATGGGAGAATTGACAATGTGTGGTAACATAACTGACTGCTAAGCCACAGTCAGTAATGATAAATAATAATAATGATGATGAAAAATTAGAGAATGTCCTAATTTTTTAAAAAGGAGAGAATCCTTGAAGCTAATTTATTTGATTGATTCATGGTGTGTCAGAAAGGCAAGGTGGGCTCCTTAGCACTTGGTTTGATGGGTGCCCTTGAAGAGTTTGGTTTTTGTTTGCGTTGAGTGATTCAGCTATTTCATTGAATCTTGTTAAGTGCTAAGCCCCAGGCCCAAGATTTGGGTGTCCTTGGTGCCTCCTTGCCTCAGGGGAGGGCTTAGTTTAGACATGAGTTTGAGTGACATGTCTGGGACAGTGGGGGCTCTTGGACCACGTGGGTTTGAGTCCGCCTCTTTGAGGCAATTTTGGGTCGCATGGGTGAGTCCCATGTGTGACTCACCCCTACTCACCCCTGATGCTGAAAAAGATATAAAAGCCAGGGTTTGGC
>CM053623.1:395380741-395409718 GCA_028646595.1 Phalanger gymnotis
TGCTGAATTAAAATAAGCTTGCCAACCCCTTAACCTTGCTCTCCTTATTAAGGCATATCAAAAGAACCTGGGCTTTCTGGCTGTCCGGCAGCTTTCTGGGTGCTGGCTGTGGGTGGATCTGGACCCCCCCCCCCCACAGAAGCTGCTAGCCAGATTGTGGAAACACATGGCAAAAGTATAGAACACACTGTGACAAGGAAAGTTTTGTAAGTAGTTTTTAAAATGAAAGAAGTGATTTCTACAAGCCAAAAGGGTTTTATTCAGGAACAAGTCATGCCAATGAAACCTCAGTTCCTTTTTTGGCAATAGATTTAGAACAGTAGATAAGGGGAATGATTTCAGAGGGGTCATGATTGCTATTATATACTTGGAAGGCTACCATTTGGAAGAGGGCTTAGATTTGTTTTGTTGAAGATGATGAATGTTTATTGCCCAGATTTTAACATGCTTTTGGAAGGACCTTCTCTACATCTTGACCGTAAGTATGCATATTTGGGGTAGACAAAATGGAAGGACAGAGTTAAGCAGGAAAAGGAAGCAGGTTAGATTGCCTTTGGAAAATTGCAAAGCTCCTTTATTGACCCCCACACTTCCTATTAAAACAAAGGCTCATCTTTTAAATGCTAACAGTTTACCAGAATTGCTATATAGCAGAGACATAAAATATAACTGCTTTCAAAGAATTAAAATTGAGTAATGAGAGATCAATGTGGGGACATGTGGTATGAGCAAGTCAAATTATACAACCAATGAAGAACTTCAAAAAAGAACAGAAGTTTAAAAAAAAGACATCAAGGAATTACATAATAGGAAGAGAAGATGGACTAGGTATGTGTGAAGAATGTGTTAAAGATTATAGATAGAGTGCTCCATTGGTAACCTCACAATGTCTAAAAGAAATAATGAAAACTTCCAGCATGTTGAGTGAACTCCTTGAGGTAGGCAAGAGGATAAGCAAGACTGAATAGGTTGCATCATTGGAGAAGAATCTTAAATCAATATGAGATCCTGTACAGATACATTTACTAATTATTTAAAGAGAAACACCCCCAAAATTAGAGCTATCAAAAAATTGAAAAGGGTACCACTGTGGAAGGTAGAGAGCTCTCTAACACTGGAATTATTTAATCAGAGAAATGACCAATCACAATTCTAGAGGCCCAATGATGATGCCACCTCCTGAGAGAGAGAGGATAGAATCAAAAGACAAAATGAAATATACATTTCGGACAAATTCAAGAATTTGTTTTGAGTAACTATGCGTATTTGTTACAAGTGTTTTGTTTTCTTTTTTTTAGTTGGAAAGGGGAGAGAAAATAAATGTTTATAAATTAAAATAAAATAGTTTTTTAAGTCTTCAAGGCAGAGGCTAGATAACCACATAGGACATTGTGATGACTTTTTTTCAGTTATGACCAGATTCATTGGTTTCTGAAGTCTCTTTTAATTCTAAGATTTTGTGATTCTATAATAATTATTTCAACATTATTGTGAAGAGTGGTTTAGAGACAAGAGGGATGAATAGAAGAGTTTAGAAGACTATCACAATGACCTTGGGAAGAGATAATGGGGGTCAGAAATAGGCTTTTGTAGTCTAAGTGGAAAGAAGGAAAACAAGACAGGATCTGGCAACTGATTGAATGTGAGTGATGGTGTGGAAGAGTCAAAGTTAAACATCCAAGAACCTCAATGTCTGAGAGGACAGTGGTACCATAAAAAATTATGTGACACAGTTTCCAGACATTTATTTCACCGTCTATTTCATCTTTTCCTAGATTTAACTAACGTACAATGTGGGTTGTAGTGTGGAAGTAATTTGTGTAAATCTATTTTTAAAACTTTTAAAGCTTCTTTTGGATGAAAAGTTACACAAGAAATCAAACCTCTAGTCCTTTTTGGTGGGCATCATTTATAGTATAAAGCTAGATGTCCCCCTAGACCTCTCAAATTCAATATGTCTAAAACAGAACTCATCCTCTTTCTTCCCAAACACAAACCACCTCTTCTGAACTTTTTTATTTCTATTAGAGACACCATGATCCTTCTAGCTTCCCAGCTCTGTAACCTCAATATCATCCTCAACTCCTGGCATATCCAAGCAAGTTGTCATATCTTGTTTCTATCTCTGCAACATTATTCATGTTCCTCTCCTTCTCTCCATTCATTCAGCCACCATCCTACTTCAGATCCTCACCACCTCTCACTAGGACTATTAAAATAGCCTCCTGGTTTTCATCTCTGGTTGAATTATCTCCACACTTCATTCTGTCCTCCACTCAGCTACCAAAGGAAATTTCCTAAAACTCAGATTTGATCACATCTCCTCCTTCCTACTCAGTAAACCTCAATGACTCCCTATTATCTCTAGGATGAAATATAAACTTTTCTTATTTGTCATTTAAACCTCTTCACCTCCTAGTCTCTTCCTATCTCTCCATCCTTCTTTCACATTACTCACTATTATAGTTACACTATTCATATTGATAATCATATTACTACATAATAAAATTGTACCAGAGTACTTGCTGATCCTCATAGACAATGTTCTTTCCCATCTCCTTACCTTTGCACTGGTTTTTCCCCAATGCCAAGAATGTGCTCCCTCTTCATTTATACCTCTTAGAATTCCTGGTTTCCTTCAAGACTCAGCTTAAGTGACACTGTGTCTAGGGGAGTCTTTCCTAATCCATCTTCTACCTCCTTCCCACCTCCACTGCACACAGTAAGGGATTAATACATGCCAATTAGTTGAATTGTGCTTTCATCTTCCCAAATGGATAGTAATCATAGGCTTGTCTTTTGTAGCCTAACAAAGCTGTCGTACTAAAAAAATAATGGTTCCCATAACATCAATCAAAGGAATAATTGAGATTAATCTAAAGCTCTCTAACTAGCATGTTTTATAATGATGGTTGTCAAAAATCAGAAACTGTGATTGTTCAATGAGGATTGTACCTAAAAGTTCACATTTTTCAAGCCTTTAAAGGGTTACAAAAGGTTTTATACAGGACCTTCAGCCATCATCTTGGGAAGCAGCTCATGTGGAGAAGGAGATAGCCATCCTCACAACTGACATCTTTGGGGCTGGCAAGACAGCCCAGCTGAAGCAGTTAGAACCCCCACACACACACCCGAAGGGAGAGACAGGAGGCAGCATGTTCCAAGAGAGGTAAACCACCACAACCTCAGCCACCACTTCCCTTAAGACTTTCGTGGAAACAAACTAAGACCCTGAACCCAAGAACCTTGGAAATAGCAGTGCCCCATAGACCAACATCCCTGCTCCCAGCCAGGCCCTGCAGCCATCTTCAAGGGGAGAAATCACTATGAAGAAGAGACCTACCTTCAATAAAACAAACACCAACTGATGAGCAACTGCCACCCAAGTCAAAACCCCTGAGAGTAACAGCGCCCCGCTCTCCCAGACCATCAGTACTAGCCCCTAAAGCCATCCTGGGAAGCAACTCTTATGGAAAAAGAACCTAGCGACTGCTTCTACAGGTGCTATAGTCCCTATACCTCTTCAAAACAATGGTTCCTGAATACCTAGAGGAGAAAATTCTCACCAAAGACTATGATATTATCAAGTGGTTCAACATGAGAAATAGGGATGATTTTATCAGTAGAAATAAAATTAAAGAAGGTATATTATCATTGGCTATGCTGCTGCACCCCAAGGATCATGGGACCTTTCCATCTGTCTTGCAGCTGAAACCTCCTGTACATCTATATTGTCTTCCTTTATTAGAATGTGAGCAACATGAGAGCAGGGACTATTTCTGCCCTTTTTTATCCCCATTGATTAATATAGCACTTACTACAAGTAGTAAGTGCTTAATAAGTATGTTTTCACTAACTCGTGTCTGATAGCTCTTTAAGGAAAAGAACTGCTTCATTTCTGTCTTTGTGTCGGCAAAGCCCACCACCATGCCTGAAATGCTTATTGAATTGAAGTCTGTCTTCTCCTAGAGCTAGCCATAATTTTTCAATGTGCCGAATTCATTGGTAGACAATAAAAGCAATGCAAATATGTGTTGAAATATAGATTATAGGCCAATACACTCCTGTTTGATTTACATGGGGAATTTGTGTTTACCAAGAGTCAGTGAGCAATTTTTTTTCTATATGCAAATGGTTTATATTCTCTTGTTTGGTACAGAGGGCAATAAAATAAAGGGACAATAACAGTGAATAGGAGTGGGGTAGTTCCTGCCTCCATATGCATGAATCCTTAACTCACTCTGAAACTGGAGTAAGCAGCATTCAAAGGATAACTTCATATTATAAAAATAAATGATTTGAAGACTTCTAGAAGCTGACAAAGAATAAAATCAGCAGAACTATAATAACAATTTATACAATAATGATACCATAATGAAATGAAATGAAATGAATGAAAGCAATAAGGACTCTGATCAATACAAGGACTGTCCACAACCCCAGATTGCTGATGTTGTAGCATGTTATCCATCTCCTGACAGAGAGGTGATGGAATCAAGGTACAGAATGAGATGTAGGTCTTTTGAATACTACTAATGAGGGAATTTATTTTACTTGAGAATGCATATTTGTTACAAGTTTGTTTCTTTTTTTCCAATGTGATGGGCAGTGAGAAAAAGAAAAATAGATTATGTTATTAAAAAAGCTTTTAAAATTTATTTTTAAAAAGTCATATTCTCTATCCCAATTTTTGCTGTCAGTCTCAAAAAATTAATGACAATTTTTCAGGACAAATAGAATTTTAGTATACTTAGTGTCTTTTTTAAACTCTCTGAAGGATTGAATTGTGAAAGATGGGTCTCCCCTACAGATAAGGTTAAGTTCGTATTTTTTTCATTATATAATTAGAAAAATGGGAAAAGGATCATGAACTAGTATCAATTTTATGATTTATTATTAGAATCTTCCAAATTTTGCATTAGCACAATAAATGTGAATTCAGTCCAAAAACTAACAAATTTCTGAAACAAGCTTTGGTACAAATTGAAAGTCCAGCATCTTGGTATCTCTCAGGGAGAGTTTCACAGGGTTTTGTTTTGGTGGAGAGATTGTTTATGTTTTTGTTTTACTGTAGCATTTATTTTAGAACTGACACATGTCCCTCTTTTATATTCTTAGTGGGCCTGAAGACCAAAGTGGGTCATGGAGTCCTAGTCTAATTACTGCTTACATACCCTACCATAGTTCTCAGGTAGTCAGTGTAGTTCTGGAAAATGCCTCCAAGAAGATAGGCAGTGGGTTTTAGTTAGACAGCCTGCTTATAAGATCACCGTAGCACTGTCACTTTCTGCCTTTACTTTTGAGGCCTTATTCCTCTCTTCAGTCTTGTACAGAATTGTTAACCACATCAGAGACGTGGTTGCCCTGACCCTACCTACAAACCAGGCCACAGCTGTGCTGGAAGGCTGGTTCCTTCTCAGTAAAATAAAAACAACAAACAAAAAGCAATATGAGACCTCCTCCATAAATACCAAGCAGCAGGAGATCAAGGAGAAATAGTTATTATCTGTCTTGAGGAATCATTTGTTTTTTGCGCTCAGGCTTTTAGAAAACTTTCAATGTCAATGCCTCCTTGTTGTTTCAGGTGATTCCTGTTCCATAGCACAGGCTCATAGATCTAAAGTTGGACAGGGCAATGGAGGCCATCTTATCCAGACCCTTTATTTTACAAATAAAGAAACTGAGGACTGGGGGAAGTTCAGTGACTTAACTGATGTCACAAAAGCAGTAAGCATTAGAAGCGGTATTGAACCTAGTGTTCTTTCCATTGTACCACATTGCCTGTTTGTTACTCCAGCTGACTGATAGGTTTCTATCCCACTGCTTCACAATGAACTTTGGCTCTTATGATCTCTGGGGCAGCTAGGTGACACAGTGGATAGAGTACTGGGCCTGGAGTCAGGAAGATCTGAGTTCAAACCCTGCCTCGAATACTTCTTAACAATTCTACCATAAGCAAGTCACTTAACCTGCCTGTTTCCTCACCTGTAAAATTGGGATAATAATAGTACCTACTTCACAGGATTGTTGTGAGGATGAAATATTTGTAAAACACCTCGAATGCAATAGAGCGCTTAATAAATGTCCATTCCTTTCTCCCTGCCCTGATATCAGCATGCTTGGAGGATCTTGACCCTAAAATGTCATTGTTTATTAAAATATGTACTGATTGCCTGCTGTCAATAGCAAGCCACTGTGATAAATGGGATTTGTGTTATGGGATACAAGTTATACAAGACAGTTCCTGCCTTCAAGATGCATATACAAATATGTATCATACAATGTAAGTTGGTGACAATGCTACATAATGACAATATCTTGAGGGATTATTTCCATGGCATGTGACTAGAGAGTGTTACAAACGAGACACAGCATGGTATAGCAAACAGTTTCTTGGATACAGACTCATAAAACCTGGTTTGGAGATCTGGCACTGCTAGCTTCCTACCTTGGGAAATCACTTAAATTTTTCAAGTTTCATTTGTAATCTGGGGATAATCTCATTTGCACTATCTACTTCACAGGGTCATTTGTGTGGATCAAATGAAACAAGATATGAGATATTACTGCTATTGAAAACAAAAATGAAAGAGCAGAGGAAGAAAAGTATTTGTGACAGGTATGATTAGGGAAAGACATTGTAGAGAAGATGGCATTTGAATTGATTTTACAAAGGGGGAGAGTATAAGAGGGTATACCAGGCAGAGGAAATAGTCTGAGCAAAGGTAAAGGGTGAGAAAGAAGATATGTACATGGAGAAAATCAATTATCCTAAACCAACTGGAATATAGTATTCATATTGGGGAATTGTGGAAGATGGAAGGAGTACATAGAAAGGTAAAGCACTAAGATTTAAGTTAGGAGAAAAAATGGAACCAATGAAAGGTTTTGAGCAGGTGGTGCTTTAGGATCATGTCTTTGACAGAAATGTGCACAATGGAATAGGGAACTGAGGCAGAAACTGGAAGAAGGAAGAGGGTATTGAAATGATATCACTGTGAGGTGGTAAATGCCAAAACTAGGGTAATATTAATGGGAATGGAAAGAATGGGAGACACATGAAAGACATTTCAAAGAAAGAATTTATAGGACTTGGTGATGGAAAAAAATCACATATGACACCAAAGTTTCAAGTAAAGTTTGAAAGAATGAATAATAAAAATTAAAAAGTCAGGGAAAAGAGCAGATTTAGGACAAATATTGAAGTCCATTTTAGAAATTAAAATGCCAGCTAAAGCATGCCAGGTAGAAATACATGACTGAAGTTAAAGAAAGAAGTCAGAACAAGATCTCTGGATTCAAAAGTTATTAACGTTGACATGACAAGTGAAGCAGTGGGATTGGATGAGACCTCTAATGAGAGACCAGGAATAGAATCTTGGGAATATTCTAAAGCAGACAAGAGGAAGAAGCAGAGGAGTGATCAGAAAGGTAAAATAAGAAACTCAGTTTCACAAAAACCAAGACAGAAGCGTGTTTTAAAGGAAGTAGTAGTCAGCAGCATCAAATGCAGAAGAGGGTCAAGGAGAACGAGAAGAGGGAAGAGGCCATTGGATTTGGTTCTTAAAGTATCTTTAGGGGTCTTTTCAGAAACCAGTTTCAATTTGATGGTGGGGGCAAAAAGACAGATTACAATAGGCTAAAGAGTGAGCCGGTATTAGCATAATGCAGTATAGCCTTCTGCAGTTCCCCAGGTCTGACCTACTTCAATGTACTGCATTTATCTTGCAAATCAACTTCTTAATGTTCTTGCCTGTTCTAACAACCTTCAAAGTGTTAATATGATGTCTATTAGAGCTGATTTCATCCTCTGCAACTTGGTCTCTCCTGTCCACTGACCTTTGGGTTCCCACATAACAATGGATACAACTATCCTAGCTTGTAATCTGGATTGTTAGGTAGATTTTACCTTACTGAGAAAAGCAAAAGGGAATTTATATTGGAATGTGTATTATCATCAGCTCTTCTAATTAAACAGGATCACTGTAATTACACTCAAGTGGCATGTGCTCTATTTAGTCTTAACCACCAAGGTGGCTTAATGCTAATACCATCTACTTTGTTTTGCTTTTTCTTTACCTCTCTCTCCATGGGTCTTTGGCAAACAGAGGGAAGTCAATGGAAATGTTGGCAGACTCCTGAGTCAGACATTTGCTCTCTTTAATGTCACTGTCTTATCTAGCTAATTACTCTCTTAAATCAATTGATATCTTGATCTTAATGTAATTGGATCTTTGCATATCCAAAAATCACTTATGCAAATTAAAATAAGAACTCCAACTAAATAAATAAGGAATTATAATCAGTTTTTGTGAAAGTTGTTGGTCCTAATTAAAATATCATATTAATAATTTTATTTTCAGATACTAACAGCTGCAACGAGTAGAATCAAAAAAGTAATAATTGGCCACTTAGCCCAACCCCTGCTAGTTATAATAGTAATAACACAAATACCAAACAAACTATACTCCTTGCAAATAAAGCATTCTTTTGCATATATAATGACTTTCCCATGAAGTCTTGACTCACTGAATATTGAAAAATTCATTCACTAACCAGAGTTTTGATTCTTAAGATGTGTATGTGATTCTGTGGCTACAAACATACATCCATTACTTTCAAGCTAACCTTCTGATGATGATTCTCTCTAAACTTGTCCTTGAATGACAGATGTTACCTAACCATTTTCTAAGCCTCTCTAGCTTAGCACAGCCAATCCGAACTCGTGCTCCACTGGTACAACTTTTACTAATCCAGGGCCACTTCCATGCCATGATAAGATATCAGAGATGATAAATAGATAGACAGATGGGTAGATAGACAGATGCATAGATAGACAGACAGGTAGATAGATAGATATACATACACGCGCACTTCAGTGGATTTGCAATCTAGTCCCTGTGGCCACACCCTCCATAGGAGTAGAGAGCAACTAATCCACATTTTCTAACTCTATCTTGATAATGTTTTAGCTTAGGTCCTCCACAGAGGATCCATTCTTCATTTCCTCTAGGTCTTTCTACATTTTGTGGGTACTAGTGTGACACTCAGACTAAAATATCTTTCCATATGAGTGACTATACCTTCTTTTCCTGAAAGATATCCCCTACTTGATTTGCACAAGGATCATTACTGAAATTATGCCTTAGCCTGAACTGTTCCTCTCTCCTTCCTCATTTTCCTTTTCAGTCTTTGTTACAAGGGATAGTTTGCTGATTAGGGAAGTGGAGGAGGGATGCATTCAGAAATGAAAATGATGCAAATGATACAGTTCTGATTGCATCAAACCACTGAATATTATGGTGCCTTCTCAACAAAATTCATTATACATAGAAGTATATGTAATTTCATGATTCAAATACACACACTTTTACCAGAAATATATCAATATTTTAAAAAAAGATAGTCCTGTTACAGAGCAAAGTTTGGTGTCACTAAAAACACTACACAGTTTTCCAAAGGCAACACAACAGACTGTCCTCCTGAGTTCAGTGTCTGTCCAAGATATGAAACTGATGTATCACCTCTATAGATTGTATATAGATGTATAGTTCTATATAGACTCAACTATACAATATAGTGTAGACAATTTCTTCTATTCATTTGGTTTTTCCTGTGTGGATAGTTACGCCTAATTTAAAGTGTTACAGATTTCATTCAGTAGGCTCCACAGTGTGCTGGGGCTTGAGGCAAACACCACAATATTGTCACAATCAGGGGCATCTGAAGGACCTCACCATCTACAAGAAATACATTTTTCATTCAGGCTAAATGTACTCCTTTACAATAGCAACTACCTCGGTGGGTACACATGTTGCTATTTTGTGCCTCACTTTACAGAAGTAATAAGAAGGTCAAAGTTACATCTGTTTCTTCAGTTTTCAAGGACTCATAGATGATTTTAATATTATATACCACATTATCAACAGAATTAAAATTGCTGGATATGTAATGAGCAACAAGTAAGTAAGCGCATGGTAGTTTTAAGTAAATAACCAGGAACATTCTGGAAAAGTTTAACAATCGGCTCTCCAAACATGCACAATATACTTTGAAGTTTAAGCTGCATCGTTAACATTTTCTCTATCACATTCTTAAGTCTAAACAATAAACAAAATAATTAAGCCCTGATTTTACTGTAATATTTGACAATTTCCAAAGTGTAAATGCCCACAGTGAAAATTTAATAATCAGCTCTTACAAGGCCATACAAGCTAGCTCCCGCACATCCCGGGCTGTAACATATTATCAATAAAGGATTATTCAAAAGAAGAGGCATATGTCTCACCATTGAAGTATGTGACCAGAAAAGAAGATGGGTTTCCATTGGTCTAATAATAACATTTATAAAGTAAGGTTTACAAATGAATTTACATATATTTTCTCATTTAAGCCTCACGAAAAAAATTCTGTGGTATAGCTATTGTAAACACTATTACAGATTTTTATAGATGAAGAAACAAAGTTTGGGAGAAGTAAATCAACTTGCTCATAGTTACCCAGTGAACATACAAAACAGCAGGGATGGTTTCCTCTTCTTCTCAGCCATTCTTTCCTACCTTTCTGTTGACCAACCTATTTCATGGAGCCTCACACCTGGGCTTGTCACATATTTCAGGGGACTGAGAGAAGCTATGGACACAGTAAAATCAGAAAATGTCCTTACATTAGTGTTCAGGATGAAATTTCTCAGGGATCTTTCAAAAGCATCAAAGCTTTCTCCCACAAAATATGGGGCCAAAAGTATTCCTAATAAGAGGACTGAGACGTAGCAGATATATGGTGCTGCATATATTTGTATATATACAGTGGGTGTACACATATTGTGTATATATACATATATACGCGTGTGAATACGTACTAACTAAATGTTTACTGACTATCACCTGACTGACTGACCATAAGTGAAATGGACTGGCTTCAGTGGGAGTAGATGGCTCCTCATTAGAAGTATTCAAGCAAACATTCAAACATTTGCAAAGGTTGTAGCAAGGATTCCTTTTGGGGAACGGGTTGGCCTAGATGGATATTTAGGTCCCTTACAACACTGAAATTCTATAATTCTCTTACTATAAGTAAAATATCAACAGCTCTCATTGAAATAGCTCATGGACATTTACATAGTGTTTTCCCCTCAGTACAAAGAGAACTTGAGAGAGGGGAAAATGAGAAGGAAAAAGAAGACTAGAAGGAGGAAAGGAAGGAAGAGGACTTATTAAATACCTGCTATCACCAAGCATTGTGCTGACATCTGGGGATAAAAAGAAAGGCAAAAGTTCCTACTCTCAAGAAGATTACAGATCACTGAGGCCCTCCAAAGTTCAGTGACTTGCCCAGAGCCTTGCAATCTGTTAGTACACATGCATCTGAAAGGAAATTTGAATTCAAGTGTTCCTCACTCTAAGTCCAGTGGCCTCTCTGAGCTGAGTAACCTAACTAGCTGGGTCCCCATTCAGGCAGCTTGGTCTACTTACAGGTTGTGTTTGTCCTTCATTTTTGAAAAGGACCATGACATTGGGAAAATGATGACATGACTTGCAGTTGACTTTAATTTGAGTGAGGGAAGGTTGTGCAAAGTCACCTGCCTTACTTTCTCCTCCACAGCCATCTGGATCCATTAGGATCCATCAGGATCCATTAGGATCCATCAGGATCCATCAGGATCCATCAGCAATCATGAGGATGACTGGAGACAACCTAGGATGCAATAGGAGACCCTGGCCCTTTTAGGCTAAGGCCTTTTCATGTAGTGAGTGAGGTAAGGCCCATTCAGTAAATAGGCCTCTTTAAGAAGTGAGTCAAGGAATGGTCCCTTTAATTAGAAAAATTAATTAGAAAAAAAAAAGAAAAAACACATACACATATATAGAAGTACTTGGCAAGTCACTGAACTTCTGAGGGCTTCAGTTCTAAATAAATGAACTGAAGGAGCAGAATTGTACTCCTGTCTTCCCTCTCTTAATGATTTATCCTGTTGTTGTGCTAATATGATCAAAGATCTTCTCCCACTCCCCTCACCCCCTCCCAACCCCCCCCTTCAATAGGCCTCAGGTGGAGCTAGTTAAGGGAAGCTTGATTAGGAGAAGCTTGCTTATAGGCAGGCCCACACCCTTTTGCTATTAAGTGCTAAGCCCCCCCAGGCCTACGCTCATTTGCTACAGGTGCTAAGCCACAGGCTTACAGAGTATATATACCCTGTTGGTAGCCAGTAAGCTCATGCTAGAGAACTGAAGAGATGAGAGAGCTGGAAGAAGAAGAAGGAGAAGAGAGGAGGAGGGAGAGGAGAAGAGAGGAGGAGAGAGGGGAGAAGAGAGGAGGAGGGAGGGGAGAAGAGAGGAGGAGGGAGGGGAGAAGAGAGGAGGAGGGAGGGGAGAAGAGAGGAGGAGGGAGGGGAGAAGAGAGGAGGAGGGAGGGGAGAGGAAGAAGCAGCAGCAGCAGCAGTAGCAGTGAAGAGGAGAGACAGAGAGAGAGAACTGGAAGGGCTCTGAGAACTGCAAGGGCTTTTGGAACTTTGGGAGTAGAGGATGCAGGCAAGCAGACAGGATTGAAAGTGAGTGTTTATGGGAAGGCCCCAGCAGAAGGGAAGGTTACAGGATGGCTTGGCTCCTTGCTGTTACATTGAGGAGGACTTACTGATTTGGGGATATAATTACTGCTACACTGAATTGAGATTATTGGTTTTAGCATTTGATCCTCTGGTGTCTGAATAAATGTTTTACTTCTGCCTTCTATACAGAGAGTCTCTTATACTTTGCAATTTCAAACTACACAGGCATATCCATGGTCATCATTGATATCATAAATCTTGCCTTACTGATACACCTGTAGACATCTGGTTTGTCCATAGTTGCTGGCATGTTGTCTCCCCAATTACACTGATCTTGAGAGCGGGGACTGTCTTTTGCCTTTCTTTTTATCCCCAGCTCTTAGCACAATGCCTGGCAATAGCAGGCATTTAACAAGTCCTCTTCCTTCCCCTCCTCCTTCTAGTCGTCCTTTCCTGTCCCCTCTTCCTCTCTCTCAAGTTCTCTTTGTACTGAGGGGAAAGCACTACATAAATGTCAATGTGCTATTTCAATGAGACCTGTTGATATTTTTCTTATAGTGAGAGAATTAGAGACTTTCAGTGTTGTAAGGGACCTTAACATCCATCTAGTCCAACCCATTCCCCAAAAAGGAATCCTTACTACAACCTTCCCAAACATACCATGTACCCTTTGCTTAAATACTTCTAAGGAGGAGCAACTCCCACTGAAAGCAGTCCATTTCACTTATGGTCAGTCAGTTGGTAGTCACCAAACATTTAGTAAGCACATACTATCAGGCATATTATGCATATATAAACATACATACACATGTATATATGTACACACATGCGTGTATATGTACAAGTAAGGTGAATTAAAAGTGGATTTTTGTTATTATTTCTTAGAGTTCAGTTTCCCAGGATCCATAGCCATAACAACCTCAGTTTCCCAGGATCTGTGGCCATAACAATCTCTGTTTCCCAGGTATTAGATATGAGTTCCCAGGCTCATGGTTCAAAACATTTCCACCATGCTTGTGCAGCATTATATAAGGATAAATAATATAAACATGTGTGCTGAAACTATAAACAGTCACTGTGACTGTGCAGTGAGATATAGGAATGAGGCGACGTAAACTTGTGAGGCTATTGCTGCCAATATGCCTTCTTTGTCTGGTGCCCTATGAAACAGGTGGTCAGTGAGTTGGGGAACCTTTGTGGTTGAATGCACAAGCTGGGATACTGTGTATGCCTTGACTGGCCTCCATCAAGGCTTGGAAGGGGGGAATCTGTGTTTGCCTCAACTGGCCCCCATTGAGGCTTGAGGGGATTTAGTGGAACCTTTAGGGTTGGATGCACAGGTTGTGCCCATCTCAACTGGCACCATTGAGATGTAGGGGTAGTTTTCCCCCCCTTCTCACCAGCCCCTGCAAGAAGATTTAGGGAATGCTGTAGGAGTTTGTAGTGCTTCTGTTATCAGCAATACAGTGTTAGAGAAGACTAGACTAGAATAAAGCTTATTATTAACCCCTTTGAAGCTGTCTTTCCTATCTGACCAGATCAAGAGTGACCCTGCTAGAGGCTGGAGTCCAAGCCTCCAGTGCCTCCTGTGTATTATCTGTCTAACAATACACATAGATGTATATACATATATACATACCCCCTGTATGTATACAAATACACACAGCACCATATATCTGCTAAGAGTCAGACCTCTTATCAGGAATACTTCTACCCCCACATTTTGTGGGAGAAAGCTGAGAGGTTCTTGAAAAGTCCCTGAGAGACTTCATTTTAAAAACTAATGTAAGAGTATTTTCTGATTTAGCTTTACTGTCTTTCAAGACTTCAGAAAAGAACTTCAAGAAAAGTTGGCGTTGTGCTAGTTTGGAGCTAAGTATCTTAAAAATATCCTTTATTTTTGAATAATCATAATTTTGACTGGCAATTGTAAGAGAGAAGAGGGTACCATTGGACTGCTAAGGAGGATAAAAATAAGAAACTAGTTCTTCTTGCTCTTCCACAGTCCCAAAATAATATTATAGCTGTGAGGGAGGGGAATCTCTAGGCTAATCTCAAATGGTCCTTTTTGAGTCTCTCGGCTGAGCTAAAGAATATTTTTCCACAGAGCTTGGGCTTCTCAAGTCTAAGCCAAGACTAGTTGCTAAATACATTGGATTACATCAACATTCACAAAGCAATACATATCACTTTACAGTTTGGCTCTAGCTATATACAGGTTCTCTTTCTCCTCTGGCATCTCTCCAGCTTGTTGTTATTCAGTTGTTCCAGTTGAGTCTGCCTCGTCACCACACCATTTTGGGTTTTTCTTGGCAAAGATACTGGAGTAGTTTTCCATTTCCTTCTTCAGCTTATTTTTACAGATGAGGAGCTAAGGACAACAGGGTTAAGTGACTCGCTTAGGGTCACACAGCTAGGTAGTATCTGAAGCCAGATTTGAATTCAGAAAGAGTCTTCCTGATTCCAAGTCCAGTGCTCTATCCACTGCACCCCCTAACTGGCTCTCTCCAACTAGCCAATCTTTAAAAAATGAATGTCTAAATGACATCTGGATACTTTCGACTGTTTCATGTCCCAAGATACACATTTACAAGTATTTGTATTATTTTGTGTTATATTATTTAAAAAGTAGCTTTAATAGAAACTAAAAGCTCATGGCAAAAAAAAAAAAAAAGCTTATTCTCATCCAGGGTGCTGTAGGACTGTGGCTCTGGCTACAGACATTGGTGCTTCGGTAATTAGCCCAAGGCAAATACCAATTACTGCCACTGGAATTTGTCCTGGGCAAAATTGTTAGGTAAAAGAATTTGTCTTTGCCCTCAGATTCTGCCCTCAATATCCCCTTTCCATACATTCCCCTCACCACTTCTTCACTATCTCCAGGTTCAGGGTTCTCTCCACAATAGCATGCTGCCTCTCAAGTAGTTGCCTTCAGGGGTGGAATCTGCCCCCAGGTCCTCTGACTCTGGAACCAGTGCACTTCTCAGTATGCTGCCCTATGTCAATCTAGCCCCAGTGTCTCCTCTGAGCTACAGTCATACATCTCTATTTGCGTCCTGGACATCTCAAATTGGACATTTACTCATATTAAACTCACACTCAAATCAGAGCTCGTTATCTGCTCCTCCACACCTTCTCCTCTTCTGAACTTCTCTCACTGCTCAGGACACTACCATGCTCCTAGTTGCAAAAACTCACCATCTTTGCATTCCTCTTGATGCCTTGCGCATTCACCCCACCTATCTAATCCACCACCACATATGGCCATTCCTATCTTCACAACATCTCTTCTATGTAACCTTCTCTCTCTTTACACAGCCAAACCTCTTCTCAGAGCTTCATCTCTCAACTAGATTATTACAATTGCCTTCTAACTGATCTGCCAGCCTCAAGTCTCTCCACTAGATCTCAGGAGTCAAGGTAATTATCCTAAGTGAAGACCTGCCCATGTCAAACCCCACACACCCACTCCACCTCCAGGAGCCCTCTCCTCCCAGCATCAAATAGAAAGTTCTCTGTTTGGCATTTAAATCTTTTCATAACCTCCTCTGGTCTTCTTAGCACTATAATACTCTCCTCACTCTGTGATCCAGGCCTGCTCATTGTTCCTCACACATGACACACCTCCTGGCTCAGTGCTTTCTACACTAGTTATATTCCATGCTAGGTTCCTCCCTGGTCTCTTAATTTCCTTGGCTTTCTTTAAGACTTAGCTCAAATCCCTTCTGAAGGAGGCCTCTCCATGCTCCCACACCAGGCCACCTGTTAGTACCATCCCCTCTTAGACTGCTGCTGCTGTTCATTTGTTTCAGTTGGGTCTGACTCTTTGTGACCCTATTTGGAGTTTTCTTGAGAAAGGTATGGGAGTGGTTTGCCATTTCCTTCTGCAGTGGATTAAGCTAAACAGAGGTTAAGTGACTTGCCTAGGGTCACATAGCTAATAAATGTCTGAGGCTGGATTTGAACTCAGAAAGATGAATCTGTCTGACTCTAGGCCTGTTACTCTATCCACTATGCCATCTAGTTGCCCTCTTAGATTACTTTCCAATCATTATCTTTATATATTTAATATATTGTTTCTCCATTAGAACGTGAGCTCTTTGAGGGCAAGGAATATGTTTTTGCCTTTCTTTGTATCTATAGCACAGTGTTTGCCATATAGTATGTACTTAATAAATTTTTTTAACTGACAACGAAATTACAATCCAAATTTTTTAAAAAGTCCCCTGACAAAGGAAGGAATCTCAGCAAATAGCTACTGGTGACAAATAGGGCACTTCCCTAATACTACCACAATCATACTTGGCAGGAAGGCACTTACTGCCCTTGAACCCTTGGCCAATGCTACTTCTTGGTATTATCTGGTATTCAGACATCTTAGGACCATTTTTCCCCTGGGTAGGATAGGAGGTTTGAATTGTGTCTGCATACCCAAATATTTTGTTATGTTGCTATACCCATCACCAATATCTTCCATCCTGGTCCACATCCACAGCCACCAGGGTCCCTGTAGTTTCCTAGAGAGATGGCCCTAAATAAAAATAGACCTGAGAATCTGCTCACAACTTTGAGTAGCTTCTCTACGTGAGGTTCCTTTTCTATACTCTGCCCACTCCATTATTTAGTGCATCCCAGTATTTTAATAGGAAACAAATTACAAAGGCCAGTGGGGGATTTTGACAGCTATACGGATATCATCCAGGAGCTACATGGCCAGAAAAGCTTGTTATATCATGAGAACAAGGAATGACAGAAAGGTATGTAGTCAGTATCCAGCATAGATGTCACTTGCCTACCATTCCTGTCTGACCATTAGAATACCTTCTTTTAGATGTCTTATACCTGAAAAAATAATTAATATAAATAAATGAGCTTTCTTTTCTCTCTTTCCTTAAAATGTACTCACCCTTACAAAAACATTCACAGGGAAGCCGAATCAATAAATCATGAAGCATAGGGCCCTCCATTTGGAGCAAATCACAAATGTCACTAGCCCCACAAAGGCTTTGTTCTTAATGGCTTTACCTAGATGGACAAAGGTGTGAGTGAAGAAAATTGAAAAGGAAGGGCAAAAGAAGGATGATAAGAAGAGAGAAATGAGAGTTTATGAAGGGCACAAAGAAGGAAAAGTCACCAGAGAGGGGAAAAAGGGATAAGTGAAATAGAAGAAAAGTTTTTCTGCCACGGAATGTCTTTCTCCCTCACTAGCCAGTGTTCCATGGGTCTTTTCCCCCTATCTCCCATGAATTCCCATTATTAGTCATGGGTAAGTTAGAAAACAAAAATTGGAGCATTGTCCCTAACAAGTCCCAACTAAAATGTAACTTGAAAGGCTACCCTGCCTCACTAGGACATCTGCACCTTATGGAACAGGATTCTGACCCTGAGTCCTTGGGTAGATAATAGATACAATAATAATAGATACAATACATGGATTTTTTGTTTATAAAGTAATCTAAATAAATTATGCCTTATGAGATAGCTTATTAAGTATTATCTCATTTACAAATTAGTAAATAGATTCAAGAAGATTAGAGTGATTTGTCCAAGACTACAAAACTAGTTAAGAGTATAGCTGAGACTCAAACCCAAGTACTGTGACGCCAGAGCTAGAGTTCTTACCATTCCACCATGATTGCCTCCAAATAGAAGACAAGAAGAAGACAGACCTGGATTGATGGAGCGCGTAGGACAAGTACATTATGTTCAAGTTTGCCTGCTTCATAATTTTGCCTAGGACAGGCTCTACTGAAACACGTGATAAGCTAGTCTTTCCCATTAACTGATAGACTTTTGTGAGCTTGAGGATGTGCCCAGATGCACACGCATGTGTACACACCCACGGCAGAGAGCCAAAATAAAAACGTGAGTGAGGGAGGTAGGGTCGGGCCCATAATGAAATATGCAAAATCAAGGCTGAAAATTTACGGACTAGGGAGTTAGAGATAGAATTAGGAGAGGCAAGGAAAAGAGAGAGAGAGAGAGAGAAAGGAACCTATGCTAAAGCAGGAAAACGGCCTGTCGAGGGCTAACAAAATATGAACTTCACAGGAACTAAGAAGGAAAGAATAGCACTACTAGGAAGCAGAAGACAGGACTTAAATAGAATCAGGAGCTCTAAGGGCAAGAAGAGGAAAGAGTCAGTGGCATTAGGAGGCGATGGTTACTTAATACACCCTTAGTTTATTCCTGTACCCGGAAAATGACAGAACTAAATTCCATAGAGGTCAACCAAAGAAGCTTTGCTCAAGATCAGCCAATAAAAACTATGTCCTGCAATTTGTCCCGAAGGCTAAAAAAGAAAAAAAAAGAAGAAGAAGAAGAAGCAGACTTTGCCAGAATAAGACAGAAGAAAATATTAAAAGGTAAAGAGATTCCCAGAGAAATCTTCTCTGAAGATTTTAAACTTCAAATGTATTAGCAATATACCCTGATGAGGCTTAGCTTTGGTGAGAACGCCTAGAGAGAGAAGCAATCTCTAAAGTGATCGAGGACCCAGATCGTAGTCGGCTTCATAAAACAAAGTTAATCTTTAGAACCATATGATCTGATGGGCAAGACGAGAACATAAAGAAGAGCGTAACTCACAGGTCTGACAACTTTTGCAAGATTGTCAAGAAACTCCCATCGACTGTTTTAAGATAATCTGGAATTTTATCGACAGCATTTCTTTTCCATGCCCCGCCTGCTCCATTATTTAGTGGATCCCAATATAAAAAGAAAACCTATTTTTCAGAAAAAATAAATTAGGAAATAGAGATTATGAAGTTGAATGGAAGGGATTTTGACATTTACCTGAATATCATCAAAGACCTGCATAGCCAGAAAAGCCTGTCTTATAGCCAGAGCAAGCGCAACAGAAGGAAAACCTACATGCTGAGCTGGCACCACACGACATTAAAAAAACCTCAAGGAAGGTCCCCAGAATGTTGAGTGGAATCCTTGTGCAGGATTAGGAGAGGAGAGGTGGACAAAAGTTAAATAAGATAAGAAGGCACGAATGGGTGGGGAGGAAATACCCACACCAATGAGGTCAAAAATCTATTAAAGTACAGAAAATACACGAAAGAACAGTTTAGGAGCTGGGTTCATTCCCTGGAAAGTTCCTCCTTCTGACTTCACTAACTCTATTAGGTGTCACTAGTCAATCTGTTTCCCAAGTTTGAAATCTTGTTATCATTCTCAGCTCTTTCTTCACCCTTATTTTGCATAACCAATCACCTGCCAATTGCTTTTTTAACCTCCACAAAATCTTCCCCATTTGGCTCTTCTATTCTATTCCCACTGATATCACAGCAGCATAAGCCTTCACCTGGGTATGAATAGGGTCCTTCTGCTCCCCTCTCTTCCCTCTCTACTCCATCCTTCATATTGCTGCCAAATTTCCAAAGGCAAATGACACTAATAATACACTGCCTGCTTCATCAGAAAGTCCTTTGTAAGTTGTAATGTGATATAATAGAGAGATGGCCTTAGAATTAGGAAGAACACAGTTCAAGTTTTGCCTCTGTGACATACTGCCTCCTGGGCCTGGCTTGCCCATTTAGCCTCTCAAATAACTCTTTAAAACTATAAATGGTAGAGAAGTAGCAACCTGCATTTGTAAGAGGGATTTTCCTCATCTGGAAGTTCCCTATGCTAATGAAATGACAGCTCCACTTGGGTAAATGTAAGCTATTATTATTGCTGCTGTTGTGATAGTGAGCATGATAATTGTCTTCTTGCTCAAAACCCTTCAGTAGCTACCAATTGCCTAATAAAAAGTTCGAACTCCTTATTCTGTCCTGTAAAGCCTCCCTAATCCACTCCATCTTTCCAACATGTTTCCTGTTACTCACTACATACTGCACATTATAGCCGTCCCCTATGCATGCCATTTCTTGTCTCTGAATTATGTCTTCCTCCATCTCTATTTCCTGTTCATCCTTTAATATTCAGCTCAAGCACCACCTCCTCAGGGAAACTTTCTCCAATCCCTACAGGTCCTACCTCATCTAGCACTGTATGCATCTGTCTTGTGCACTTATACCTTATTCTGCATTACAATGACTTATGTATATTTCGTTTCCCCCAACTAGACTAAACCTCCATGAGAACTGGGCTGTGTCCTGGCCCCTGGCCACACTTGGAATTTTCCTAGCATACAGTTCTTCACGTCATTTACTAGATGTTTGTTGAATTCTACTGAATCTGTATTCCTCAGGAACCTGAGACTTAAGCTTCTTAGGTCTTTTAGTCTTCTTTTCTTTATCCTTTTTGATACCCTTGTCCTTCCAGGGTTAAACAGGTATACTCGCCACAAGGAACTTGATATTACCAGATTCCAATACCTTGTCCCTCCCAGGCAAATCTCTCCTAATGATGCCCATCAGATCAGGGGAAATAACTATTCTCTGAAGGCTAAGCTTTCAAATCCAAACAAAGCACTGCCAAATATTACTTAGACATTAATCTATTTGCCCAAGATCACAAAGTAAATTCATAATAAAGATTATAATGCATATTCTTTAGATTCCTTTATGTAATTCATAAAGTACATGGATAAATACAAAAATTTCCTTAAATGTGTTTCCCATCATTGATCCTCAGAAGCCTTCAAGTACATCCTCCACCTTCATTTCATAGTTAAGTAATCTAAGCTCCAGAGAAGTTAAGTGACTTGTCCAAGGATCAGAGGAAAGATTTGAACACAAGTTTTTCTGACTCCAGGTCAGTGTTCTTTGCATTATACCAGCTTACGACAATGATTTTTTTTCCTTCTCTTGGTTCCATCTAAACAACAAGGTACTTATAAAGCTAATATTTTGTCATCAATTTAATCCATGAATCAATAAGCATTTATTAAGTGCCTACTATGTTCTGGTATTGTTGTGAGTACTAGGGATACTGAAAGAGGGAAAAGACAGTCCCTGCCCTCATAGAGCTTATAATCTAATGGGGGAGACAACACTCAAACAAATATATACAAAGCTATATCCAAGATTAATAGGAAATAATTAACAGAGGGAAGGCACTGGAATTAAGAGGAGTTGGGGAAGGATTCCTGTAGAAGATAGGATTTTAGTTGGGACTTAAAGGAAGACAGAAAAGTGATTTGTCAGAGCAAAGGAGGGTGAACATTCTAGGGACAGCCAGAGAGAATGCCTAGAACCAAGAGGGGGTGTTTTGTTCATGAAACAGCCAGGAGGCCAGTGTCATTGGATCAAAGCATACTTGTAAAAGGGTAAGATATAAGAAAACTGGAAAGGGAGGAGGGACCTAAGTATTATGAAGGGCTTTGAATGCCAAACAGAGCATTTTGTATTCACTCCTGCAGGTAATAAATAAGAAGCAAATCTCAAAATCAAGCAAAATCTCAGAGTTGGAAGAAAATTTGGGAAGAAGAGGTGGAAGTCAGGCAACCTATAAGACCTCTAGCTAATGTGTTACTCCTTTCCATAATATCCTCATTAGGAGATGCCCAATTCTACCTCTGCAGGATCATATCCAATGAATAGAAACTTATCAGCTCCTTAAGCAACACATTGCATTTTGAAAGAGCTCTGTTCAGGACATTTTTCCTTCTATTGAGTCCAGATCTATCTATCTGTAAAATCCACCCACTAGTTCTACTTCTCTGGTCTGAAACTGCAGATAGCAATTCTAATCCCTCTTTCACATGACCTCTCTTCAGATATTTATTTTCATGTTAGCTCTTATATCCCCTTTGTGTTTTCTTTTCCAGAGTACACATCCTGAGTTCTTTGAACTATTCCTCACATGACATAGTTTTTTTCAATTTGTCAATGTCTCTCTTAAAATGTGTCAGTCAATTAGCATTTATTGAGTGCCTAGAATGTGCCCAGCACTATGCTAAGCACTGGAGGGCAAAAAACAGTCCCTCCTCTCAAGGAGCTCACAGTCAAATGGAGAAAACAACATACAAATAACTATGTACAAAGAAGAAACATATGAGATAAATTGGTTGGAAATGGGGTATCTCAGAGGGATGGAAGTAAGATGAAGGCCTGGAAAAAGCTTCTTGCAGAAGGTATGACTTTATCTGAGACTTAAAGAAAGTTACAGAAGTTTGGAGGAGATGAGGAGGATGAAAGCTTGAAGCAGTGGGCGGAGGGCAGCGAAAATGCTCAGATTTGGAGATGGAGTGTTATTTGAAAGGAACAGCAAGTAAATCTAGCAAGTAGATCAGTATTACTGGATCTCAGAGTATGTGGATGGGGTTAAGGTGTAAGAAGACTGGAAAGGTAGGAAGGAGCTAGGTTTTGAAGAGCTTTAAGTTCAAACAGAGGATTTTATACTTTATCCTAGAGGTAATAGATAGCCACTTAAGTTTGTTGAGTAGTAGGATGATATGACCAAACCTGAGTTTAAAAAAGTTCAGTTTTGATAACTGAATGTTGCTTAAAATCAAATACAATACTCCAGATGTGGTCTGACCAGAACAGAACACAGTCAGATGATCACTTCCCTTGTTCTATACACTCTATTATAATTAGAACAATTAAAATGCCAGTAAGGGTGATTTCTCGGAAATATCAAGCATTATGGTAAAAGTAACTTTTGCTATGGTTGCCAGTACTCTTGCTGCACCCATTATGAATATATTTCTTTGTATCTTGGGTCATGTCAATATACTTTGATTGGTATTCCAAAAAATAATTAAAATTGCACACAGGTTGCCAAAGTAAGATTGCCTGCATTAAAATAATAAGGACCTGAATTTAATGTCCCCAAAGAAATTCTGATCCAAAATGGATATATAATTCTTACCTCACTCTCATAAATTGAGGGCTTGAGAAGCAGATGTAAAATTTAACAAACAGCTGTTCTCTACATTATTTAGATCATTTAGAATCACCATGTATTTCCCAAATATTAACCATTTCAACACTAGGGCATTTAAGTGATCCTTATATCTTTATCTAACCAAGCCTTAAACCATCTCGTAATTGTGAAGTTGATGATTTTGTATCCATCCCTAATTTCATCTTATTACATTTTGCAACAATATTCTGTTTAGATCTTTTTGGATAAGGAAAGTATTAGCTATCTTTGTGTCACCTACAAAACTTATCATTAATAACATTGTCAAAGAGCACAGGTTTCACTCACAGGTGCAAGCACAGATCCCTGGGGAACATCACTGGAAACCTTCCAAGGGGACATGGAACCATAAATGATTATTCTTCAGGTCCAGGCATTTAACTGGTTATGTATCTCCCTATTCTATTGTCTGACACATATCTCTCTGATTTATCCACTGGAATAGCATAAAAAACAGTGTTCAATATTTTGACAAAATCTAGATAAGTTAGATTTTGAGAGGCCAGTCTGATCAAATCCATGATGGAAGTAGTTTAAATTCCTGTTAAGCTACTATATTGGAAAGAACACTGGATTGATTGGGAGACCTAGATTCTATTTCTAGCTCTGCAATAATTAGGCATCATGAGTGAGTTACCTACGTTCTCTAGGCATTAATTATTTAATCTAGATCAGTGATCTCCAAAGTGGAGGCCAGACTTCCCTGAGGGGCGATGGAGTCACCCTAGTGGTCATGTATTTTGACCCTAAGGAGTGTTTGGTTAACCAATTAGAGGGTAAGAAGACAGATTGTATCCCATCTTTGTACATTGGGGCTTGTATGTAATCCATTCACATCTACCCTCATCCTCCAACAATTCCCACTCTTCCCCCTCCCTCTGTTGTGCAAGCTACCAAACTACCCTTTTGTGAGCTGAAGTATTGGCCCATCAGGGCAGTTTTTAACTAATGCTATCCACAACAGCTGCACAGATGACTAGGAAACTTCTGCTCCCACTTGCTACCCTCCTGGTCACCTTGTGGTTATGTCAGGTCTCCTTAGAGGGAAGACTGTGCTTGAGGACAGTGTCTGGTGAGTAAGAGCCTTGATTCCCTCCCCTACTTTTTTTATAAATAGGGATGAATGGACAGTGATCCGGATTGATGATATTATTAAGTTATCCCCCCCCCATCCATACCTCTTCCAAAACTCTCTGTTAATTTTGAGAACATAAATGATGTGGATCCCTAAGGGTTAAAAATAATATTAAGGGTTTCTTTTCAGTACCTTGTGAGGCCCCTTCTGAGCCTGAAGGCATTCTAGAGTCTCTTCCCCTTATCTTGAGTTACCACATAACTTCCCCCTTATCCTGAACCATGGAATTCCTTTTCTTCCCACCCCCGCAAACCCCACCCCAGTCATAAAATTTCCAGTCTCCCTTATCCTCTACGTGTATCCTTATCCTGTAAGACTTATCCTGTCCCCTGTCCTTAAATCTCCAATGCCCATAAGAAACCCTAAAATCATCCTACAGACTGTATAACTTTTCATCTATATAAGTCTGGTTCCTTCCCTACATCAGTGCCTTTGTTTAGCTCCTTGCTAAATCTCAGGCCAGCTGGTTTTGTGTCAATAAAGCTACAGAGAAGGTCTAAGTGAATTCTTTCACATTTGATGAACCAACTCTGACTTCATCACCACCATCTTTCTAGTCATTTAGAGGTACTCAAACCTGGTGCCATCTTCAGCTCCTCACTTTTACTCACTCCATATATCCAATTAGTTCACAAATTACATTGGTCACACCTTCATATTCTCACATCTATACCTTTTTCTCTATTCACATGGCCACAACCCCAGTTTGAGTTCTCATCTCTTCCTTGAACTATTGTAATTGCCTCCTAATTGGTCTCCTTGCCTCAAATCTCTTTCTACTCCAATCAATCTTACACATGGCTGCCAAAGTGATTTTCCTAAAGCTCAGGCTTAATCATATTCATGTACTACTCAATAAATTCCAGTGGTTCTAGGATCAAATATTATTTTATCTTTATTTCATTTCTTTTAAAGTTTTTAATGTAATCTCTGTAATGCATACAATTATTAATAGTCATATATGTAATATGATTTATAAGTATGCACACATTAGGAATGCATCCTCATTTTTTTACTAATGGGACACGTGATCAAAAAGTTTGAGATGGCCACTGTCAAGGACCTCTGTGGTTCTACCTATATCATAAATTCCAAGAGAGGCCCCCTTTTTTAAGGCCATTTATCCATTTAAATTTAGATGATTATGCCTGTTGAAAGACTGAAGTTTACCATAAGCCCATCTTCAGGTTTCATTCCCTAAGTGAGACATATATTAAGGATAGAAGCCCCAATGTAACATAGACTTCAGGTTCTAACACTTTGAGGGATGTGATGTGGTAGACATGTGTAAGGCACTTAGCCAAAAACTCCTCATTCTTCATCAAAAGGGCTGGATTTCATGAATATGGGCATCACAACCCAGTGACCAGTGCTAGAATTTTGGAAATATTCAAGGTAGAAACATCCTAGCTTCAGTGTTATATTGTCTTCAGTTCAGCATTAAAGGAAGTATATAATAAAAAAAGTACTTTCCTACTGTATTCTGTTCTCAAGTCACATCTAGAGGAGCACAGAGGATCATTGATATGGAACCTCAAAGATAATCTAGTCTGACCCTTTATTTTATAGAAGAAACTTTGACCCGAGTGATTTGCCCAAGGTCACGAAGGTAAATAAACAAAAGGCAAAGTTTATGTTGTATACACTCCATAGCACCATATTTTAAAAGAGACATTGACAAAGTAGACCATGTGCAAAAGTGGGCAACTAAAATGGTGATGGGACTTGAAACCACATCATATGAGAATAAATAGAAAGAGCTTGGGAAGTTTATCTTTGGCAAGAGAAGAGTTAAGAGGAACATGACAGTTCTCTTCAAATACATGAAAGCTGACATGTGGAAGGTAAATTAAATTTATTCTGTGTGACTCTTGAAGATAGAACTAGATCCACCAAGTGGAAGTTACTGGGATGCAGTCAATCATTTACAAAAATAGAATGGGCTGCCTCAAAGACAGTGAGTTGTTTGTCACCATCAGCAGCATATTCAAGTGGTACCTGGACTTGTACAGGGAATGCATGCTTTGGGTAAGGTAATTGCTGCTCATGGGTTAATGTGTTTCACAGGTATTATGTATCTTTGTACAACCCACTAAGGGCTTCTTAGACATACAGTGACAACCAAAAAGATTGGTTTTAATTTCAGTCATTGTAGCAGCCAGATGAGATAAATATTTTGAAGTAGGTAAGATTTCAAAACTGCTCTACTCCTCTCACCTGTAGGGCTAACCGTGATCATCCAGGCCCATGCGGCTGAGCGGGGAGGGACAAAGAAAGGAAAGATAAGAATGGATGTTGAAAGAGAAAGTTGGACAGGAAATGCTTGTCAAAGTAAATTCTTCTCCCTTTTTATTCTGCTTCTTACACTGCCCAGCATATAAAACTACCAGGGACAAAGACCCTTGGAACTCTTCAATACAGATAATAATTTATTAGTTATTAGTTCCTAGGATTATGACCCTAAGTAGGAAAATGTTACAGAAAGCAGGTTCTTAGAAGATTAGGGCAAACTCCTACCTGCTTTGGTCCCCAGTAGCACCCTGGTCACTTGAAATATAGGCTATGGTGCTATGGAGCACTCCTAGAATTAGAAGGGTTGAGTTTGGAATCAAAGGACCTGGGTTCAAATCCTAGTTCTCCTTATCACCTTTGTGATTTTGGACAAGTCTTCTCTGGACCTCAGTCTCTTCATTTATAAAATGAAAAGATTGGATGAAAGGGTATATGAGGTCTCTTCCAGCTCAGAGGTCCAGTTCAAAAAGCCGTTGGTAGGATGAACATAGATACACAAACAGTGAAACACATTAAACCATGAACAGCAATTAAATTAGCCTAGAGCAAAACCCTGAAACAATGGAATAGAGGCTTGATGAATTTTATTTAAGATACAGAAAAGGTCTGGAATGTGGAACATTTCCTGAGGAAGGTAGACCTGTGCAAAATTCCATCAAGGACTTCAGAAGGACAGCCCAGTTGAGGAAAGGGGGGAGAGTTGAAAGGACATACAGTAGCCAGTGCTAAAGGTAATTTTGCTTATTTCCTATATAACTCTATCATGTGGATGATAACCAAACAGAGGAACTTTCTTAGAATCTCAGAGTTGGAAAGAATCTCAAGGACCATCTAGATGAACCCATACTTAGATTGGAAAGCCCTCTACCAGATTTGCTCATCCAACCTTTGCTTGAAGACCTTCAGGAAGCCACTTATTCCACCATTGGAGAACTCTGATTTTTAGGAACTTTTTCACTTTACCAAGCCTAAATTTTTCTCTCTGCAATCTCCATTCATTTTTCCTAATCTGCCCTTTGAGGCCAAACAGAAGAAGCCTAATCCCTTCTTACCCATGATAACCCTTTAAATACTTGAAACCAGCTAATATGCCTCCCTCTTCTACCTCTCCCAGTCTTCTTTTATCTGGAATATCCCTAATCCTTTTTATGTCATGATAACAAGGCCCTTTACCATTTTGATTTCCCTCCTCTTAAATATTCTCCAGCTTTTAATGATTTTCCTAAAATATGGTTGCTAGAATTGAACCCAATAGTCCTGTCAGGTGCCATCTGACTAGGATAAAGTACAGAGGGACTATCCATTCTCTAGATCTGGATATTATCCTCTATCAAATAAGCCTAAAACCTCTAGAGGCTAACAAGAAGAAATATTTAAAATTATGGATGATTATTGAAACAATGCAGTTAAGAAACAGAACAAATCTGACTGGAATAATTGAGACCATAAAAAAAAATAAGCCTTGACAGTTTCTCTCACATAACACAGTCTTCTACTTAACATTTAAACTAACCCAAGAGTAAAGCAGCCTATTATAGTATAATCTTGACAAAGCCAGAAGACCCTAGCTTTGAATCCTGGTTCTGCAGCTCCCTGGGCTCAACTTCCATACCTATAAAATTAAAGAGTTAGACTGGATAATCTCGAAGGCTTTTCCTACTTTGAAAATCTACTGTGAAAATATCAACTCCAGATCTTTGAGGCTCTATGATGCATTTGAACTAGGGTTTAACTTGGGTGTCACTGGACCTGAGTTGGAGTTCTAGCTCTGTCACTTCCAATCTGTGACCTTGCATCCACTTGACTAAGATTCGGTTTTCTCACCTATAAAATAAGGTTAGATTTAATGACCTTTCAGGTCCCTTCCAATTCTAGATCTGCAAATCATATTAATCTCTATCTACAAGGTGTTACCCATTTACAATTAAACTTTAGTCTCAAATTCTCTCTCTCTCTCTCTCTCTCTCTCTCTCTCTCTCTCTCTCTCTCTCTCTCTCTCTCTCCTGCACAACAGAAAAATAACAGACTAATCTGAGGAAAGCAACTGGTGCTTGGAAATGGAAGTTTGCATGAGTGGCTTCACTTGTACACACAAAGAAGTCCCTGAAGAATTAACAATCCTGTCTTTCTTTGAAGCTTTACCTTAAAAAAAAAAAAAGGCAAGAGGAGGGAAATCCAG
>CM053623.1:395410218-395425657 GCA_028646595.1 Phalanger gymnotis
CCCCCCTTCTCCAGACTAATAATAATAACAATAATGAAACTGTACATAAGCCAACCAACTCATTCATCAGGTACAGGTGGACCAATAAGAAAGATTCAGTGGAAGCAAAACAGTCAGTTAACCAAATTAACTAAATTGTTTTAGTGGGTCATTGTTAAAATAGGAAGGTAAAAAAATGGTGGATTTAATTTGGTCAAAAGCCAATGGAATCAATTATTTTATTTTAGGTGATTTTTAATCAATTATCACTTTTTAGAGACAGCCTGAATACCTACATATGAAGAAGATGATTTTGGTGGAAAAGTTAATGTAGTGAAGAATTGGAGAACATACCAATGAAATATTATTGCATAATAAAAATTATGAATATAACCTATTCAAAGAAATATGAGAAAATTTGTAGGAACTGATGCAGAGTGAAATGAGTAGAATGAGAACAATTTAGTGAAGATGCCAATAACATAAAGAAAAACAACTTGAAAGGATGTCAAAATTATAATCAAAGCAGCAAATCATGTGATTGCAAAAGACTTCTAGTGAAACATGCTTCCCATCTCTGCACAGAGGGATAATGACCTTGATATGTGGAATAAGATATGCATTCTCAGACCTGACAAATGAGTTGATTTGTATTGCTGGACTATACATATTTGTTAACAAAGAAGAATTTGATTCAAAGATGGGAGATCGAGTGGAAGATTAGTGGGTAGTGATAGATAAGCCAAAAAAAAAATCAATGAAACATTTTTAAATACACAGAGAAAAATTTTAAAAGGGCAAAAGAGGAGACAAAGATCTAGAATCATATCATCACTACTCTTTTTAATTTAGCCAGTTGCATCTATATTCAAATCTTAACTCTGACACCTGTTCCTCCAAGCAAATTATTAGCCTTATAGTGCCCCCAAGCAATTGTGTAAGATTATAAATTGTGGACAAGAGACTAGCTTGCAATAGTGTGGGAATTTCTCACTGGGAAATACCTATGGCAAGAAAATCACATTCAGAATCTATGCTTATTTAAAAACAAAAACAAAAGAACTAACAAACATTCTAAATTTCTCATGCAATCTTCTTTCTTATTTTTTCTTTGAATATTGAAGCATTTGTATTTGTTGATGATTAAGTTCACAATAAAAAGCATTTTTTAGAAAAAAAAAAATTTCCATGACAAGGCTGAGTCACTTTGCTTCATAAGCCATGAGGTATATTCAAAGGAACATAAACCCACTCTGGTACCAACTTAAGTAAAATATAATGGAGGAAGTAAAACTACTCAAAAAGGTTATTCATTCTAAAGCCAAAAATAAATGCTTTTTTTTTTTTAATTACATTCTCTTCTTCATTATCCATGGCTCTGCTCTGGTCCATGAAAAAGGAGAGAGTGGGTGTAGCCTACATGGAAAAAGAACAAGCAAAAAGTTTATCAATTTAATTGTTATGGATACAAAACTGGGAGGGATCTTTATAAGACCAGCAACAAACAGAAGGACTTTAAATATAAACCTAAAGTTAGAATACAGTCAGAAAAAAAGGAAGGAAAAAGTAGCTATCATAAATATTCAGAAAAATGTAACTTGCATGGCCTGGAACAAGGTATCTGAGGAATAGATTTCCAAAGACTTCCCTAACCCAGAAATAAGAAATCTTTAAAGTGATTAATTTGAGGAAACTAAAAATTCATTAATAGTTCATAATAAGTTAGAGAAGCATAGTAGCAAGGCAAAGGCATCTTAAGCTTGGCTATGAAGAGATGCCACTCCCATAATTCATCCTCATAGGGTTCTTAAAACTGGATTCTATGTACCAGATAGCACATTCCTAATAAGGCTAAATTTCTGATAAATGTCATTGTTTTGATGCTCTGTCATATCACTCTAAGAGCTTTTTGAGATCCTTAGATGTACCCAGTAACTCTTGGTACATTACAGTCAGTTTTAAACATTTCATTAATAGAAGAAAATTAAAATGAATTTAAAGAAATCCACCAAATATAATTAAGGGAATGGAGGTACTGATTTGTGAGGAAAGATTAAAGGATCCAAATACACTTAATAACTTAATGAAGGAATGGTCATGGCCTCAAACATTTAAAACACCAAAAATATATATATAATTTTTAAAACTTGGTTCATTATAGTAAATCTGCAGTAATAGCACACAATTAAAATTTAGACTTCATATTGGGCAAAAATGTATTGGTAATGAGAACTATCATATGGCTAAAAAGTATAACATCCAGAAGATGAATAAAACACACTTAAAATAATTTCCCATTTTCCATCATGCTCGATTACTCAACAGAACATTATGCATCCTCCAGAATGAGCTGATCACCTGAAATCTCATCACTATGATAATTGATTCAGGTTTTGATACTCAACACCTTCTTTCCCTCAGGTGCCTCTCCTCTCTAATTGGAGGGCTAGAGGGGGAGTACTAAACTCCTCCCAAAGCCTTTACAGAGGGCTCAGAAGTGTCAAACTGTCTGGTAAGTCTCCATTTTTCCATCAGTAGATCAGCTTAGTACATAAGAGCAAACCCTGATGCTGGGTACAGTCAGGTTTTCCCTACCCCCAAACCTACCCCTCCCTCCACCCCCACTATTTCAGTTTACTCTTGTGTATTGTCATTGCCCATTATTTTATAGGCCTCTTGAGGGCAGGAACTGTCTTTTTCTTATTTGTATGGCCAATGCCTAGCACACTGTAGGCACTTAATAAATGTTTGTTGAATTGAAAATATTATTGAATTATAAAGCCTGCTACATCTAAGGTCCCTATTTATTAGCACCCTCTATTCAGATTACCTTCATTTACATTATCTAGAAATGTTGTATTCCCCAGTAGAATTAGAATATAAGTTACTTGAGGGCAAAGGCTGTTTTTCATTTTTGTCTGTGTTTACTTAGGCATCTAGCTCAATGCTTTGCTTACAGGAGACATATAACAAATGTCTCTTGAATTGAATTAAACTGAATTAAATTAAACCAAATTAGGAAAATTTGACAGAGTATCATAACAAGGATTAAATCATAAAAGGAAGTCTTAGGTAACATCTGATTTGCAACTTTGCTACAAGGATTTATTACAAACTATTATTTGAATGGTTTTATCATCAGACACCATCACCATATAACTGGCCTATGGGGGAATATATAACAAGTGTGGGTACAACATGCAAAGTACACGTGGGAAGGAAAACAGATACAACCTAATATTCTTCCACTTGCTTTTCCATCCATCATCATATTGGAAAAAAAGACATAAAGAGACCTTATCCATAAGAAAGAAACTTCCCAGGAAACTTAGATAATCCAGTCATCCCCTTTCTAAGCCCCAGAAGTTAACCTGGGCCTCACATAGACATTACAAAAAAACCAAATTCACTAAAGAAAAAAATGTTTGTGGCCAGCCTATTAATCTACCAACAGCATAGTTGATCATTTAGGGATAAGGACTGGACCTTTGATTTCATTTGATATAGGAAATTCCTGTGTGTGGACATTCCCTCTACCAATAAACATTACCTTCTTTGCAACTTAGAGTCCTAGAGAATTATCTGGAACACTGAAACATTAAATGACTTGCCAAGGGTCACATTGCCAGTATATGTCAGAGATGGGACTTGAACACAGGTCTTCCTGGCTTCAAGACTGTCTCTACATTCTATGCTTCATGCCTATTTATATTCTATTAAATCTAATTCCTTTATGTTTCAGATAAGGAAACAGAAGCACACTGAAGTTAAGTGCCTTGCTAAGGTCTCATACCTAGTGTCTGAGGCAGAATGTGAACTCAGGTTTTTCTGACTCTAAGTCCAGCACTCTACCAACTGTACCAACTAGCTGCTTCCCCTAGTCTTTACTGGAGTGCAATGACTCCCAATGTGTTTCATTTGGTCTCAGTAATTCTAGAACTTCTCTAATTACCATGCTAACAAAATAGCCAGGAATATGAACTTGGAGACTATTCCACTTTGGAAGTTCCAAAATCAAAGTTTTAAAATCAAGACTCATAGAAGTGGATTCTGGTAGCTAGTGGAAAACTTACCATATAGACTAAATACCTAAGATTATTTTAAGGTAAAACTAAATAAATACTCATTAATTAACTAAATGTTCAAATATCTCTAAACTTGACATAATACATTTATTCATGAAAAAAAGATCTTTATCGTGGTAAATGAACAAGATATGGTTTGTGCTCTCTCCTGAGAAAGAAACATTGTGGAACACAAAGCCTCTTCAGTCATGTCATGGCTTTCTCCTTTAGCATCATTTACTTTAAGGATTCTCCATTAATGTCATAGATAAATAAAAGATGCACCTTATATTCTCACTATGTTGAAAAAGTCAGATGAGTGGAAATAGCATCATCTCACCAGGCCTGTAGCAGATAAACGAGATGTGAGGCAATTAACAAGTAGGGGCAATTAATGAGAGAAATAAGATGCCCTACAAAGTGGACCTGGACCCTCTGTGTCAAGAGAGAGTTTCTGACACAAAAGATAAAACTATCAGTTTAAACATGACTGTTAGAATTTTTTAAAATATTTTCACTAAAACTTAGAGATTCAAAAACCTAGCTCAAATTTAGTATAATGGGTTGCTCTAGACCAGAAACGTCAAACATGCTGTCCCCATGCCATATATGGCTCACAAAACTCCCAAGTATACCAAGAACCAAATCAAAATGTAATGGGGAAATATTTAGCTAAATAAATGAAAAATACAGTAAGAAATAAATAACATTACATTTTAAAACTAAGTCAATATGTGGCTCACAAGGATCATTTTGTGGATCAGTGGCCCCTGTTTCTAATTGAGTTTGACACCAGTGCTTTGAGCTAGGCAGTATATTTTAGTTACTTGTAGATCATCAATAGTATATGTTCCAAGATTTAAATTCTGCTCTTACTTTATTCCTTGAAGTTGTAATGGCAATGGAATTAATTTTAGGACTAGGATCTCATACTCAGATTTGGCATTTCTGTTATATACTAGAAACAGAGAAGCACAAAGCTGGAAAATACTGTAGACATCTAATCTACTCTCTTCTTGTTTGACTGAAATTTCTGAGTAGAAAATTTTATTTTAATTTTAAATTAAAGTTTTATTTATGACTTTTTCCCCATCATAGTTACTTCCAGATATGTTCCCACCCACCTATTCACACAATGAGCCTGCTTTTGCAACAAGGAAAAAATAGAATAATTAACAAATTTATGTATAATTTCCTTGCACAAAGCCATGCTAATCTTTCTACATTATTCCCATTTTGGTATATGTGTTGCCAGCAGATGCTGAATACAAACTTAAGGATGATAATAAAAGGATATAATAAAAAAATTGTAATTAAACTATACTATACCCCATGGCTAGACATACATACATACATACATATACATACATATACTTTGAAAATCACATGACTAGAAGGTACTTAATAGTCACTGAATATTTCATAGAGATGTGAAATAGTTCATATGTTTCCAAAAACACTATCCCTTCACATGGAGGGATAGAAGTGTTTGAAGAATAAATCATAGGAAAAATACATGCAAAATTTACATATGGCCTTATGATATGTTACTACTAAAGTCATGTGTTTAAATTACTAGTACATATTTTTAGGATTTTATTTAGGATTTATTTTAGGATTTTATTTACCAATAAAAATTAACTCCATTTAATTAATTTATATTTTTAATAAGACATGATACTGTTGTTGGCTGTAGTTATTAACTGAAAAGGCCAATAGTACACAAAAGAACTGAGAAGGAATTAAAAAAAAAACTTTATCTCATGAAGGAATGGAATAGTCTTTTAAAGGTGAGAATCATAAAAATCAGATGTGGAGAACCCGAGGCCTTGAGGCTCTCTAGGTCCTCAAATGCAGCCCTTTGACTGTATCCAAACTTCACAAACCTAGGTTCACTACCCTTGATAACGATCATTTAATTCAAATCTTTCATTAAATGAATGAAGAAATGAAGTTTAGGAAGGATAAGCACCATGCTCAAGGTCATATAGATATCATGTAGTAGCACATCAGGGACTATAACACAGACCTTACCCAGGGTCAAGTAACCAGTACATATGTCCTTGGTGAGTCTTGAACCCCAGTCTTCCTCACTCCAAGGCAGGCTTTCTATTGTTGTAAAGTATTACAATACTACAACTCATATAAACACATGTGTACATATGCATTTTTCTTAGTAATTATATCTGTGAACCAAAAGGACAATTTAACTTTATCTTGAAGCTATTTAATTTGATGGTGCATTTCAGTAATTTTGTTTACATTGGAATATAAGCTCCTTAAAGGTAGGGACTATTTTCATTTTTTCTTTATATGTTCAATGCCAGCCCAGTGCCTGATGAATAGTAAGGGCTTAATAAAATGCTTCTTGATTATATGGGCTCAATTTATGTGATATAGGAATCTAATGGTTTCCTTGACATTCTATATTTTCCAGTGTTTTACTTTGCTTTGCATTACGTATATTTATATTCTATATACGCACATATATACATGTATATAGATATAGTTACATATCTATAGACATTCACGAGGGTAGGAGTTGCCTGATTATAATGTTATAATTTATTAAAGCTTTCAATTATTAAGACATGAAAATGCACAATTTATGAGGGAATCTTTATTTTGGTACAAACGTATTTTTTTAATTATGCTTTAAAAATACAATAGCCAGAGTGGTAGGTTTTTAAATGTTTATAGATATAAGAAAAAATTACTAATGTAGACATAATTGTACTTAATTCTATTAATCCTCTTGAATGTAGCTGTTATATAATCATAACTGTTACCATGTAATAGAGTTACTCAATTTTAACATTTGATTACTTCCTCATTTGTTAACAAGCAGTTTCTCTGTTCAAAAATTTTTGTTCTATACTGCACCTGCAAGATACTTCTCAACTTAAGATGTATGTTCTGAACCTAACATTCATTCTCCTGCATATTATTCAGTTCTTTTTCCACTGGTGGAGTTTCCTTTTATCATTTGTACCTAGCACAGATTCTTGCACATAGTAGGCATTCAATAAATATTTGTTTAAGCAATGTTGAATTTTTTTTCCTTAATCTCCTAATGGAATTTGTTACCAAAGCTCATTAGCATATAAATTGAATTTGTGCCTTGCAATATAATTCCATAAACCATCCAAAATGTTACATGATGCCTCTTTAGTAAATGGAATTCTTGTACTTTTTGAAAGGTTTTCATTCTTCAGAAATAGTGACAAATCAAAAGGTTGGTAAGCTTTCTCCTTTTCAAGTGTTTTAGAGGACCTTGAAATATTTTAGCTAATACTCAAACTTTATTTTTTAGTAGACAGCTTTCCTAACCTTGGAATAGGTAACAGGTAATGATCCATAAGAAAAGGCAACAGCTTTTCCATAAAACAAATCTTTTAAATTTTTACTGTTTAAATTAGCAAAGCAGATGTTAGCTCAAACAGTCAAATAGATTTATAATATCACCATTTTGAGAGGGAATGCTCCCTCCCAATCTGCACAGCCTATCCACCTCTACTCATTCCATGTGACACTTCTTTATGTCCTTCCATAAGATTGCCAAAGGGAGACCACCCAATATCCCTCTCTTTTTCCTTACATCTCAAAGACACCAGTGGAACACTTAGGCCATCCACCTATCTCATCTTATCCTCAAAAAATTACCAGCTCATCTTCTTTTCGATCATACATTTTCAGGATGACATCCAGTGATGGGATTCAGCTGGTTCCCACTCAACCTAATTTTGGATTGAGTTCTGTGAACCAATTGTTATCAGGAGCGGGTCCTGCGCCCTCCACGTCAGCAGCAGAAGTGGCACCTACACTTGGTTTCTTGGAGAACCCCTTGTTAATTCATTTGAATCCCACCACTGATGACATCCTTAAATCCTGTTCTTCAAAGCTTCTCATTTGTTATACGTATCAGTCTTTTCAAGCATAAAGTGCCCCTCTCCAATGCCACTTGTATGATATTAATTGTTTTTAATTCTTCGGAAACAATTATATTCCATGTTCCATTGACATATAGAAATACCAGTGAATATTGGCAGCAAGATCCTGGGGCCATCTCAAACTGGCTCATAAGAGCCGGTTGTTAAATTCTCAATATGAATATTGACGTCTCAAAAATAATCAAATGCTATCAATCTGGGCATGATTTACTGTTTTGTTGACCATCTAGACTTAAGAAAATGATAGAGAAAATGTTAACAATGGAGAGCTTTACCATCATACCACTGACACTAGTATCAATACTTTCCACATGTCCTAGTTACTGTTACCTTGGGTAAATTCTTTAACCTGTGTGAACATCAGCATCCCCACCTCTACAATGCCCATCTCACAAAGTTGGGAGAATTCACTAACATAAGGGATATGAAAAGGCTTTTAAACAGTGCGCACTATGTGAGGATCCTAATCGAGTAGGTTTAATCATAAATGCCTTATTGTGAGAAAATGGCAAGCATGGAAGCTGCCTTTAGTTTAGACACAAACCCTCTGTATTGGTCATAGGATCATATGTTTAGCGTTAGAAGAGAGCTTGGAGGCCTATGAGATGACACCTTTCATTATACACTTAGGAAACTGTAGAATTCAGTCTTGGTTGTTAGGTAACTTGCCTAGCATCACAGTAAATAGAACCAGAAAGAATAATCGATGTGGAAGTCAGATTCAAATAGAGATTCAATTCAGTCTGTTAGATAATCTTCTTATTCCTGGTATATTGAAATACTTCCGTTGATGATCTCATTAGATTGTGAGATCTTTGAGGGTAGAGACTATTTTTGCTTGTCTCTAGGGCTTAGCACAAAGCTTGGAACATAGCGGGCTCTTAAGAAATGCTTACTCTTTTGGTGATTGCTAAGTTCACAATAAAAAAAGTTAAGAACTGTAATATAACTGGAAAATTTTAAAATATCACAATACTTTTAAAATAATGTTCTTTTGATTACTAATTCTAACATTTAACTTATATTTTTAATTCTAAAATATAAATTATTTTTAAGCCTGAAATAAGAAATTAATAATGCTATTTTAATTTTGAAAACACTACATAACCAGATTCAGAAAATATAAAAATTATGTAGATTGTAACTCAAGACTATCTTAATTTAACTGTTTGTGATATTTGGTTCTGATCAGTGCTCACTGTCTTTCAACTTTCTTCTTAAAGAAAATCTTTATAATATACAAGTGTAACATTTCTGGGTCACTTAGGCTTATGAATTTTTAATCTTTAACCATAATTTTTGCTGATCTCTCTTGTGCCCCTATTTGCGCTGAAGTTACTGATTATCAATACCAATGTCAACTTTGTTTGGAGGATCTTTTCAACTTCTTCATAGAATTTCTGTACCTTTTTATCCTCTTCAACAGATGTTGGCATATAAGAAGCAATTAGCTTTATGGTGATCTTTTTGTTTATGTTCATAAGCACTGCAAGCCCCGATGGCCAAATATCCCATAAAGTAATGTTTCTTATTTCCTTTGGCTGCATAATATAACCACCTGTGCCAAATCTTTTTTTTCCCCTCTCCAAGGAGAAGTTGTGAGCTACATTTTCATTTAGCTGTGGCTTCTTTTATGAATTCTGATTTTATTTATAGTGAGAAAATAATAAGATCAAACTTCTATACCTTTGGGAAAGAGACCCCAGCAAATATCTTAGCCCCTCATTTTACAGATGAAGAAAATGAAATTTACGGGTATTAAATGACTTACTCAAATCACACATAAAGCATTAGAAGTAGGATTTGAACCCTGATCTTCTGACAACAGAATCTGTGCTCTTTGATATATATCATTTGTATAGTCTATACTAAGATGACCCTTACTCTTATACTTATATCCTGAAGGGATTAGCACATTTCCTGGCATATAGTAGGTATAAGTATAAATATAAGTAGGTATTAATAAATGTTTACTGATGACACACATATATAGTGCTTTGCAAACCTTAAAGTGCTAAATATTATTATTATTGATATTGATGATGATAATGATGGTTTTAAAATCCTAAAGCACTAAATAAATGCAAATTATTTCTTTCTTTCAAGAATTCTAATGCCACCTCTTTCATGGTCTCTTCTTTGATCTCCATCTCCTGAAAATGATCTTTCCTTCCTCACGTTTCTTAGAGCACTTTGTCTAGACCTATTTACTCTTCTTACATTCCACCTTCGATCATAATTTGTTTATATATCTTAGCTACACTATTAGTTTATAGCCATACTATTAGATTATAAACTACTTGAAGTTGAGGACCATGCCATTTTTCACTTCATATTCCCAATGACAATCTCAGTATACTAAGTGCTTGATGTTTGCTAAATTAAATTAATACTATAATGAATAGTAGAAAATTATTTAATATTGTTGCACCGAATGGGGAGATCAATCATATAAATGGAGTACATTTATAAGTACCTTGATGTGTAAAATACTTTGTTAGTTTAAAAAGCTGAGGCAGAGAAGCAAACCAAACCATCTGGAAAATTATGTTTATAGGAAAGGCTTCCATAACTACTCTAGGCCACAATGATGTTTGACTTCTACAGATCTCTATAGAATTTGTAAATTTATAATACAATTTAGCAATTGCTCATATACTGTTTAGTATTCTGACACTTTAATGTTGGCCTAGTCTCCCTTGTGTTTGTCCTCAGTTCTTTCTGTCCCAGACTGTAAATTCCCTGGGGGAATAAATCACATATTTTTAAAAATTATTTTTTCTTCTTTTGTTGTACAATCAATGAGCACTTACCAAGTACCTACTGTGTGCCGGGCATTATGCTAGTCACTTGGAGATATAAAGACAAAAAACAGAATGCTTATAATATCCTATCACACATCTAAGAGACAGTAGGATGCACCATCAAATTACTCATTTTACGTACCTATTCATGAAATTTGTCATTTTGGGAGGGATGGGGGTTGAATGGGGCCAGGAGTCAGAGATGCAGAAAATTCCCAATGAGGAAACTTCTGCTAGATTTGCAACTATTATTCAGGCTGTAGTCTTTGATAAATTTCCTGGAACACTGAGAGGCTAAAAGATTTGCTCAGGGTCCCACAGTGAGTATATGCCAGAAGCTGGACTTGAACTTAAATTCTTCCCCACTCTGAAGCCAACTTTCTATCCACCATACAATATTGCCTCTTTTTAGGTTATCATAACCCATTAATTCAGTGCTTTAATCTGATCTCATCAATATGGGTATTCCCTCTACCAATCCAAATCTCAAGCCACTGATGTCTATCATGTGAAACTCTTGCTCATGTTCTCCTGTAAATCAAATTGCTAAGGGCTTCCTCTAGCTCTCTGAATATCATGCGCCTGCTTGTGGACTGTCCAACAGTCGTTCCTTGCTTTTTCTATAAGATTAGCCCATTTTTTCCAGGGCATTATGGTGACATTATGACACTTTTTTGTATTATTCATTGATAACATTTGTAACAAGGCAAAAAAAACCTGCTACTGGTCCTCTAGTCTTAGGCACTCATTCCCTCCCCCTCCCCTAATGGGTCCCTCTCAGCTCTGGACCTATGCACAAAGACCAAGTTAAGTGGATGTGGGTGGGTGAGAAGAGTAGCAGTATCCCTGGCCCTCTAGAGATAATCATCAGACTCTCTTTCTTTCACTTCCTAGCTCTTCACACTTTCTACCCTGGAACTCTAGGGAAACATCACTTAAAGCTTAGGTTTTGCTAATGTCACCAAACTGGGTGGTGGTGGTGGTGGTGGTGGTGGTGGTGGTGGTAGTGGAGAATAGAAAAGTATTCAATGCAGAATGTAACTCAGATATAAGATAGCTATTTATTTCTACCATACAAAAGAAATGCTTAACATAAAAGGCTCACAAGTATGCATTAACAAAGACCAGTAGGGGTAATAAATTATTGTTACCCCTTGCAGATTGAGACTTAAAACATTAAACTATGAAGCATTTCACCTTCGCCTCTGTTCCACAATGCAAATTCCTCCAGGTCCACATCTCTTAGCAAACAAGGCCAGGGGTTGCCCTCATCCCCTGCTGGTGGTCATCCTCTCTAACACAGAAATCATTCCAGCTATAAACCAATTCTCACTGAAGGACCCAATAATTGAAAGCAATACATGTTTCCACAAGGATACTCTGGCCTTTTTGTCTGCTTCTGCAATTTGGGGTCCAGCTCACTGTCCATCTGCAGTTTTTGACCAGACAGAAGAATTCTATGAGTCATCCATCCAAATGCAAATCACATGATCATAGCTTTAAAAGAAGAAAGAATCTTAAAATCTACCTAGTTCAACTCCCTCATTTTACAGATGAAGAAGCTGAAGCAAAAGGGAACCAAGTGACTTACCTAGGGTAAGCTAATAAGTGTCTGAGGCAAAATGCAGGGTCTTCCAAATTCCAGGTCCAGTACACAACCTACTATGCCATACTCTTTCTCACATAGTATGGATAGTGAATATTCTACATTTATTTAGATTTTTCCATGTGAATTAGGTAAAACTATTTTGAGTGATTTGGGTCTCATTTAGAAGTCTTCAAAACTGGAAATTTGATGCAATCATCCAGAATGATAGGAGTATCTAAAGGAGGCAGTATGGTATAGTGGAAATAACACTGGCTTTAGTTAGAAGATCTGGATTCAGATCCTGTCTCTGATGCTTGATTTGACTTTGGGGAAATAATTTAAATTTCTCTCAGCCTGTTTCCCCATGTGAAAAATGAGAGAGCTGACCTCTGAAGTCTCTTCCAACTCTAGAGTTGTGATCCTATTAGAATCTCATTAATTACAGGGAATCTTCTTTCACTGAACTCTGTTCTGGACATCCTTGACAAGAACAAACATCTTCAGTGAGCTGTGTCTCTCTGTCATTTATATCTCCTGATATTAATCCAAGAGATATCAAACAGTTATTTTTAATCTATAGTGGCTCCTCTTTGCCTTATTTTCAGAAATAAATTTGGCTCAAAATTTGTTTTTACATCACCCACACTTCCCAATATTTCTCATCTCCCTCCCTTCCCAGAAAGTCATCTCTTATAACAAAGAATAAGGAGGGGGTGGGTAGAGGGGGAAGTTCTTTAATACCAACATGTAGAAAAAAAATGTAACACTACATATAACATTCCATATGCCCACCCATTAGTAAAGAAGGTGGTGAGGTACCTTCTCATATCTCTTCTTCGGGGCAACTTGAGTCATAATTTCACAACATTCATTTTCAATTGTCAAGTTGTTGTTCTTTCCATTTATGTTTAGTCATTGAATACGTTGTTTTTTCAGGTTCTCATTTCACTCAGCACCAGTTTATGTTTTGCCATGCTTCTCTGTAATCACAATTTCTTACAAATATATTCCATTACATTCTGAAGAAAAACTTGTTTTTACTATTCCCCAAACTATGGGCATCTACTTGTTTCCAGTTCTTTGCTATCATATATTTTGGTGTAGACAAGTCTTTCTTTTTATCATTTACCTCCTTAGTGTATATGCCTAGAAGATTTCCGGATCAAAGGGTATGGGCATTTTATTCACTTTCTTCATTTAATCAAAATAGCATCCCAGAATGATTGAAGCAATTCACAGTTCCACCAACGGTGCATTACATCAGTGTTCCTGTCGTTTCTACACATCCTACAATACTGATTCTCATCTTTTGCTAACTTTGTCAGTTTACTGAGTAATGAGTGAAATCTCAGAGTTGTTTTGATTTGCATTTCTCTTATTAGTATTTCACATAGTAATTAATTCCTAGCAATTCTTTCAATAACTATTTGTTCACATACATTATCTGCTTATATCTATGGGGAAATAGATTTTTGGTTTTCTATGTGTTAGTTGCCTACATATCTTGGATATCAGACCCTTTCCAGAAATATAATAGATTACTTTCCAAATGACCAATTCCATTTTTATTCTGTTACTGTTGTTCAGTCATTTTTTTTTCAGTCCTGTCTGACTCTTCATGACTCCAATTGGGGTTTTCTTGGCAAAGATAGTGGAGTGGTTTGCCATTTCCTCCTCCACCTCATTTTACAGATGAGGAAACTGAGACAAACAGGGTTAAGTGACTTTTCCAGGATCACACAACTAGGAGGTGTCTGAGGCTAGATTTAAACTCAGAAAGGTAAGTCTTCCCAATTCCAAGCCTGGGGTTCTATCCACTGTACCGCCTAGCTGACCTATTCTACCCTAATTACAGTAATTCTGTGTAAAGCTTTTCTATTTTATGTAATCAAGACCATGAATGAATGAAAAAGTATTTTAATAAGTGAGGAACTTAGCTAATTATTGAGGATACATATACAAAAGTTCAATGGCCTCTGCCCTCTAGGAGCTTACATTTATTATTATTTTTTCTTTTTTTAAATTTTTCTCCTGGTTCTGCTCCCCTCACTCAACATCAGATCATATAAGTCTTTCCAGGTTGTTATGAAGTCCATCTGCTAGGAGCTTACTTTTTCTTTTTGGAGGGAAGAAGGCAGGGGAATTGGGGTTAAGTGACTTGCCCAAGGTCACACAGCTAGTATGTCAAGTGTCTTGAGGCTGGATTTGAACTCAGGTCCTCCTGACTCCAGGGCCAGTGCTCTACTTACTGAGCCACCTAGCTGCCCTGAGCTTACAGTTCAAAGAGGAAGAAAACACAGATGGCAAGGTCTTTTGGTCTGAGAAGTCATAATGCCATTGGCCATAAGGCCACTAAAGGTTTGAACAAGTGACACATTTCCTTGCATGGAAAAACAGAGTTGGTTTCTGTTGCCAGAGCAAGAGACAGAATATGTGTGTCAGGGAAGGATACTTGTGTAGCAGCAGCATGACAGATAGTGGGAGTGCAGGATGGTATGTCTGGGGGGCAAACAGATTGCAGGGAAGTAATTTTGAATAAATGAATAAAGCCTTTATTAAGCACTTAACTCTGATTATTATGAAATTTATTTTTGTGATTACCTCTGTTACTTGTTTTGTTAATTTACCCCAAAGCTGTAACTGTGAAAGGTATCTAATCTGAGTTCCTTCCAATTTTTTTATGGTATGATGTTTAATATGCAAGTCACATATCTATTTGGAGTTTATTATATTTTATGGTATAAGTTGTTGTAAAGCTAATTTTCACCAGAAAGCTTTCCAATTTCCTAAGTAATTCTTGTCAAATAGGGAGTTCTTCCCCAGGTATTTTGTTTTCAGGTGTATGGAACACTGAGTTCAACTGTTTCTGATTCTTTGTTGCCTAATGTATTTAAACAAAGTTACTTCTGTTGTTTCATCTTTCAAGGAATTTTTTGATGGCTTTGGCATGTGCCAGGCAGGAAGAAACTTTAATCGGGCAATATATTACATCACCATGCGCAGGCAATAAAAATAAGCTGCTTTTGCCTCTAAAATATGGCATGATGTGAAAAA